>OZ023265.1:86493129-86573129 GCA_964006375.1 Tillus elongatus
ATTTTTATGAAAAACGCTCCGATACGTGTTAACTCAAATTTAACACCAATGAATTTATCGTAAAAAAAAGTCTCAACAATATGAAAGTTCAAAAGCGGCCGCATAAGGCATCAGTATTATGTATATGCCCATTTATTAACTATGTTTTTGACCTTTCAAATTAAAAAAAAAAGCAAAGCGAGGTGTAGAACCGTCTCTCTGGTACAGGTTACCGATGGAAAAAAAGTTAAAGGATAGGCAATCTGAAGGACAACCTATCGATGACCCTGCCACCTGGAGAAGAACCAGGTATCGTATACTAGTTCGTACCGGAGGGCTACTGGAAAGTTAGAAGGTTGGAAGCCTGAAGGACCTCCAACCGATGTTTTCTGTAATAAATTTCAAAGTTTGGTAGTCTGAGGGACTACCAACCCGTTGAAGCAAAAAAAAGTTAGCGGTCTGAAGGACAACTTCATTGCTCACCATCTATTTGACCTGCAGAATTTTTAATCCCAAAACCTTGGTGTGTGGAGTCATAAGCTTTCGAACAATTTCAGTTCACCAAAAGCCCACACTTGGTGTGGGTTGGAAGGGCCTGAAGGACAAGTAACCCGTATTTATAGCAAGTTAAAGGGTTGAAAGCCTGAAGAACTACCAACCCGTGTTACAGCAAGCTAAAGTGTTGGAAGCCTGAAAGAGTACCAACCCGTGTTCCCACCACTCGACCCAGAAGCTGGTACAACAGCATCAAAGGCGGGCTTGAGGCTTGAGCGATTCTCTCCGCTAGGGTGATACCAACCACGAGCGCTTGAAGACCCTAGAATTATTTTAAAAACTAATTCTGTTACCTTTTTTTTCTTTAATGAATTGTGACGGGTTTTCCTGGAAACTACGCTTACTCTACGTATACATATCCAGAGGTTTTAATCATATATAGATGGTGCCTTGTATGAATTTATTCCCACTGTCGTGGCGTATTAAACCGTGCAGTACAAATATCCACAAGGGACTTGATAATATCCAGCACAACTTGCTGCGGCCAATTACGACCTCTCTTATTCAAGCCCCTTACATTCATCCTCTGTTTATTTCCAATAAAATTAATTTTGAAAACTTCTTTTTTTTCTTTTTAAGATAACAAATTTTTGTCCGTAAGAATATCAGAAATATGCGGACCAAGATAAGGCTGATAAGAACAGGAAATTTGAAATATTTCTATAAAACATTGTAAGCTCTTTATCTGAGAGAGAAGGAAACACTATTAATGTAAACAAAACCTCAAATAAAATGCCGAGTAAATTAAAATAAAATCTTTTCACTAACTATTTACAAAAGAAAACAACTGGGTCCTGCTACCAGGCAATTAGGTAATTATGAGCAGCCAGAGGCAGAGGTGGTTATTTGGCTTTATAATCAAAGCTACGCGCGGGTTACACGGAGGAGTTCAAGCGGAAATATTTAAGCGGTGCAGGGTGGTGGCAAGGGTAGTGAATGATAGCGGGTATACCCAAGCGGGCATGCAGCAAATAGGGTGTGTCGGACACGACATTGTACTAAAAAGTATTATCTACGGCCCACCATCCATACGCTTCACTCACACGCCCGGGAAACCCTGCCCGGTGCGGAAGATACCCACTCCTGTTCCCGGATTTACACCCCCTCCAAACAAGGCCGCCGAAAGATCAACAGGCCAGGCGCCGCCCGGCTGCTTCGATCCGGAGTAGCGCAGTCGCTACGATACGGATCTACTACAGCCGAGAAATATCCTGGTTACAACTCTCCCTCAGGAACACGACGGCGGCCACACGAAGGGTTGTTTTTGACTGTCACTGATAGTGCAATCACTACAATAGTGACGACTCACAACGCCCTCGTCCGGCCAATTGCCTCCGCGATCCCGGAGGAATCGCAACTTCGGAATGCAGCCCCTAACCCCCCAGAGCAGCTTGCCAACGGAGACAGGGGACAAACGGCCCTCTCGAACGTCCCGAGTGACATGAGTAGGTAATAATAGTGGGTTCTACAGCACTCCTCCTCCTCCTCTCGAGGTCACTCACTCCTCCCAAGGTCACTTACTCCTCCCAAGGTCACTTACTCCTCTCAAGGTCAACACACCTTTCAAGGTCAACACTCCTCTCAAGGTCAACACTCCTCTCAAGGTCAACACTCCTCTCAAGGTCAACACTCCTCTCAAGGTCGACACTCCTATCAAGGTCGCAAAAATGTTTTGAACTCGAACCGCAGACCAACCTTGAGAGTTGTAGTATATAATCTGCAAAGTTTGTTTCAGATGCACATCTCTCTGAGAAGTATAGTAAAGTATAGTAAAGTAAGTAATCACGAAAATGAATTTGAAATTAGCTCTAAGTTATCTTTGTCACGAACTGAATCGTGAGCAAGAACGCTTGCAGAAAAAAGAAAACTTAAATAGTGATGAGTTGACGTTGATATCCCAATATAAAAGAGTGTTATCTCGAACCATTGAGTACATGAACGAGAAGTGTTGTGATTGTGAGTTAATAGCCGATTTGATTGACACAAGACTGGATTTCAAATTCTATCCATTTATGAAATACTTTCCGGAGCCATTGAGAACATATCTCAGGTAATCGCACGCACAGTGGGAGCATCAAAAAAAAGTGTTGGAACAATCTAGGCTGGTTGTTTTTGTTAACGAGGATGGAGAGAGAAATGTTGTAAATGTGTAAACACCTAACTATTAAATTATATATAAGTAGATAGAGTTAATCATGAAGAAAGTTAAATTTAATGAAGCTGAAAACAAAATCCATTACATGGCGTGTTGGAAATATGCACACACTAATGCAAGAAAGGGAACTTGGATGAAAGACTATGCGGACAGATGTCGTTTTCAAAGAAAAATTGAACAAGTCAAAAGCGTTGTCGACAGAATTTTGGATGTAGAACACAGAAAGAAGATTTTCTATGAACGTTTTTACAATCATTTATTATTTCGAGAGAGTTATGCTCTACCCCCTTATTAATCATTTTTATTTTGTTAACTTGCTTTAAATTTACTTTATTATACTTTTTAGAAAGATGTCATAGTTTGATTTCAATAAAGTTTCAAACTAATTCATTTGTTTTATTTTTGAATAGGAATAAATAAAAGATAAATACATTTTTAACTATTATTTTATTGTACACAATTCATTACAAAATTTTCATATAGGTAAAAAACATTTGTAAGTGAGCAAATGCAGATATTATTTAAGTGATTGAAACAAGAAGGTTTCGATGGTTGTATAGTTGGTTGATCATCGAGTTCTAGGACTGGTGTGGCAGAATATTTTCTAATGTAGGAAGCCTTTTCTTTTCCTTTGACATACACATAATTAACGTTTCTTGTGAGAGCGCTGACAATTTCACCAAAATTGTGAACTGGAGTGAAACCTGCTTTCCAATCGATGCAGTGATGATAATTCATAAGCCATCTAACTTGTCTTGATAAGTCCGGTGGAAGGGAATCCATACTGAAAGGTGGTTTGAATATGTAGTGACAAATTCTTTTTCCATCAAACGCTGCTAATTCTTTAGGAAGAAATTTATTATTTTCTAATTTAAAACCTTGCACATCAAGAACTAATATCATTTTTACAATTTGAGTTTAGAAAAGTTCTTAGCAATCTTACTCATCACACAATAGGATTCTATTTGACTTTTTAGTTTCTTTAAATTTTTTATGTGAGTCTTCAAGACATCCTTAAACGTGAATGACATAATTGAAATGAGTAAAGAGATGTGGATGTAATTGCTTTAATAGTTACTCCAAGGCATGCGCAGAATGAGTTAGTACACTCTACACTTGCAGGAGAATTCATGCGTAGAGGGAACGAATTTAGTTTCTCTACACTTGCTTTACGTTTTTTGTCAGCGGGTTGTAGAGAAACAATTTATTGTGACAAATCAAAGCGTAAGCGGAAGTATCTTTCGGAATGGCTGTGTTCGTTTCAAATTCAATTCGAACAACAACAGCCCCTGATTGGAGAGAATCTTTTTGTCGGGAACAGTCTATATGCACTAGTGGAGCAATCTCTTTAAATTCATTGGGAGTGAAAATAGGCTGGTTTTCTTTTTCGTAATAAGGTTGTTGAAATTTTGAATACATGTCATAAAGTGACGCGAAATTATTTTCACCGAAATTTAAATTCAAATCATGATAAGGATACCTTTCACTATTTAGGAAAACTCTAAAGTTTCGCAGGTTGCAATGATCAAACTTTCCCATGTCTTTTTTAACATCTCCTTTCCTGGCTGTTTGAAAACCTGCAATTATGTGACTTGGCGATTCGAGTTTTGTGCTTGTCTTCACAGGCCAAGTATGTCGCGTTGTTTGAGGTAAAGCTGGAAATTCTATTAGTTCCCAACTTCTAAAAGCGAGGGGAATGTCAATGTTTTTTTGAATCAGCTTAGAAAGGTGCAGTTGTTGAGAAATGGAAGGTGTAACATGAGGAACATTCCAGTATATTTTATCAAGCTTAATTTTTGGCTTATCTGCAACTAGAGCTACATTGGTGGGATCTTCAATGTAGTCGACAGCGTCTAGGTCGTCAGTACTTCTAATGAGAACTAATTCTTGTTTCATATTTATAATAATCTTGCGATAATCTTCAAAAAATCCCATTAAATGGGAAAGAGGAATACAAACGTTGAAATGTCCATTGTTATCAATTTTTAGACGTTCAGATTCTCTTCCTTCGCTTTTGGGGAACCATCCGGCATTTTGCAGCTTGGCACCATCATTAGAATTTACTGACACATAACCTTTCATAGTTGAAGTGAGCCCTACATTTCGCACTGAATCGACCACAACACCGTTTAACTCATAGCGAATTTCCCTGAACAGGTGTGCTATGGCATTGTTAATAAAAAATAATGTGTTTCCTACAGTTCCATCATCTTTCCTTAATTTACCTTCTATGTATAGGTAACTGTCAGAAGGAAGGGTATATGCATCTAATTCTTGTATCGATATTCGCATTTCATCGTTCTGCTCAAATTTTGAAGAGGAAAATGATTGATAGGTGTGTAGTTGATAATCTACCACGGAATCATCAACAACCACCTTTTGCGCGACGTCTAGAATATTCATTGCGGTTGAAAACCTAACGATTTTAAAAAACGGCGATTACGTGCTGTCAGCTTCTTAGACGTTTTTATACTATGGATTTTTGCTTTTGCATCCTTATTTTTATACTCTAGCGCCTGACATTTCGTGTGAGAATTATTATAGCGGACAACCATTTAGCTAACTTTTTTCAAATGCACTTTGACTGTGACAGTTTCACCTCTAAAGTGGACTAGGTTTCCGTCTTGATCAAGAATCTTGATGGTTATATTAGTAATTGTCTTTATGGTGACTGGAAAGTAAATGACATTCTGAGGTGTTTCTACTATTTTATACCCTGGCGGTACCGTGGGAAAAAATTGATGTATTGTATGGACCGGTTTACCGTTATTATATGAGCCAGAAGAGATGTTGCAATCAATGCATATAGCATTTACTTTTATAATTTCCACAGGCTTCTCCGATTCATGAACAACATTCGCTTTCAAAACCTTATTACTGAAGCCTAAAAGTTTGCCGATGGAATTGGGTTTTGAAAAGTCGATACTTTGACTACATTTTAAAGTTGTTTTAAGGGTGTTGTTATTCGCATTGAGCTCCAATGTTTCTTTTCCCATTTTACTCTGCAAATATTGATGTATATCTGTTATTTCGTAAGAACCTGTTGGAATAATTATAGTCTGTGCACCATAACAAAAGGTATTATTTGTTTCATCTATATTGGGGATGGCGTTAAATGTTTCAAAATTTGTTAAACCGATCACATATTCTGAATTCTCATCAAGAAATATTGGGGGATTGAAATTTGAACTTAACACTGATTGAGGTTGCGAAAACGCAAATGCGTAAGACATGATTCAATCGTTGCGAGTGACAAATTAAACGGATGTTTGCTTATTATATAGAAATCGTAAGCATAGGTGCCCACAGTTGAACGATTTAACATTTTGTTGTCTCCAGTAATTATAAGTAATTATATTATCAACTCCATCACTTAAAAAATAATTAATTAGTTCTTGCGGCGGTCGCAAATTGCCATAACTATCGAAGTAATCGACATTTTTATTTCGTTTTATATAAGCTGTCCAGTGCGTACCTTCATTTGCTTTAGCGTCTAGATTAACAATTCCACACTCCGAATATTTAATTTTTTTTGGTAAAGAATCTCGCATGTAAACACCCCTAAAATGTTTTATTTTTAATTGATTTGCATATTTAAGAATATCGACGTTGGTCAACGCTCGATTTGGAATTGTTATCGGTAGTTTTTTTGATACGGTTTTACAAATAAACCCGACCCTTTGTTTTCCATAGCTTTATTATGTCTATTCGTTTCTCGCAAAGCTTTAGCCGCATTCTTCGCATCTATTACTGTCTTGGCTATACTCGCCCCGCCTCCGGCTAAAGCACCTAATGCTCCTAAAACAGGTAATAACATTGGTAAAAAACCGCCAATCTTAGGCGATCTTATGATTCTGCTGTTTTTAGATCGTCTTGTTTTTGAATTCGTCTTCCTCTTTTTCGTCAAACCGCTACCCTTTTTAAGTGAATTCCTCATTTTGCGCAACCCTGCTGCTAACAGTCGCTTTAGTTTAACAGATGACGGATTCACTCTCATCTTGTAGTGTTGGAAGACGCAGTAATTGTGACAAATTTCGCAGGTAGGTTACCAGTATATATACTTTCGATTCTCCTAAAATCAACAATGCAACATTTAGCTCTATGGCTGTTTTCATTTCGTTTACAACCACTTTTCAGCGGTGTCCACACTTGCTATATAAGTCGCTTCTCCCATTTGGGTGTTGCATACTGTAACATGAGAGCGGAACAGCAAAAGTTGCAATTACCCATCAAAAACCATGACAGCACCTTTGGAAGTGAAAAGTGTAATAGACATGGCACGTTATTAGGAAATGATATTAAGAGAGGCATTTTAGTAGGTGCATCTGGTTGTGGAAAAACAAATGTTATGGTTTCACTTTTGGAACATGCAAACGGTCTTAGATTTGAAAATATATATGTGTATTCTAAGTCCTTGAACCAACCAAAATATCAATATCTCAGATCACTTTTGCAACCTATGAAAGAAATCGGCTATTCTGAATACGATGACGGAAATCAGATATTCACCCCTGATCAGATTAAACCGAACTCAGTAGTTATATTCGATGATATAGTTTGTTGTAATCAAAGCATTATCAGGGACTATTTTTGTTTCGGGCGCCACAATAAAGCTGATTGCTTTTATTTGTGTCAGACTTATTCTTCAATACCGAAACAGCTGATTCGAGATAATGCAAATTTGTTAATCATATTCAAACAAGATAACACTAATTTGAAACATGTATATGACGATCACGTTAATGTTGACATGCCGTTTCAGAAATTTAAGGATTTGTGTTCTTACTGTTGGAACGAGTTGTTTGGTTTTTTGGTTATAAATAAGGAATTTCCTATCCATTGCGGCAGATATAGGAAAGGTTTTGACATTTATTTATATATAGATTAAACAAGATTTCAGTTCATCAGTATATCTCAAACAAGTGACCAAGATGAGTGAAAACGTTACCCGAGAACTTCTAAAAACGAGAAAAGCTTTGAAACGGAAATTGCAAAGTTTAAAAGCTGATATTTTGGAATCTTCACTTAAAAGAGAAGAGGAGTTGAAACCCATCTCCGAACCTCTAAAAAAACTAATTTCTGATATAAAAACGGAAAAGATCATTCCAAAAGTTGAGCCTAAAGAGGAAAAACAAAAAATGTCTACACCTACAAACGCCGCTCCAGCACAACAACCTCAACGCTTATTTCCACCCGAATTTTCGAATTATGAAGAAGTGTTTTCTGCACAACCTGAAATTTCTGACACCTCAGCAAATATTCTTGAAAGTACAAGAGCAGATATTGACAGAATGGTAAATGATCCATCCTTTATTGTCTATTTACAACAATATTCAACACTACCTAGGCAATATGTTGAAGAGATGATAAGAGACACTAATGATCGTTTCGATCATAAATACGGAATAAGACATAACTTAATGACAGACAAATTTCACATCGGCGACTCTGAAGTTAATTTTGATAAGGATGATATCGTTATCAAGGGAGTCAAATATAAAGGTAGCCCCGGTCTATATGAACTGCTGTTTAAGAAAGAACCCATTGGATATACTGATAAAGATTCGTACGACTATAATGACATTCTAAAGCGAACCAATGCAAATCGCAGGAACTATAATCCCAATGAACAAATTGCCGGAAATAAATCCAGAAAGTATAGGACTGTAATTCAACCAAATGTGAAACGCCCTCGCTCTGGTTCACAACCTACTTTTACGTTTCCTACAAGAATGCACACGGGACAAGGACTTATGACGTGGAATAAGAAGTCAACGAACTATTTTTACTGGGATGATCCTAACGAGTTAGTTGATAGATTGAGACTCCTTCTTGCATCTAGGAATGCTGGCAATAACGGCAATGATAATGAGATTATTTCAATAATTGAAGAGTTGCGGGAAAAAGATATATTCGTATAAATAAACATCGTTTTAATTGTGCATTACCAGTGTGACTATGACTTTGGATAAGTTCGGAAGAAAAATTAATAAGGATGTGGATAAGTTAAAGAAAAAACTGTCACAAACAATAATATTAACATATTTTGGCAAAAAATCATTTCATAACAGAAACTTTCTAGCACCCAATTTAACACATACAAAAATCTTTAGGTTTGATGCGGAAATAGATAAACTTAATATCAGACCTGCATCTGAAGTGACAATATTTTTTAATGGAGAACAAACATCTGCAGATGACTTGGGTGGCAGGAAAATAAAGTCTGGTGACAGCATGCATTTTACGTATGTGAAAAATACTGCAACTGTGCTTTTTCATATTGAAATAACTTTAAGATGTCCTCTCAAAAGTGTCAGGGAGTTGATCGCATGAATGGAATTATAAATAGAAGATAACTTAAGTTCATCACCGACATATAAAAGCAAGCGCTGTCAAACTCAATTGATCTAAATATGGCTTTGGATAAGTTTGGTAGACAAATTGATGATGATGTTAAGATGATAAGGAAAAAGCTGTGGCAAACACTCATATTAAAACTCACTCGAATTCACAGAGCGCTCAAATTTTCACAGTCACCTTTTTTGAAACCTTATATAGAACTCAACACTAATCTGAGAAATTCTGCCAGAAATAGTTTCGAGAAGGACAGCTTTAAGAAAATGATAAATTGTATATATGGTAAAACAATAGAAAATGTGGAAAAAAGAGTTGATATAAAACTTGCTACACAATTTAGTAAAAACCGTCAAAAAAGAGGCGCTGAAAATTACATTAGCAAACCAAATTTCAAAGAGTGTAAAATTTTCAGTGAAAATTTAGTGGCTATTGAGATGAAAAAAAGTCTCATACATTATAATAAGCCAATATATGTCGGATTCTCAATACTGGACATCTCAAAAACAGTCATTTACAACTTTTTTTACAATTTTCTTAAACCTCTCTATAAAGATAATGTAACCTTGCTATACACGGACACAGATTCGTTAATAATACATGTGAAAACTGAAAATGTTTATGAAGATATGAAAAAACATATTAGCGAGTTTGACACTTCAAATTATCCTCATATAAATATGCATGATATGCCAGTAACGGATTCTATTATTGGCAAAATGAAAGATGAATATAAAGGAAAACCGTTGATGGAATATTACGGCACTGGCTCAAAAGCGTATTGCATAAAATCCATTGATGATGTTTGTAAGAAAGCTAAAGGAGTTAGTAAATATAGCATTGCAAAACAATTAGATTTGGTGCATTATAAAGAAATAATAGAGGAGGATCGCCGCCAGGTCTACTGCAACATGTACGTTTTCAAATCGGAATGTCACAGAATATTTACAAACTATTTGCGTAAAATTGCATTGTCCAATACCGATGATAAGAGATACTTCCTCCCTTCATCGTTTCACAGTTTAGCCTGGGGTCACAAAGACATACCTTCGATTTCAAATCCCTCTGACGAAGAGCCTCTAGATATGCTCATACGTTTATTGAATGAATGTCAGAACGAGGAATCCTAGGGGGGGGGGGGGTATAACTCTGCATTCTTATAAAAAAGACTTACTTTCAAAGATGTCTTAGTTTAATTTCAAATATGAGTGAAAACGCATACTTTACTTTATTTTTGCGTCTGTGTAGTGCTACACGCAAAATTCTAAAAAAAGATTTGAGAAAAATGTTAAAGAATTGTGTAACTGAAAATGATATTAGATTCTTAAGAACCATTTTAGATACACTTGTTGTACCTGATGAAACTTTTCTGTGGGTTGCACACTCCGACAAATGTGCCGCGGAGACAGTATCATTGATAATCGAGAAGAAGCTGTTACTTGACAAACTGATTGCAGACACTTTGAAAGC
Organism: Tillus elongatus; assembly: GCA_964006375.1. Classification (NCBI taxonomy): domain Eukaryota; kingdom Metazoa; phylum Arthropoda; class Insecta; order Coleoptera; family Cleridae; genus Tillus; species Tillus elongatus. The sequence continues at coordinate 86,503,643 of OZ023265.1, forward strand.
GCTTACAGATAATAATTTGGAATCTGTAACTCCGGACGAGCTTATTGACTTTTGTAAGGAATCTGACATTGACACCACAGTGTATGAAAAGCATTATTCGATAACACTGCTCAGCCAAAACCGCTGTGAAGACATGAACAAGAAATACCCTGTTGAAAATCTTTCCAATTTTTATAATAATACTCAAGAACTGCTCGATGAGTGCATTTGTGAGACTGCATATTTTGCGGACATTAACCTATTAAATTCCATCTTAAAATCCGCAAGCCATCACGGCGTAAGTTTTATTTTCGATGCGAAACGCAATCAGCGACATAACGAAGTTTTAAAATGGCTCCAGAAAAATATAGATAAAGCCTCTCTCAATGAGAACGTTGGGTGGAAGTATGGCCCATGCTGCGGTAAATGGCCATCTACAAAATCTGAAGATTATGTTCAATCATTGAAATGTTTGTACAATTTTTTGTCAAAGTAATTTATAAATTTAGTATAACATCGTGACTGCAAATAACTGAATACTTTTATTGTTAACAACTTAGCTGTAGTGGTACATTATTAAGAATTCCTTTAAGTTAGGGGGAGGGGGTGTAAAATAACATCTGCAATGTAGTGTGAGGAGGTGAAACGCAGTATAAAGCTCTGCGTTTAAAATTGCTGTCATCAGTGCACATTTAACTTTTGACAATGAATACCTGCAGTGTTTCAAATACAATTAAAAATGCCGCTCTTGGTACTTCCAAAAGACAGTGTTCAGAAAGCAAAATCCAGAAAACATTTTGACTACAATTTGTGAAAAGCGATACCATATTAATCCTTCGAAATCTAAATATGTGTGTGTTGGTTTAGCATATGACTTCAGTTTTCAACCATTTATTGGAATACAAGGTCTTAAAGGTGATTCAGTAATTTTCAATGAAGAGGAGTGGATAGAGTTTCGGGGTTGTGAAGGACTCATTATGAATTATTTCTATTCAAATAATCAGGATGAGTTTTGTCAACGACAAAATTCTGCAATCAACATAACATTTGAATGGTTTAAAGATATTAAAATTGTAAAAATAGAAGATAAGTGCGGTGGGTGTGTATATCTGGGGATGGAATCTGTTTGCAAGTTATTTGAACTAGCAAATCTCATCGCATACAAAATTGATATGCTGAAGAAACAAGATTTTTCCAATTATTTTGAATCTTTAGTCTTCAATGTGCATTCGGGGCACGTCGACATTGCTAATTTCATTCTGAATAAAGTCTCAACAACTCCGAATTCAGAAAACGTTTGCGCTGTGATGGAGCTTATTCAACAATATCCGAATTTAAAAGAGTTCAACCGATATCCACAACAGAATTTTTACAATCAACGTTCTCTTTTCAACTAGTTGTAGATGTTGTTTTGCATAAAGTGTTAATATATGATTGTCTAGTAATATTTAAAAAAATATGTAACGCATTCAATTATTTGATTGTGCATTTTCATCTTTCGTCGAATAGCTTTATATTTGTAAACTATTATAATATTTTAAAAAATGTATAACCACATATTTAATGTTAAATCGTAAACATTTGACTGTGCATTGTTCACTTCACATGTTACTATTGCCACATTTAAAAATCCCAACTTAATTATGTATCGTTTACATTTACCTTGTTAATAAATATGTTAAAAAAAATTACAGTTTTTTATTAATTAACTTAACTCTCATTTCTCCATCGCTCATTCTCTGCAACACAATTTTAGGAATAAAAAAGATATATATTCTGTTATAGTTTTTATTGAAGAAAAAACATTACATCAAAAATAATATAATTTTATACAATGTGATTTTTAGGAATCCATGAATTGTGCGATTTGTCGAGACCCAACCATTTCACAAATACAGTATCACCTTTTCTCCTGATAATTTTTTCAATCAAATGTATGTCAGGGTATTTTACTTTCTGTAGTTCCTCTTCATAAAATCCTCCTTTTATGGACTGCTGTTTTTCATCTTCGAGGTAGTACATGCGAGGGTTAGTTTGTTTAATCTGCATAATGTGGAAAATTTCATTCGACCAATTCGGTGTATAACCTTTGACAAAAATTTCTCGATGTTTGCTGATGCGGACATAGTCGCCAACATGAAATTTCTGCTTCCTCGGATCAACGGTCTTCATATGACTAAAAGCTGATTTTAAAATAGCTTTTTCATGCTTCTTTAGCACAGAAGCAAGTTTCATTCCAGTGGTTCTATGCACCCGGTTGTTATATTGCGAAACAATTTTGGGAAGTAAATCTAGCCACTTATAGTTTCCTTGCATGCTGAATTCTTTCCACATCATCGTTTTTAATGTTCTATTAACTCGTTCACATATGCTAGCTTTCAGATTTGAATAGGTATTGTAATGATTGATTTTGAATTCGTTCATTAGAGCCTTGAATTCTGAATTCATATACTCCTTTCCGAGGTCTGTCTGCAAATTTTTGGGTGCATTTTTTAGCGATTGTAGAATTTTCTTCATAACTTTTGATACCTCTTTAGCTGTTTTACTTTTTAAAGGTTCCGCCCAGACAAACTTTGAAAAAGCATTGATCACTACTAAAATATATTTATATCCACGATTTAATTTCGAATAAGGAAGCATTTCCACCAGATCAGCTTGAAACAGGTCATTCAACCCCTTCACTAATACTCGTCTTCTTCTATAATTTCTCCTTGCCGGTTTGTGAAGTTCTGTCACCACCCATTCCTTGACAGTTTTAGGGGACATCTTAATGTTATTTCTAAGAAAAATTCAACTCTACTGCTCGTCAAAATGTATTCGAAATATATATCATCACCCGGTTTAACCTTCACACCAACTAAATTATCTGGTGACGTTTCTTTTCCATTAAAAAAGATGATCACATCAGATTTAGGATTTCCAACAACCTCATCTATTTCTGCATCGAATTCAAAAATATAGTTGTGGGAAATATGATCGATCAGGAAGATTCTGCGGGGAACGCTTTGGGATTTCCCTCCACGGCTAGATATGATGAGTGTTTGCCACAGCTTTTTCCTTATCATCTTAACATCATCATCAATTTGTCTACCAAACTTATCCAAAGCCATATTTAGATCAATTGAGTTTGACAGCGCTTGCTTTTATATGTCGGTGATGAACTTAAGTTATCTTCTATTTATAATTCCATTCATGCGATCAACTCCCTGACACTTTTGAGAGGACATCTTAAAGTTATTTCAATATGAAAAAGCACAGTTGCAGTATTTTTCACATACGTAAAATGCATGCTGTCACCAGACTTTATTTTCCTGCCACCCAAGTCATATGCAGATGTTTGTTCTCCATTAAAAAATATTGTCACTTCAGATGCAGGTCTGATATTAAGTTTATCTATTTCCGCATCAAACCTAAAGATTTTTGTATGTGTTAAATTGGGTGCTAGAAAGATTCTGTTATGAAATGATTTTTTGCCAAAATATGTTAATATTATTGTTTGTGACAGTTTTTTCTTTAACTTATCCACATCCTTATTAATTTTTCTTCCGAACTTATCCAAAGTCATAGTCACACTGGTAATGCACAATTAAAATGATGTTTATTTATACGATTATATCTTTTTCCCGCAACTCTTTAATTATTGAAATAATCTCATTATCATTGCCGTTATTGCCAGCATTCCTAGATGCAAGAAGGAGTCTCAATCTATCAACTAACTCGTTAGGATCATCCCAGTAAAGATAGTTCGTTGACTTCTTATTCCACGTCATAAGTCCTTGTCCCGTGTGCATTCTTGTAGGAAACGTAAAAGTAGGTTGTGAACCAGAGCGAGGGCGTTTCACATTTGGTTGAATTACAGTCCTATACTTTCTGGATTTATTTCCGGCAATTTGTTCATTGGGATTATAGTTCCTGCGATTTGCATTGGTTCGCTTTAGAATGTCATTATAGTCGTACGAATCTTTATCAGTATATCCAATGGGTTCTTTCTTAAACAGCAGTTCATATAGACCGGGGCTACCTTTATATTTGACTCCCTTAATAACGATATCATCCTTATCAAAATTAACTTCAGAGTCGCCGATGTGAAATTTGTCTGTCATTAAGTTATGTCTTATTCCGTATTTATGATCGAAACGATCATTAGTGTCTCTTATCATCTCTTCAACATATTGCCTAGGTAGTGTTGAATATTGTTGTAAATAGACAATAAAGGGTGGATCATTTACCATTCTGTCAATATCTGCTCTTGTACTTTCAAGAATATTTGCTGAGGTGTCAGAAATTTCAGGTTGTGCAGAAAACACTTCTTCATAATTCGAAAATTCGGGTGGAAATAAGCGTTGAGGTTGTTGTGCTGGAGCGGCGTTTGTAGGTGTAGACATTTTTTGTTTTTCCTCTTTAGGCTCAACTTTTGGAATGATCTTTTCCGTTTTTATATCAGAAATTAGTTTTTTTAGAGGTTCGGAGATGGGTTTCAACTCCTCTTCTCTTTTAAGTGAAGATTCCAAAATATCAGCTTTTAAACTTTGCAATTTCCGTTTCAAAGCTTTTCTCGTTTTTAGAAGTTCTCGGGTAACGTTTTCACTCATCTTGGTCACTCGTTTGAGATATACTGATGAACTGAAATCTTGTTTAATCTATATATAAATAAATGTCAAAACCTTTCCTATATCTGCCGCAATGGATAGGAAATTCCTTATTTATAACCAAAAAACCAAACAACTCGTTCCAACAGTAAGAACACAAATCCTTAAATTTCTGAAACGGCATGTCAACATTAACGTGATCGTCATATACATGTTTCAAATTAGTGTTATCTTGTTTGAATATGATTAACAAATTTGCATTATCTCGAATCAGCTGTTTCGGTATTGAAGAATAAGTCTGACACAAATAAAAGCAATCAGCTTTATTGTGGCGCCCGAAACAAAAATAGGCCCTGATAATGCTTTGATTACAACAAACTATATCATCGAATATAACTACTGAGTTCGGTTTAATCTGATCAGGGGTGAATATCTGATTTCCGTCATCGTATTCAGAATAGCCGATTTCTTTCATAGGTTGCAAAAGTGATCTGAGATATTGATATTTTGGTTGGTTCAAGGACTTAGAATACACATATATATTTTCAAATCTAAGACCGTTTGCATGTTCCAAAAGTGAAACCATAACATTTGTTTTTCCACAACCAGATGCACCTACTAAAATGCCTCTCTTAATATCATTTCCTAATAACGTGCCATGTCTATTACACTTTTCACTTCCAAAGGTGCTGTCATGGTTTTTGATGGGTAATTGCAACTTTTGCTGTTCCGCTCTCATGTTACAGTATGCAACGCCCAAATGGGAGAAGCGACTTATATAGCAAGTGTGGACACCGCTGAAAAGTGGTTGTAAACGAAATGAAAACAGCCATAGAGCTAAATGTTGCATTGTTGATTTTAGGAGAATCGAAAGTATATATACTGGTAACCTACCTGCGAAATTTGTCACAATTACTGCGTCTTCCAACACTACAAGATGAGAGTGAATCCGTCATCTGTTAAACTAAAGCGACTGTTAGCAGCAGGGTTGCGCAAAATGAGGAATTCACTTAAAAAGGGTAGCGGTTTGACGAAAAAGAGGAAGACGAATTCAAAAACAAGACGATCTAAAAACAGCAGAATCATAAGATCGCCTAAGATTGGCGGTTTTTTACCAATGTTATTACCTGTTTTGGGAGCATTAGGTGCTTTAGCCGGAGGCGGGGCGAGTATAGCCAAGACAGTAATAGATGCGAAGAATGCGGCTAAAGCTTTGCGAGAAACGAATAGACATAATAAAGCTATGGAAAACAAAGGGTCGGGTTTATTTGTAAAACCGTATCAAAAAAACTACCGATAACAATTCCAAATCGAGCGTTGACCAACGTCGATATTCTTAAATATGCAAATCAATTAAAAATAAAACATTTTAGGGGTGTTTACATGCGAGATTCTTTACCAAAAAAAATTAAATATTCGGAGTGTGGAATTGTTAATCTAGACGCTAAAGCAAATGAAGGTACGCACTGGACAGCTTATATAAAACGAAATAAAAATGTCGATTACTTCGATAGTTATGGCAATTTGCGACCGCCGCAAGAACTAATTAATTATTTTTTAAGTGATGGAGTTGATAATATAATTGCTTATAATTACTGGAGACAACAAAATGTTAAATCGTTCAACTGTGGGCACCTATGCTTACGATTTCTATATAATAAGCAAACATCCGTTTAATTTGTCACTCGCAACGATTGAATCATGTCTTACGCATTTGCGTTTTCGCAACCTCAATCAGTGTTAAGTTCAAATTTCAATCCCCCAATATTTCTTGATGAGAATTCAGAATATGTGATCGGTTTAACAAATTTTGAAACATTTAACGCCATCCCCAAATATAGATGAAACAAATAATACCTTTTGTTATGGTGCACAGACTATAATTATTCCAACAGGTTCTTACGAAATAACAGATATACATCAATATTTGCAGAGTAAAATGGGAAAAGAAACATTGGAGCTCAATGCGAATAACAACACCCTTAAAACAACTTTAAAATGTAGTCAAAGTATCGACTTTTCAAAACCCAATTCCATCGGCAAACTTTTAGGCTTCAGTAATAAGGTTTTGAAAGCGAATGTTGTTCATGAATCGGAGAAGCCTGTGGAAATTATAAAAGTAAATGCTATATGCATTGATTGCAACATCTCTTCTGGCTCATATAATAACGGTAAACCGGTCCATACAATACATCAATTTTTTCCCACGGTACCGCCAGGGTATAAAATAGTAGAAACACCTCAGAATGTCATTTACTTTCCAGTCACCATAAAGACAATTACTAATATAACCATCAAGATTCTTGATCAAGACGGAAACCTAGTCCACTTTAGAGGTGAAACTGTCACAGTCAAAGTGCATTTGAAAAAAGTTAGCTAAATGGTTGTCCGCTATAATAATTCTCACACGAAATGTCAGGCGCTAGAGTATAAAAATAAGGATGCAAAAGCAAAAATCCATAGTATAAAAACGTCTAAGAAGCTGACAGCACGTAATCGCCGTTTTTTAAAATCGTTAGGTTTTCAACCGCAATGAATATTCTAGACGTCGCGCAAAAGGTGGTTGTTGATGATTCCGTGGTAGATTATCAACTACACACCTATCAATCATTTTCCTCTTCAAAATTTGAGCAGAACGATGAAATGCGAATATCGATACAAGAATTAGATGCATATACCCTTCCTTCTGACAGTTACCTATACATAGAAGGTAAATTAAGGAAAGATGATGGAACTGTAGGAAACACATTATTTTTTATTAACAATGCCATAGCACACCTGTTCAGGGAAATTCGCTATGAGTTAAACGGTGTTGTGGTCGATTCAGTGCGAAATGTAGGGCTCACTTCAACTATGAAAGGTTATGTGTCAGTAAATTCTAATGATGGTGCCAAGCTGCAAAATGCCGGATGGTTCCCCAAAAGCGAAGGAAGAGAATCTGAACGTCTAAAAATTGATAACAATGGACATTTCAACGTTTGTATTCCTCTTTCCCATTTAATGGGATTTTTTGAAGATTATCGCAAGATTATTATAAATATGAAACAAGAATTAGTTCTCATTAGAAGTACTGACGACCTAGACGCTGTCGACTACATTGAAGATCCCACCAATGTAGCTCTAGTTGCAGATAAGCCAAAAATTAAGCTTGATAAAATATACTGGAATGTTCCTCATGTTACACCTTCCATTTCTCAACAACTGCACCTTTCTAAGCTGATTCAAAAAAAAAACATTGACATTCCCCTCGCTTTTAGAAGTTGGGAACTAATAGAATTTCCAGCTTTACCTCAAACAACGCGACATACTTGGCCTGTGAAGACAAGCACAAAACTCGAATCGCCAAGTCACATAATTGCAGGTTTTCAAACAGCCAGGAAAGGAGATGTTAAAAAAGACATGGGAAAGTTTGATCATTGCAACCTGCGAAACTTTAGAGTTTTCCTAAATAGTGAAAGGTATCCTTATCATGATTTGAATTTAAATTTCGGTGAAAATAATTTCGCGTCACTTTATGACATGTATTCAAAATTTCAACAACCTTATTACGAAAAAGAAAACCAGCCTATTTTCACTCCCAATGGATTTAAAGATATTGCTCCACTAGTGCATATAGACTGTTCCCGACAAAAAGATTCTCTCCAATCAGGGGCTGTTGTTGTTCGAATTGAATTTGAAACGAACACAGCCATTCCGAAAGATACTTCCGCTTACGCTTTGATTTGTCACAATAAATTGTTTCTCTACAACCCGCTGACAAAAATCGTAAAGCAAGTGTAGAGAAACTAAATTCGTTCCCTCTACGCATGAATTCTCCTGCAAGTGTAGAGTGTACTAACTCATTCTGCGCATGCCTTGGAGTAACTATTAAAGCAATTACATCCACATCTCTTTACTCATTTCAATTATGTCATTCACGTTTAAGGATGTCTTGAAGACTCACATAAAAAATTTAAAGAAACTAAAAAGTCAAATAGAATCCTATTGTGTGATGAGTAAGATTGCTAAGAACTTTTCTAAACTCAAATTGTAAAAATGATATTAGTTCTTGATGTGCAAGGTTTCAAATTAGAAAATAATAAATTTCTTCCTAAAGAATTAGCAGCGTTTGATGGAAAAAGAATTTGTCACTACATATTCAAACCACCTTTCAGTATGGATTCCCTTCCACCGGACTTATCAAGACAAGTTAGATGGCTTATGAATTATCATCACTGCATCGATTGGAAAGCAGGTTTCACTCCAGTTCACAATTTTGGTGAAATTGTCAGCGCTCTCACAAGAAACGTTAATTATGTGTATGTCAAAGGAAAAGAAAAGGCTTCCTACATTAGAAAATATTCTGCCACACCAGTCCTAGAACTCGATGATCAACCAACTATACAACCATCGAAACCTTCTTGTTTCAATCACTTAAATAATATCTGCATTTGCTCACTTACAAATGTTTTTTACCTATATGAAAATTTTGTAATGAATTGTGTACAATAAAATAATAGTTAAAAATGTATTTATCTTTTATTTATTCCTATTCAAAAATAAAACAAATGAATTAGTTTGAAACTTTATTAAAATCAAACTATGACATCTTTCTAAAAAGTATAATAAAGTAAATTTAAAGCAAGTTAACAAAATAAAAATGATTAATAAGGGGGTAGAGCATAACTCTCTCGAAATAATAAATGATTGTAAAAACGTTCATAGAAAATCTTCTTTCTGTGTTCTACATCCAAAATTCTGTCGACAACGCTTTTGACTTGTTCAATTTTTCTTTGAAAACGACATCTGTCCGCATAGTCTTTCATCCAAGTTCCCTTTCTTGCATTAGTGTGTGCATATTTCCAACACGCCATGTAATGGATTTTGTTTTCAGCTTCATTAAATTTAACTTTCTTCATGATTAACTCTATCTACTTATATATAATTTAATAGTTAGGTGTTTACGCATTTACAACATTTCTCTCTCCATCCTCGTTAACAAAAACAACCAGCCTAGATTGTTCCAACACTTTTTTTTGATGCTCCCACTGTGCGTGCGATGACCTGAGATATGTTCTCAATGGCTCCGGAAAGTATTTCATAAATGGATAGAATTTGAAATCCAGTCTTGTGTCAATCAAATCGGCTATTAACTCACAATCACAACACTTCTCGTTCATGTACTCAATGGTTCGAGATAACACTCTTTTATATTGGGATATCAACGTCAACTCATCACTATTTAAGTTTTCTTTTTTCTGCAAGCGTTCTTGCTCACGATTCAGTTCGTGACAAAGATAACTTAGAGCTAATTTCAAATTCATTTTCGTTATTACTTACTTTACTATACTTTACTATACTTCTCAGAGAGATGTGCATCTGAAACAAACTTTGCAGATTATATACTACAACTGTCAAGGTTGGTCTGCGGTTCGAGTTCAAAACATTTTTGCGACCTTGATAGGAGTGTCGACCTTGAGAGGAGTGTTGACCTTGAGAGGAGTGTTGACCTTGAGAGGAGTGTTGACCTTGAGAGGAGTGTTGACCTTGAGAGGAGTGTTGACCTTGAGAGGAGTGTTGACCTTGAGAGGAGTAAGTGACCTTGGGAGGAGTAAGTGACCTTGGGAGGAGTGAGTGACCTCGAGAGGAGGAGGAGGAGTGCTGTAGAACCCACTATTATTACCTACTGACATGATGGAGCGTTCAACGATCCTACTACGGGCCCACCAAATAGTATCAGACTTTCACCTACCTGGGTTACTCTTCGGTGACGATGCTTGCTAAAGAAACACTGCGGCGGTGCCTGGTTAACCGGTGGCCTCCCTGCGGTATTCCGCTACTCACTGGTAAAGCCTCCTTAGCGCGGTCTTTCCTCCGCGACGTATGTTAAAACACTTCTTGTTCGAGTCCGACGCACTGTCTTGATCACGGCAACTGTAAAACTAAAAACATGCCCGGCCGCGTTCTCTGCGACTTCACCCTGCATCGCACAGTTCTTTCCGGGGCATTCGTTCAGTCAAAACAACCTCGGCTTCCTCACAGAGTATCTCAACTCTTCTGCCTGGTCGACTGTAATTGCCCCTCCTACAAATTCTTCTGTTTAACGTGTCGAATTTCGTATATTACTCTACTGAAAATTTTGGCAAATATTCCCGCCCTTGCAAATTAATAATCGCAGTTTGTGACGTATTATAATGTAGCAATTATAACTGTTACTTAGGCTAGATAATCCCTCAAGGATTATCGACTTCGTGACACCCTCCCCTACTTACGGAAAAAAACAGAATTTTCTTTTCTTAGTACGCGAACCTCGACTGCCCCCTAGCTACCCATGTACAAACGTTAAATTTTCACATATTACCGCGACAAACACCAAAGCACATGGGATTTCTTTTTCCAAAAGTCTGCTACCAGGACCCAAATAAAATCATATACTGTCTCCTAAATTCTTAAATCTAGTCAAAATACGACCTATCTAAAAAGAAATCAAAATTCCGAATTCTCAACCATTAACGCTCAACTAAACTCATACACACACAAAAAATTGACAACCGGCTGAAATTAAATGGTACGGGGACATAGTATGTACACTCTAATTCAACAATATAATACCTAAAAAGAAAAAAAACTTGAAATCCTTAATTACTAAAGTCCAAATAAAATCTAAAATTATGTACACACAAAACTAAAATTCGCTAATTGTCTTAGATTAAAATCTCTGGGGAAATATTATATAAACTCACATTATTACTTTCCTTGTATATAGTCCGGCTGTCTCTACACCGTTCGGGGTGTCACTCCGTGGAAGTGTCTCATTCACTTACGATCCGCACTACACTTAATGTCTGTAAGTCGGGTTGGGTGCAGCCAACGTTGCCATGTCGCGATGCCGGCCGTGGTCCTCTCTCCTGAATCCATGGTGCCCCAGCTGGTATCGGGCGGTGATGCCTGCCTTGACAGCAGTGCATGACCCATGAGTTGGTTTCCGAATGACGGGGCTCGTTGCGTTGGGAACCCCTGCGGTTCCTGTCTTCCTGTACCAGGTCACATTGCGTACTTGCGCGAGTAACCTGCGGGACACACTGGGTAGCCTTGGTGCTACTCCTCGTGTTCGTGATCATCTGCGGTATCTCCGGGTCCTGACACGGACACTTGAGTTAGTTCTTCACAGCGGTTGCGGGTGTGTCCAGACTGTTCACACCTCCGGCATAACCTCTTGTTTCTAACGCGTAGGTATTTCGGCTCAACGGGAGCGGCTTATTGTTCCGCGGCTTTCCGGACTACATGCAAGACCACAGAGGACACCACTTTGATCACCGTATAGGGTCCTGAATATTTCGCCGCTAGTTTCGCGGCCAAGCCACTAGTACCCGAAGATAGCGCTTGTTCTCGGCGTAGCACCTGTTTACCGACTTTGCAGCGCCATTCCCTACGGCGCATATCGTAGTGGTGACTTTGGTGGGTGAACGCTCTGGACAGATTCAGTCGCACCAGCTCGAACGTATCTCGGAGCTTCTTTAAACGGTAATGGCGGTCTTCGATTTCTTCCGGCGTCGCCTTTTGGTGTTCTAGCTGACCGCCAGATCGTGTTTCATGATTGGCATGTACGGCTTTTGGTACGGTCAATTCTCGACCGAAATTCAGGAACGCTGTTGTGAATCCTGTCGATTTCTGTTTGGCAGTGTTGATGGCGAACCCCAGTTCAGGCAGCCTTTCATCCCATTGTCGCTGATCATGCTCGCAAAACTGTGCGATCATGGTTTTGAGGGTGCGGTTGGCCCTTTCCACCGCATTGGCCTGGAGAGTATACATTGGGGTTAATCTCTGGGTTATCCCCAACTCCCTTAGCCAGGCTTTATGCTCATGAGACACGAATTGTTTCCCGTTATCTGAGATCAGGATCTTCGGACAGCCAAACTTGATGATTATCATTACAAATAAGGTTTTGTTGACAGCGGAGGCGGTGGCCTTCCTCAACGGTTGACATTCAACCCATTTCGTAAAGCGGTCTTGGGCGACGATGATAAAATTGTGTCCGTTTTTGGACCGCGGCAGAAGGCCTACCAAATCTACGCAGACGGTTTCCCACGGTGCTTTGAACGAGGAGGGTTGCATTTTCCTCGGGGTCTGTTGTTGGAAGACTTTGAATCTCTGGCAGCGGTTACATTGCCTAACATAGCTAGCGACTTCCCGAAACATCCGTGGCCAGTAGTAATGGCCGGCTATCCGGGCAATGGTTTTGGAAATACCCATATACCCGGCGGTTGTCTCGTCGTGGTTTTCCCATAGAATTCTTCCACGTACGTATTTAGGGATGCATAGCTTCCAGGGGTCGATCAACTCGGCCTCGCTTAAGTTGGGTGCGTCCCAAAAATTCCGGTATAACCCCCCACCCCTGATCAGAGAATGCCTCCGGGTTCCTTTCCACCTCGATCAGCTCCTGTCTGTACCAAAGACAGATCGCTTCCTCTTCCGTGAAGCAGATATTTTTTCCGCGGACTTTCCGCAGTTTTCCAACGGGGCACGGGAAAGAGCGTCGGCTACCCGGTTTAGCGCTCCTCGCCTCTATTGTATCTTGAAGTGATACTGTTTCAGAAAGACACTCCATCTGGCTACCCGCCCTGTTGGGGGTTTAATGGTCTGCAACCACCGAAGGGATTGGTGGTCCGTCAACACCGTGAAATGGTGGCGCATTTTCTCAATCCCCCACACTACGGCTAGGCACTCTTATTCTGTCAGGAAATAATTTCTCTCAGCCGGGCAAAGCGTTTCCCTGACGTAGGCTATGACTTTTTCTGACCCGTCGATGTTCTGAGTCAGTGCTATGCCCAAGCCATTAAAACTGGCGTCAGTCTGCAAAACGAACTCCTTCGAGAAGTCAGGGTATGTCAATATAGGAGTCTCCGTGAGTAGCCTCTTCAGTTCCTGGAAAGCCTGTTCTTGTTCTTCACCCCAACTCCAACGATTCTTCTTCTTCGGTAGCTTAGTCAAGGGTGTCACTACCTGCGAGAATTGCGGAATGAAGTGGCGATACCAGGAGGCGACTCCCAAAACTCTGCGGACATCCCTTACGGTTCACGGAGTCGGTATGCCCTTTATGGCTTCTACTTTTTCTGGGTCCGTGCTGATGCCATCAGCCGTGACCACATGTCCCAGATATAGAAGTGATTTCCGGCAGAAGTGACATTTTTCCGGGTTCAGCTGTAAGTTACTGTCTCAGCCTTCGGAACACTTTCCTCAGGTTCTCCAGGTGTTCTTCGAAGGTTTCGCCCATCAGAATCACGTCGTCCAGATAGGCGAAGGCGTTCGGCTCCATATCGGGGCCTATTATGGTATCTAACAGGCGCTGGAATGCCGCTGGAGCCGAGTGAATTCCGAAAGGCATAACTTTAAATTGGTACAGCCCCCTCCCCGGGACGGTAAAGACCGTGATTGGTTTACTTGGCGGCGTCAGGGGAATCTGTCAGTATCCCTGTTTCAAGTCCAGGCTGCTTATGTATTTGGCCCTACGAAATTTATCTAGTATGCCGGATATATAGGGCAGCGGGTAGGCGTCATTGACGGAAACCTTGTTGACCTCCCTGAAGTCCACACAGAAGCGGCATTTTCCGTCCTTTTTCCTAACCATCACTACAGGCGAACTCCACGGACTGTTAGAGGGTACTATAATTCCGTCTTCTAACATCATGTCTACCTCGTCATTAGTAACCTGTTGCATCTTCGGATTTTGTGGGCGGTATCGCTGTTTAATAGGTTCTTTCTTCGACAGGCGGATGTGATGTTGCACCCAGTCAATAGGGCCAGATATTCGATCAAAATACGTAAGTTTCCTCTCCAAGAATTTATCTAGCCGATGCTGTTCTTGTGGGGTTAGTTCTCCCAAGATCCTGGTATCCATAGTATGTATTGAGACGTCGGGCGGGGGCGGAGCTGCTGACGTCAGTAGCTCTCCCTCGAGGTAGGTTCTGGAGGTCTGCAAATCTATGTGAAAGTCGTATTTGCCCAAAATATCCATTCCCAATACGATGTCTACCGGGAGGCGTGGCAAATATAATAGGTCACCCTGTATCTTCTTACTACCCAGTATTAATTGCGTCACATACATTTGTTGCACAGGAACTATCCTTCCAATTGCGATGCGGGTGTTTACTTCTTCGTAGATCGTTCGCGCCAATTTCCTCGAGTGCGCTCTTGCTTAAAAAAGAACGGGTCGCTCCCGTATCTAACAGGGCACTGAAATTCTTTAGTCCTATCCTTGTCCTAATCAGGGATCTATTGTCAGTTCGAGTTGGTCGGTCAATGGCCGAAGTGTCGCTGGGGTGGAACTGTTGGAGCCTCGGTCCTCCACAGTTCCCGTTTAGTTTCCCGGCCATTTGCAATCCCGAGATAAAACTTCCGTTTTGCCACAACGTGAGCAAAACAGTCGTGTAGCTTATTGGCATTGGCTTTGCATGTGCCCTGTCTCCCAACAATTCCAGCAGGTTGCACGCGTCACAGCGAAACGATCCTGCTTACGAGCCTCCAAGCGGCCAGCCGTGGGCGAAGCTGGGGGTGTGGGGCGGTTCCTAGGGGTGGAAGTGAGATTCCCTCCTTCCTGCCTCTCAGGAGGAGATTCATTAGGTTTCGGTGAACTCTCCTTTATATCTTTCAACTCCTTCAACAGTGACTCAATGGCCTTTGTCTTCTTTATAAACGTGCGTATATCCGGTACGTCACAGTTCCAAAGCATTTGACGAAACTCCGGGCGTAGGTTCCTTTGTAACCAGGTCAGTTAACCAGGTCAGTTCTTGTTGCCTGGTGATGCTTTCATGTCTGCGAATGAGCGTTTGTGAAGTAGACGAACACGGGTTCCTCGGCTCTGTGCAGCCGACGGCTTTTTTCGGCCTCCAAACCCACAAAGTAATTCGCCGGAAACTAAAAACGTTTGAAATATTCCACAAAATCTTCCCACGATGCCCACTACGCCCGGTAATTTCGGTACCACAAAGCTTGGTCCTCCAGGATTTGTGGCAGTACGGGTAAAAGGCGATCCGGAGATATGTTAAAGTGCAATCGAATCTCTTCCAAGAGTTCTAAGAATGCCACGGGGTCCGATTTTCCCCCGAAGTGTAAGTTCCAGGCGAACACGTTGGGTCCTTCTGGTTACCGAAACGTTGAAGTCGTAGTTACCGGTGGTATCGGCGGCGGAGGCGATTAAATTTCCCGTTGGCGGTGACGATGGCGGCGGTAACACAGTATTGCTAGGCAGTGAAGTTGCCTCGGTATGTGGATGTGCCCCGTCTCCCAAAAAGCTAATTAGTTGTTTCCTCATTTCCTCAACGGTAGCCTGCGGTCGCAGACTAAACTTCTGCAACTCCATTTCTAATGCAGGCTTCTTAAGCCTGTATACCCATCCTACCCGGCCATCAAATATGTCTTGGTCGGATTTCTCTGGATGGTCGGACTCGACGGCATTAGCTGCTTTCGGGTCTGACATTTCCTCGCTTATAAAATAAAACTGTAAGGCGGAAAAATAATGTTGCGGCTCTGTCAGGGGTCTCAAAATAGTCTTAGATCGTCGTTATTCGGGTCAGTCACTGTAGTTTCCGTTGATCAGTAGTAGCTTAACCGTAATAGGAAATTAGAGAAAACAAATTACAAACACAATGGAAGAAATTCGGTAAATGCGGTACATAAAAAAATTATCTACTGTTGTAGATAAACCACAAACAGAAAAAAATTAGACCTAGAACTAAACTTGTTGATAAGAAAAAAAAAACATGTTACATGTTACATAGAGATAAAAACTTTACACCAAGCATTATGTAAAGCAATGTTTGCCATCAGTTCTAAAACAAAGTTATAAAGTCCAAAATCTGCTTACAAGGATGGGTTAATGCTAGTTTTCCCTAATGTGGGGAACTTGCGGGATAATTCTCGGGACGCGGCTTTACTACGGGATCATGCTCGAGCGCCAGCGCCTATAGAGTTTTTTTTAGAGAGTAGGCGCGCTCTCTCGAGACTCTTGCCCCCTTCCCAAGTCACCGTTGACATAAACAGAAGCGCAGGGTAGACTCTAGTGGAGACAGGGTCCTCCTAAGTTAAGACGAAGTGCCACGGGACTCCTGGTTATGGTTTTATTAGAGATCTATGGGTAAAGTTTATTTGGGTGGATGTCCTGGAGACTTTAAATGAAATGCCGAGTAAATTAAAATAAAATCTATTCACTAACTATTTACAAAAGAAAACACGGGGTCTTGCTACCAGGGAATTAAGTAATTATGAGCAGCCAGAGGCAGAGGTGGTTATTTGGCTTTATAATCATAGCTATGCGCGGGTTACACGGAGGAGTTCAAGCGGTGTAGGGTGGTGTAGGGTAAATAATAATGGCAGGTATTCCCACGCGCGCATTCAGCAGACAGGGTGTGTCGGACACGACATTGTACTAAAAGGTATTATCTACGGCCCACCATCCATACGCATCGCTCACACGCCCGGGGAACCCTAACCGGTGCGGAAGATACATACATATATATATATATATATATATATATATATATATATATATATATATATATATATATATATATATATATATATATATATATATATATATATATATATATATATATATATGTAAATGAAGTTCTCATGGTTATTCATTAGGTTTGAGTTTCCCGCTCATTAACTAGGGCGCATGACATTGTGAGAGTAGATAACACAATTAAATGTAAACAAGTTATTGAAGTAATTTAATTAAGAATAAAATTTATCAGACTAATGAAAATTTTAAATTGTTAAGGAATTGGAGAAATAATAGCTTTAAATGTTGTTTCTCTTTTCAGGTCAGATTTGTACCTAGTAATGTTTAATTGATGTAAATAGTATTGAGTTATTGTGATTAATAAAAAAACTCTCTTTTTAGAGCAACTCAATTTAGTTTTGTTTTGCAATTCCAACAATCTATAAAGGGTTTTATTATCTCACATATTATAAAACAACATTTCTACAGCTGCTGTTGAACAACAATGGAAAAGTTGAAATTTGAATTTGTAGTAAAACCGAGTGATGATCCAAAAACAAATGTTATCTGCCTAACCTCGATAATGAATATCGATACACACACCTTTACAATCCCGGAGGATCTGCAAACAATAAAACTACACGATACAATTATAAAAAGCCAAACTTTTCAAAAAATAAAAACTACACTACAAAGGAGACATGAATCTAGGCAAGTATGGATTTCTGTGACACCAGAGATGAAGACTGTTTCTGTGGATGAGGATGGAAATATGCAGTTTAAGGGTTATTTTCTGGAGGAGATTACATCAGAAACACGATAACAAGCTCCTATAACTGGAATTTCAGAAGAAGACTTGACAAAAATCCTGGAGAAGTTTACTGACATAAAGAAGGACGCTTCAAAACCTTGTAATATAACAAACTTAACAGATAAATTTATAATAGAAAAATGCACTAGGAAGACGTCGAATGTATCGCAATGGATGACTATTTTTGAAACAGGATGTACTCGCTTAGGAATAGATGAAGATACTAGGAAAATTGAGGTTCTTAGGTTGTTTTTAGAAGACTCATGTTCTGACTGGTACAATTCCATGCTTATAAAACATACAGTAAACTCAGAATGGTCAATATGGAAAAATAATTTTTGTGAAATTTATGCAAGCAAAGGTTGGTCGCCGGTCAGGTATGCAATTTTATTCAAATATAGACAGGGCACATTATTAGATTATGGTTTAAAAAAAGAAAGACTACTATTAGAAGTAAATAAATTAATGGATAAACCCACTCTAATTGATTTAATCGCGACGGGGTTACCAAATTTTATAGTAGATAAGATTGATAGATATAACTTGAATGAGACTGAAGATTTATTTAATAATATCAGGGGCTTAGAATATTTGGTGAATAAAAGGAATGTGGGAAAGAATAGGGTAGATTTTAAAAATAAAATTAAAGAAAACAATGGAAAAGACAGAACATGCAGAATTTGTGAAAAAGAAAACAAAGGAACCCGGTATCATCCTGAATCCGTATGCTGGTTCGAAAACAAACATAGTGACCGACTTAACAGAGACCAAATCAGAAGCGTAAATAATTCGGAATTAGAAGTGGAGTTAAATGGAATAGATCCAAAAAACTAGTAATTTCACTATTAATCCAAATTAAGATATTACTAATGACACATTAGAAACTTTTGGGATTTATGATTCGGGATCGAATGTGTCTTTAATAAATTCAAAATTATTGTCCTTGAAAAAAAACCCAAGCAATAATAGTAAAAATACAAACCTTAAAATGCGATTAATGGTGTAAAAAAGTCTATAGGAATAGTACATCCAAAAATAAGGATCTTTGAGATTGAAAATAATATTAGTGTTTTCGTTATAGATGAAAATAATTTTGATTATGATTTTTTAATTGGATTAGATTGCATACAAAAATTTCAACTAATTCAGAATGAAAAATTAGAAATTACACAAACCAAGCAAAACTTCTACACAAAAATAGTTCCTGCCTTTCCAGGTAGCAATGTTGAAACAAAACAAAATTTAAACAATGAAACCAAAGATGTGATTGTCGTAGAGAAAACAAAAGTTGGAACAAATGATAATTATTTTAAAATTAACTTTAATGAACACATAGAATAAGCTGATTTCAACGTTTCAGTAAATCATTTAGATTTACAGGAACAGTCAGAAATATATGAACTAATTTGCAAATATAAATCACTTTTTGCTAAAGATAAATATGATATAGGCGCAGTGAATGGCTATGAAGCACATATTAATTTATTAATAAATAAATATTGTAGCAAAAGACCATATAGGTGTACAATATATGATAAAAAAGAAATAGAACAACAAATATCGAAACTATTAGAAAAAATAATTGATTGAGGAGTCTTATAGTCGTTTTGCAGCCTCGGTAACATTGGCCTTCAAAAAAAGAAGAAGGAATAAAATCTAGATTATGCATAGATTTTCGCGATTTAAATAAAATTGTGGTACCTCAATCACAACCTTTTCCACTAATCGAAGATTTAATGGTAAAAACAAGAAAGTGTAAATTCTTTTCAATCCCTTTGAAAATTGTATATTTGTAACTCAAGAAGGTTACTTTCAGTGGACCTGTTTACCATTCGGGTGAAAAACTTCTCCTGCAATCTCTCAGAGAATATTAGGTAGTATTATTAGAAAACATGGACTATCAGATTTCACGGTAAATTATATAGATGATATTTTAATATTTTCCGAGACTTTCGCAGAACATATAAATCATTTGTCATTATTATTGGAAGCAATTTCAAAAGAAGGCTTCAGGTTAAAATTCTCTAAATGTAACTTCGCACAGGACTCGGTAAAGTACTTGGGTCATATAATTAAATATTTAAAAAAAGACGCAGCAAGTGCGTTATGGTAGTGAATTTTCATAGAAATGATCTGGCACCAAATATTTTATTATAACTTTTTTTTTCTTGTAACATAGAAATCTAAATTTTAGTGCGTAATTTACTTTTTGTATCGTAAACCTACCTACCAAATTTGGTTATCATATCTTATTTATTTTTTGAGATAAAATTTTTTTTCGAATGAAAACTCAAAATTTTCCCGGAAAACCTCGTCCGATTTTCCTGACTAACGAACTTATCCAAGCCACTTACAAAAGAAAGGTACATGCCAAATGTTATTAAAATCGGCCCATTATTTTTTGAGTTATCGGTGTGATACATACATACAAACATACATACATACATATATATATATATATATATATATATATATATATATATATATATATATATATATATATATATATATATATATATATATATATATATATATATATATATATATATATAAACATATAAAAATTGAAACTGACACCGGATATGGGTTCTAGGGGTCCTAGTTTACGCTCATTTGCAAAAAATTTTTTCAACATTCAAAAGTCGGGATCTCCCCCTAAGTGAATTTTTTCTACGAAAATTCACTAAAACAACACAATTACTCCGCTGAAGGATAATTTAATTGCTATAAGAGATTTTCCTGTCCCGAAGACACAAAAAAATGTGCGACAATTTCTGGGTAAGATAAATTTTTATGGAAAATATGTACCCAATATATTAGATCCTTTACATAATTTGTTAAGAAAACGACAAAAAATTATTTGGTCAGTAGAGTGCCAAGAATCATTTGATACAATAAAAAAGCTGCTTTGTTTAAAACCCATTTTAGCAATCTTTGACCCAGACCTACCGATACATATTTATACGGACGCTAGTATAAAGGGCATAGGCGCTGTACTGAAACAACCACAACACTTTGGAGAAGAAAAACCTTGTGCATATTTTTCGAGAAAACTGAATGACATCCAAAAAAATAAAAAAGCTATATATCTGGAGTGTTTAGCAATAAGAGAGGCAGTGAAATATTGGCAGTATTGGCTCATAGGAAAAAAGTTTACAGTTTTCTCTGATCATAAACCTCTAGAAAAAATGAATATTAAGGCTAGAACAGACGAAGAACTGGGAGACCTCAGTTATTATCTATCTCAATTAAATTTTGAAGTAATATATTCTCCGGGAAAGTACAATTTAGAAGCTGATAGTTTGAGCAGAAACCCCGTATTAGAACCATATGAAAATCAAGAGGAAAGTCTGAAAATTGTGAACTTTATTAAACTAGAAGATATCGAAAGGGATCAAGAAAAAAATGAAT
This sequence comes from Tillus elongatus, assembly GCA_964006375.1. Taxonomy (NCBI): domain Eukaryota; kingdom Metazoa; phylum Arthropoda; class Insecta; order Coleoptera; family Cleridae; genus Tillus; species Tillus elongatus. Next base: position 86,524,914 of record OZ023265.1, read on the forward strand.
ACATAAAACAGGTTAAAAACAAACTAAAATTAAATAATAAAATATATTATAAAAAGGTAGGAAAAAAGGAAAAGATTGTGTTGATTAAGGAATTTAGTGAAAAAATGATAGAAAACATACATTATCTTTACTATAGGAGTAAAACAAATGGAAAGTAAAATTAAACCGCTGTATTTAGCGAAAAATCTAACACACAATATAAATAAAATCTATGACAACTGTGACATCTGCAAGAAAAATAAATCGAGAACTTGATGTGAATTTGGACTGATGTCTCACCTAGGTCCCGCTACTTACCCTTTTGAAACTTGTTAAAAAGGTGACACAGGGAAATAAAATTGGCATGATTCTATCGGATCAATATCCGGGTATAAATTCCAAATTTAAAAACTTTTTAGATAAAGAAAATATACCGATTATTTTCACTGCAGTAAATGCACCTTTTTCAAATGGTTTGAATGAAAGATTAAACCAAACATTAGTTAATAAAATTAGATGTAAGATAAATGAAAGAAAAAAAATTAGCATGGACGACTATTGCTCACGAATTTACCCAAAAATATAATAAAACAGAGCACACGGTGACAGGATTTACTCCAAAATATTTATTAGAAGGAAAAAATGTCAATATTTTACCAGATGAATTGAAAGAAAAAATAGCACATAATGATTTATCGAAAAATAGGAAGGTAGCATTGGAAAGGATTATAAAATCACATAATTATAATAAACAACGATTCGACAAAAACAGAAAAATATGCGAACTAAAAATAGGAGATTTAGTATATGTGGAAAACGGAAACCGGTTAAATCGAAAAAAACTAAATGAATTAAAAGTCGGCCCATATCAAGTTTTAGGAAAATTTTCAAACTCAATTTATAGAATAAACACAAGACAAAAAAAAATCCAATCAAATCTCTTTCACATAACAAAACTTGTTCCGGTACCAACCTTGGGTGTATAAGGTATTGGGGGTGGGGAGATGTAAATGAAGTTCTCATGGTACTTCATTGAGTTTGAGTCTCCCGCATGACATTGTGAGAGTAGATAACACCATTAAATGTAAACAAGTTATTGAAGTAATTTAATTAAGAATAAAATTTATCAGACTAATAAAATTTTTAAATTGTTAAGAAATTGGAGAAATAATAGCTTTAAATGTTGTTTCTCTTTTCAGGTAAGATTTGTACCTAGTAATGTTCAATTGATGTAAATAGTATTGATTTATTGTGATTAATAAAAAAACTCTCTTTTCAGAGCAACTCAATTTAGTTTTGTTTCGCAATTCCAACAATCTATAAAGGGTTTTATAAACTCACATATTATATATATATATATATATATATATATATATATATATATATATATATATATATATATAATATATATATATATATATATATATATATATATATATATATATATATATATATATATATATATATATATATATATATATATATATATATATATATATGATGTTTAAAAAATCTGGTTTGGAAAAAGGATTTGTTTCTTATTGTACCTATGCTTATTCTTTATAAAAATTTATTAATTTTTAGTGAATTTTTATTTAAAAAAATTCACTAATAGAGAGGTATCGATGGTGAGACTTTGCAAAAATTTTTGCAAATGAGCGCGAATTTGTGCCCCTAGAACCCATATCCGGGTCAGTTTCGATTTATATATATATATATATATATATATATATATATATATATATATATATATATATATATATATATATATATATATATATATATGTATGTATGTATCCAACCGCTAACTCAAAGAATAATTAACCGATTTTGTTAAAACTCGGCAAGTGCCTTTCTTGTATTAATAGCTTGGATGAGTTCGTTAGCTAGAAAAATCTGACAAGGTTTTCCGGGAAAATTTTGAGTTTTCTTCCGAAAAATTTTTTTCTCCGAAAATTACAAGGATATTTCGATAAAATTTGGTGTACATATTGCTTTGGGAAAGACCTAACTATGTGCCAAAATTCAGCTTTCTAGGGTTACAGAAAATTAAGCTATTCAAATTTGAAACATTTATGTTTAATTCCACCGCCTACATTGAATAGTTTATATAAGATCTAGTTGTGGTTGTCATGGTAACGTAACATATGATTATTATTGCGCAGGTCTGTTAGACGCTCTAACTGACATTTACCGTATATGATATGAGATCGTTTATATTATGTTTTTTATTTTATTTATTTGTTTGGAAGAATTATTTGTGTCATATATATATATATATATATATATATATATATATATATATATATATATATATATATATATATATATATATATATATATATATATATATATATATATATATATATATATATATATATATATATATATATATATATATATATATATATATATATATATATATATATATATATATATATGTATGTATCCATGCGATAATTTAAAAAATAATTAACCGATTTCGATGAAACTCGGCTAGTGCCTTTCTTTTATTAATGGCTTGGATGAGTTCGTTAGCCAGAAAAATCGGACGGGGTTTTCCGGGAAATTGTTGAGTTTTCTTTCGAAAAATTTTTTTTTCTCCGAAAGTAACAAAGCTGTTTTAATGACATTTACTATATATGTTGTCTCAGGAGAGATATTACTAGGTACTAACATTCAACTTTCTAAGTTTGTAGAAAATTCAGTTATTCAAATTATAAATTGTCTTTCGAAAAAATTTTTTTCTCCGAAAATTAAAAAGTTATTTTAATGAAATTTTGTGGATATATTGCCTTAGGAAAGACCTTACTACGTATTAAAATTAAACTCTCTAAGTTTATAGAAAATTGAGTTATTTAAATTTGAAGCATTTAATAAAAATTCACTACCATAACGCACTTGCTACGTCCCGAGTTTTTATTTGTTTGAGTGGACGAATTATTTGTGTCATTTGGGAAATTTTTATATACAAGTGCAAATTATTCCTTTATTAATGTTAGTGGGGGATTAAACAGTGTTTGTTATATTTTATCAACACATATATACGTAAATGGTTTATAAACGGTGTATTTGCATATTGAATAAATAAATAAATATAAAGGATCGAAGTTTTACAAAAGGGCTGATATTATACAGGGTGACGCGTTTCTACGGTAAAGCTGAATATAATTATTATTATTATTATTATACAAGAGACGAGAAAAAATTGTATAAATTAATTATAGGATGTCTTGAGCTGCATCTTATAAAATTATTTTGACAATCACCGGCTGGCCCACAAGTCGATCGTTGGTGATCTCTACAATTTTTTTTTCGAACAGCCTTATTTTATTGCATTTTTTATCGAAATATGTTTGTAAGAAAAAAAATCAAGACGCAGTAAGTGCGTTTTGGTAGCAAATTTTCATTAAATGCTTCAAATTTCAATAACTCAATTTGCTATTAACCTAAGATTTGTTGGTTAGAAAACCAACGTTTAAGGTATATTGTCGGAAAATTTTTGTACATTTTCAAACAATAAGTTATTTTGATAAAATATGGCACATTGTTTCTACTATATATTTTGCTCATAACCTTATCTCGTTTGTGTGCTTCTGTGTGCTCTGGAGAATGCATTAACAAGTCATTATTATAGTGTAACTAACCTACCCTCCACCTTGAGCTCGATCTCAACGACGACAGTGATTTTAAAAAATCATCCGCCACCGGTGAAGCTCGAACCGTCGACCCCTGAGTCCGTATTGGAAAGTCTGAATCGACTTTCCCGCACGGCCACGGAGGCAACATATACACCAAATTTCATTTAAATACCTTTGTAATTTTTGGAAAAAAATATTCCGAAAGAAAAATCAAAATTTGAATAACTCAATTTTTTATAAACTTAGAAAGTTGAATTTTGATACGTAGTAAGGTCTCTCCCAGGGCAACATACCCTTTAAATGTTATTAAAACAGCTTTGTAATTTTCGGGGAAAAATTTTTTCCCGGAAAAGCCCTACTGATTTACCTGGCTAACGAACTCATCCAAGCCATTAATGAAAGAAAGGCACTTGCCGAATTTCATTGAAATCGGTTAATTAATTTTTGAGTTATCGGATGGATATTTGAAAAAATTTGTGCAAGGTCTCACCATCGATACCTCTCCATTACCGAATTTTTTAGAAGATATCGAAAGGGATCAAGAAAAAAATGAATACATAAAACAGGTTAAAAACAAACTAAAATTAAATAATAAAATATATTATAAAAAGGTAGGAAAAAAGAAAAAGATTGTGTTGATTAAGGAATTTAGTGTAAAAATGATAGAAAACATACATTATCTTTACTATAGGAGTAAAACAAATGGAAAGTAAAATTAAACCGCTGTATTTAGCGAAAAATCTAACACACAATATAAATAAAATCTATGACAACTGTGACATCTGCAAGAAAAATAAATCGAGAACTTGATGTGAATTTGGACTGATGTCTCACCTAGGTCCCGCTACTTACCCTTTTGAAACTTGTTAAAAAGGTGACACAGGGAAATAAAATTGGCATGATTCTATCGGATCAATATCCGGGTATAAATTCCAAATTTAAAAACTTTTTAGATAAAGAAAATATACCGATTATTTTCACTGCAGTAAATGCACCTTTTTCAAATGGTTTGAATGAAAGATTAAACCAAACATTAGTTAATAAAATTAGATGTAAGATAAATGAAAGAAAAAAAATTAGCATGGACGACTATTGCTCACGAATTTACCCAAAAATATAATAAAACAGAGCACACGGTGACAGGATTTACTCCAAAATATTTATTAGAAGGAAAAAATGTCAATATTTTACCAGATGAATTGAAAGAAAAAATAGCACATGATGATTTATCGAAAAATAGGAAGGTAGCATTGGAAATGATTATAAAATCACATAATTATAATAAACAACGATTCGACAAAAACAGAAAAATATGCGAACTAAAAATAGGAGATTTAGTATATGTGGAAAACGGAAACCGGTTAAATCGAAAAAAACTAAATGAATTAAAAGTCGGCCCATATCAAGTTTTAGGAAAATTTTCAAACTCAATTTATAGAATAAACACAAGACAAAAAAAATCCAATCAAATCTCTTTCACATAACAAAACTTATTCCGGTACCAACCTTGGGTGTATAAGGTATTGGGGGTGGGGAGATGTAAATGAAGTTCTCATGGTACTTCATTGAGTTTGAGTCTCCCGCATGACATTGTGAGAGTAGATAACACCATTAAATGTAAACAAGTTATTGAAGTAATTTAATTAAGAATAAAATTTATCAGACTAATAAAATTTTTAAATTGTTAAGAAATTGGAGAAATAATAGCTTTAAATGTTGTTTCTCTTCTCAGGTAAGATTTGTACCTAGTAATGTTCAATTGATGTAAATAGTATTGATTTATTGTGATTAATAAAAAAACTCTCTTTTCAGAGCAACTCAATTTAGTTTTGTTTCGCAATTCCAACAATCTATAAAGGGTTTTATAAACTCACATATTATATATATATATATATATATATATATATATATATATATATATATATATATATATATATATATATATATATATATATATATATATATATATATATATATATATATATATATATATATATATATATATATATATATATATATATATATATATATATATATATATATATATATATATATATATATATGATGTTTAAAAAATCTGGTTTGGAAAAAGGATTTGTTTCTTATTGTACCTATTTTTTTTTTTTTTGTTCCCTCAGGGCTCGTCCGCGGCCTTGCCGCCCCGATAGCACCGCAACCCTTGGTTGATTGTGCATACCCCTAGTCTTATTCCACCCATTCCAAAATCACTGTGCCTTGAACTAGTCTGCACAGCGATTGGTAGGGTGAAGTTTTATATTGCTCTGTCTCCGGTCTAGAGTGACCGTAGATCAGTTGTCTTTTCCGGTCCAGAGCTATACACTCGCACAAGATGTGCTGGGCTGATTCCTCCCCCTCGCCGCAGAGTCTGCATGCGAGGTCCCCTTCGAACCGCCCCATTTTATGTAGGTGTTTCTTGACGGCCATGTGTCCCGTCAAGAGACCTGTTGTGTTTCTGAGCTGTCCTCTGCTAAGGTTTAGCAGCTCCACAGCTCTCTTTGAACTGGGTCCGTCAATTATTGACTTCCCATGTCTGAGCCCTGGACAGTCCGCCCAGTACACCTTGTGTTGGTTTCTGACCCAGGACTTAATGGCTCCCCTGGCAGTGCTCTTTGACACGCCCAGAGCCGGTTCTGGTCCCATAAATGGTTCTGCTGACCCCCTCTTTGCGAGACTCTCAGCTTCTTCATTGCCTTTGACCCCCGAGTGACCCGGCACCCAGATGAGGGTCACCTCATTCTGCCCAGCCAGGTCGCTCGTCTCGTCTCGGCATTCACTCACCAGCCAGGAATTTACCCGTGGGCTACTTAGTGCTTTAAGGGCTGCCTGGCTGTCTGTGGCTATGAGGATCCGCTTGTTGGTGTAGCCCCTCCTCTTGTTCTCCCGCACACAGTGCAGGATGGCGTACATCTCGGCCTGAAACACCGTTGCATGGGCTCCGAGGGAAATACTGTGACTTACCCTCGGTCCTTCCGAGTAAACACCTGCCCCCGTCCCACGCTCCCCGCCAGATCCGGCCGTGAACCAGACGAGCGCGTCCCGTGGTATGCCCGGTGTCTCCTCCCGCCATGCCCCGCGATCAGGGATTTCCACTGTGAAGTTGTTTTCCCTGCACATTCGCGGGCTCGCGAAGTCTGACCTCATTTCAAGCATGGGTTCCTTCACGATCTCCTGAATTTTGCAGTGGCCCCTGAAGCCTGGGTTGATCTTCAGTCTACCATTGCAGGCTAGTCTGTATAGTCCTAGCCTGGCCTCTCCCATAATAACGAAGTGTAGGGGGGGTAGATCCAGCAACACCTCCATGGCGGCTGTTGGGGTTGAAGACATGGCCCCTGTGATGCCTAGGCAAGCCATCCTTTGGATCTTGCCTAGTTTTTGTTTGGCACTGGATTGTGTCACCTTAGGCCACCAGACCAGTGCCGCATATGTTAACGATGGTCTGACCACCCTTGTGTACAGCCAGTGGGCCATACTAGGTCTTAGTCCCCACGTTTTTCCATATAGCCGCCTAGTGACGGCTAAGGTCATGACTGCCTTACGCAGTATTTTTCCAATGTGACCATTCCAGGTTAGCTTAGAGTCCAATAGGACCCCAAGATATTTTACCTCCCTGGCCATTGGAACGCTCCTACCGTATAGAGTGAGAGTTCTGTGGCTTTCACACTTCCTCCTCCTCGTAAACGGCACGACGGTTGCTTTCTCGGGGCTCACCCCGAGCCCTTGATCAACCGTCCACCCTTCCACCACTTTCAGTGCAGTCTGCATACGCTCCCACACTGCCTGTGTGACCTTTCCTCGGACTATGATGACAATGTCGTCCGCATAGCCCTGTACCTCATACCCCCCTCCCGAGAGCCTCCCCAGCAGGCCGTCCACGACTAGACACCAGAGCAAGGGAGACAGAACGCTCCCCTGCGGACACCCCGCCGCGACCCCCGCCAGCAGAGTCCCTCCCGCGAGTGAGGTGAACACCGCCCTGTCCCTGAGCATGGAACCGATCCACCTGCAGCAGGTCTCCTCTATTCCACGCTCCCGGGCAGCTGCCAGAACCGATCCGAACGAGGTGTTGCTAAAGGCCCCCTCTATGTCTAGGAAGGCCCCCAGCGCCACCTCCTTGTTCTCCAGCGTATTCTCCAGTTTCAGCACCAGTTGGTGCAGTGCTGTTTCTGTTGAGAATCCTGCTCTGTATGCATATTGTCCGCAGTGTAGAGGATATGCTTCCAGTACACCGCCCCTAATGTGCCGGTCGAGCAGTTTTTCCACTGTTTTCAGCAAGAAGGACATGAGACTTATTGGCCTCAGGGACTTTGCCTGGTCTGTTGGACGCCCAGGTTTAGGAATAAATACAACCCTGGCCAGTCTCCATGCCCTCGGAATGTACCCCAGAGCCAGGCTGGCCCTCATAATGAGGGTAAGCACCGGCGCCAGTATATCTATCCCCTGTTGGAGCATGATGGGCATTATTCCATCAAATCCCGGCGATTTGTATGGCTTAAAGCTGTTAATGGCCCATCTGATTTTGCTCCAGGTAACCACCTCTTTAGCGACTGTCCAGTCTACTCTAGATGCCCGCCTATAAGGCGCCTCTATTTCTGAGTGTTCCCAGTCCGGAGGTGATTGGTTTATTATGTTACAGCCGGGGAAGTGCGTCTGGAGTAAAATTTCCATAGTTTCCTCCCCCGAGCTTGTAAAGCCTCCCGTGGGTGTTCTAAGGGAGCCTATGTTAGTCTGAGGGCCCTTAGACAGGATCTTGTGTAGTCGAGCACTCTCGGACGTGTTTTCCACTTCTTCGCAGTGCCTCCTCCACGACTCCTTCTTGGCGTCCCTCAGTCTTTTGTTATAGGTCGATAGGGCCTGTCTATATTCATCCCATGCTCCCGACCTTTTGGCCGCGGTAAACAGCTTACGAACCTGCGTCCTCCTTTGCCTGAGGTCCTCGTTCCACCATGGGACGTTCCTGGTGGACACCCTCATTTTCAGGGGGCAGTTGGCGTTATAGGCCGAGGTAATTGCGTCTCGCAATTGGACTGCTGCAATCTCGAGGTCTATTGAATCCCTTATGGCCCTCTCAACCCCCCGCAGTTCCACAGCTAGGTCTGCCCTGTAGGCTTCCCAGTCCGCCTTGCGGGGGTCCCGGTACCATACCGTTTCTCTTTCGACTTTGGCGATTTCAAACCGGATGTATCTGTGGTCTGAGCTACTCACTTCCCCAGACACAGCCCAGCTTTTAACAAAGTCACCCAGAAACTGGGTGGAAACTGTTAGGTCTAAAACTTCCTCACGCCGTGTTGTGACGAATGTCGGTTTATTACCTCTATTCAATATGTCTAAATTAAATTTCATAAAGAATTGTAAAAGTGCCTCACCCCTAGAGTTTGTGTCCGAGCTACCCCACAACTCATGGTGCGCATTCGCATCCATGCCGATGATGGTCTGCCATCCACCTGCTCTGCTACCCACCATCAGCTGCTCCAATTCGTTGGGTGGAGGAGGGTCCGTGCTGTCCCCTGGCAGATAGGCTGACGCGACAGTAATGTCCCTCAGCCCATCCGCTCCTCCACATCGGATTTTGATCGTTGCCAGGTCCCTGGAACAGAAATTCATTAGAGGGAGAAACTCTATCCCTTCCCTGACAAAAATGCAGGCCCTCGGATTCTCGCTGGACCTGCTGTAGATGAGCTTTCCATTAGCTCCGCCGAGTCCCTTGATCTCTCCTTTGTAGGAGTACGGTTCCTGGATGAGGGCCACATCCGTGTTCCTCAGAGCCATTAGTAGTCCGGCCGTGGCTGCCCTACTGTGTTGGAGGTTGACCTGAAGGAACCTAAGTCCCATTAACCCTTAATTGCTTCCCCAGTGGGCGGAAGCTAACCCTTCCCATGCCCCAGAATGCCTTGAAGGAGGTTCCTTCAAGGGCTCTGTAAGATGTCGGGTCGATCGAGAAGGCGAGCGTCTGTCCTTTCTCCTCTGCCTTCCTGCTTAGAACCGACCAGTGTTGCGTCCCCAGTTCAGGGTTCTGGATCTTAAGTCTGCTGATCACCGTCTCCTGCGGGACGGTGTCAGGGATCCGTACGAGGACCTTGCGTCTCTTTGGGAGTTCCTTGGGCTCGACGGCTGTCAAGTCCGCCCCCTCCCAAATCTGACCGAGGCCCCCGATCGTTTTCCGCAGCCAGTCCCGCGACTGCGGGCCGGCACAGGTTATCCAGAGGATGCCCCCCGTCAGGCGCGTCCGGTGGAACTGAGGCGGGCTCTCCCCTTCCTGAAGAGAGTCCACTGCAGCTACCACCGCAGCCTGGATCAGGTCCGCCTTCCCCTGGTCTAGCGTGACCTCAGGATGGCGTCTGTCAATCACCGCCATCCCGAGGCCCTCCGCAGCCTCCCTGTAAGAGCCAGTCTTCGCCGGTGTTCCGGCCTTAGTTCCTTTGGGAGGTCTGTCTGTAGTAGGCGTGCTAGAGCCAGAGCGCGGCGTCTTCCGACTCGCACTCTCCTCTTGCGCCTTTACAGGCACCCTGGCCCTTTTGGAACGTCTGTCTGTAGTGGGCGTGCTAGAGTTCGAGCGCGTCCTCTTCTGACCCGCACTCCCCTCTTGCGCCTTTACAGGTTTCTCGACCGTCCAGGTCCCGGCCGCCATTTTTTGCGCCCTCCGGAGCTTCTTTCTTTGCGCCCCGGAAAGACGCTTGGACTGCCGGGGCAGTCCCTCTACTCTAACAGTAGAGTCCTCACTGGTGGAGGGGCCCCCGGAGTCCGCGGAGCTCGCCGCCCTCCGGTGGGACCCAGCCTCCAGCTTGGGTGTCGGGGACAGGTCTCTGGCCGAAGCTACCCCCTGATCCCCCGTATCTACGCCGTACCTATGCTTATTCTTTATAAAAATTTATTAATTTTTAGTGAATTTTTAGTGAATTTTTATTTAAAAAAATTCACTAATAGAGAGGTATCGATGGTGAGACTTTGCAAAAATTTTTGCAAATGAGCGCGAATTTGTGCCCCTAGAACCCATATCCGGGTCAGTTTCGATTTTTATATATATATATATATATATATATATATATATATATATATATATATATATATATATATATATATATATATATGTATGTATGTATGTATATGTATGTATGTATCCAACCGCTAACTCAAAGAATAATTAACCGATTTTGTTAAAACTCGGCAAGTGCCTTTCTTGTATTAATAGCTTGGATGAGTTCGTTAGCCAGAAAAATCTGACAAGGTTTTCCGGGAAAATTTTGAGTTTTCTTCCGAAAAATTTTTTTTCTCCGAAAATTACAAGGATATTTCGATAAAATTTGGTGTACATATTGCTTTGGGAAAGACCTAACTATGTGCCAAAATTCAGCTTTCTAGGGTTACAGAAAATTAAGCTATTCAAATTTGAAACATTTATGTTTAATTCCACCGCCTACATTGAATAGTTTATATAAGATCTAGTTGTGGTTGTCATGGTAACGTAACATATGATTATTATTGCGCAGGTCTGTTAGACGCTCTAACTGACATTTACCGTATATGATATGAGATCGTTTATATTATGTTTTTTATTTTATTTATTTGTTTGGAAGAATTATTTGTGTCATATATATATATATATATATATATATATATATATATATATATATATATATATATATATATATATATATATATATATATATATATATATATATATATATGTATCCATGCGATAATTTAAAAAATAATTAACAGATTTCGATGAAACTCTGCTAGTGCCTTTCTTTTATTAATGGCTTGGATGAGTTCGTTAGCCAGAAAAATCGGACGGGGTTTTCCGGGAAATTGTTGAGTTTTCTTTCGAAAAATTTTTTTTTTCTCCGAAAGTAACAAAGCTGTTTTAATGACATTTACTATATATGTTGTCTCAGGAGAGATATTACTAGGTACTAACATTCAACTTTCTAAGTTTATAGAAAATTCAGTTATTCAAATTTTAAATTGTCTTTCGAAAAAAATTTTTTCTCCGAAAATTAAAAAGTTATTTTAATGAAATTTTGTGGATATATTGCCTTAGGAAAGACCTTACTACGTATTAAAATTAAACTCTCTAAGTTTATAGAAAATTGAGTTATTTAAATTTGAAGCATTTAATAAAAATTCACTACCATAACGCACTTGCTACGTCCCGAGTTTTTATTTGTTTGAGTGGACGAATTATTTGTGTCATTTGGGAAATTTTTATATACAAGTGCAAATTATTCCTTTATTAATGTTAGTGGGTGGATTAAACAGTGTTTGTTATATTTTATCAACACATATATACGTAAATGGTTTATAAACGGTGTATTTGCATATTGAATAAATAAATAAATATAAAGGATCGAAGTTTTACAAAAGGGCTGATATTATACAGAGTGACGCGTTTCTACGGTAAAGCTGAATATAATTATTATTATTATTATTATACAAGAGACGAGAAAAAATTGCATAAATTAATTATAGGATGTCTTGAGCTGCATCTTATAAAATTATTTTGACAATCACCGGCTGGCCCACAAGTCGATCGTTGGTGATCTCTACAAATTTTTTTTCGAACAGCCTTATTTTATTGCATTTTTTATCGAAATATGTTTGTAAGAAAAAAAAATCAAGACGCAGTAAGTGCGTTTTGGTAGCAAATTTTCATTAAATGCTTCAAATTTCAATAACTCAATTTGCTATTAACCTAAGATTTGTTGGTTAGAAAACCAACGTTTAAGGTATATTGTCGGAAAATTTTTGTACATTTTCAAACAATAAGTTATTTTGATAAAATATGGCACATTGTTTCTACTATATATTTTGCTCATAACCTTATCTCGTTTGTGTGCTTCTGTGTGCTCTGGAGAATGCATTAACAAGTCATTATTATAGTGTAAAATTAAAATTTACTAAATGTAGTTTTGATAAAGCATAAAGAATGAAAAAAGTGAATTTATTGACTGAGGAGTAATATTGTGTTTTATAGTGGGAGAGTGTTTGAAAATGATCATGTTATATTCTATAAATTAATTAATTATCAACATATTATGTAAAATACTTCAACCACTTTATTTAAAACGTTAAAATGGTGTATCTGCTTGTCATAATAAGGTTACTTAAAGCACGAGGGATATACTGTTTGGTTTATTTTATTAGTGAATTTTTATTTAAAAAAATTCGCTTATAGAGAGGCATCGATGGTGAGACTTTGCAAAAATTTTTGCAAATGAGTGCGAACTAGGACCCCGAGAACCCATATCTGGGGTTAATTTCAATTTTTATATGTTTATATATATATATATATATATATATATATATATATATATATATATATATATATATATATATATATATATATATATGTGTGTGTGTGTGTGTGTGTGTTGTGTGTGTATGTATCCGCACTATAACTCAAAAAGTTATTAACTGGTTTTGATTAAACTCGGCAAGAATCTTTCTTTTAATCATGGCTTAGATAAGTTCGTTAGCCAGGAAAATCGGACAAGGTTTTCCGAGAAAACTTTGAGTTTCCTTTCGAAAAAAATGTTTGTCCTTGAAAATTACATAGCTATTTTGATGAAGTTTGGTGAATATGTTGCGTTGTTTTATGATTTCTCGCATTGTAAACTGACGTCAAAACTGCGACACATTACATAGAGCAACACTTATAAGAAAGAACACAATGTTTTTATATGTTGTGTATTGTGTGCTGCCTAAGATATCATTCTAAGTGCAGCAGGTCCCTTCCAACACTATAGGATTAAAAATGCATTGCCAAAAAAAAATGCTTATCCTTTAACCAAAATATTAGTGAATTTTTTATTTAAAAAAATTCGGTAATGGAGAGGTATCGATGGTGAGACCTTGCACAAATTTTTTCAAATATCCATCCGATAACTCAAAAATTAATTAACCGATTTCAATGAAATTCGGCAAGTGCCTTTCTTTCATTAATGGCTTGGATGAGTTCGTTAGCCAGGTAAATCAGTAGGGCTTTTCCGGGAAAAAATTTTTCCCCGAAAATTACAAAGCTGTTTTAATAACATTTAAAGGGTATGTTGCCCTGGGAGAGACCTTACTACGTATCAAAATTCAACTTTCTAAGTTTATAAAAAATTGAGTTATTCAAATTTTGATTTTTCTTTCGGAATATTTTTTTCCAAAAATTACAAAGGTATTTAAATGAAATTTGGTGTATATGTTGCCTCCGTGGCCGTGCGGGAAAGTCGATTCAGACTTTCCAATACGGACTCAGGGGTCGACGGTTCGAGCTTCACCGGTGGCGGATGATTTTTTAAAATCACTGTCGTCGTTGAGATCGAGCTCAAGGTGGAGGGTAGGTTAGTTTAGATGAGCAAAAAGGGTCAGCAATGGCCTAATTGCCAGTAAGCATCTCACTTTTTTTGCGGAATTTTTTTTTCCAAAAATTACAAAGGTATTTAAATGAAATTTGGTTTATATGTTGCATTAGGAAAGACCTTACTACATACCAAAATTAAACTTTCTAAGTTTATAGAAAATTGAGTTATTCAAAATTGAAGCATATAATAAAAATTCACTACCATAACGCACTTGCTGCGTCCCGAAATTTTTTTTGCTGGCTAATACTTATTTTTCACGTATGCTTTCTTATCCTTTATTTTTCATTACAGTATCCTAGACTACTGGTTTTACAAGCACTTGCAATATAAGAGTTAAGTTCTTACCTTTCTAATGTAAGCATCACAATGAGCCAGATAAGGGTTATTATGGCTGGTAATGACCATCCGACGCAAAGGAGTATCTTAATGTAGGAATAAGCTTGAAATACAGTTATTGTAATCATATTATGCAGATAGAGGCCTTCTATAAACATCCACATAAACATTGCTGTCCGTGCATATTCAAGAATACTGACCAAAACTTCTTCCACATATTCCTAAAAAATAGTTGTTAAATAAATAGAAATAATAGATATATTTTAAACTCGGTTTTATCATTATTTATATGATGGTTGCCTTTTCTAAACATATTTTCGAAAAATAATTATTAGTAAATGACAATTATTAAGTAGAGATGTCAAAATTTTATGTAAAGAGTTTATATCATTATTTTTCGCAATTCAAATGCTAAATAAAAAAGCATTTTCTTTGCAAAATGAAGCATTGATTTATAAGCGTTCACAGCACTGTGGGTGATTAGTTCGGACGTACATTTATAGAAATAAAGGTGAGCAAATTAAAGTGACCTGAGATAGGTCATGACACTAGTTTTTGGACTTTGTTGTGTTTTAAATTGTATACAAAATAGAAGCGCAAACTTAAGCTTATTTATAAGGTACACCATATAATTTTAATGCTAGTAGATTATTATTACTATTATTATTAATCAATAATAAATTCAAACAACTATGAAGTTACCTGAATAGTTTTAAAAATAGCAAATCAAATATATTTATTTACTTATTTACTTAATAATGGGATAACATTGTGCCAGGATAAATATAGGTCCTACCTGTAGATTGTAAGTTGTTTAATGAGTCGTATACGCCTTTGACCTCAGCGCTACGACCCTAATGGGTCTTTTGTGGAAATAGTTCTAATAGTTGCCCAAAAAGCTCAGACTTCATATAGTCTATTATCTTTTTAGGGGCTATTTTATCTATTTCCTGATGTATTAGATTTCCACCTCCAAGGTATTTGAGCCTTTTGCAGAGCTGAGCCATGCAGTCGCATAGTAAGTTTTCTGTTGTTTCTGCTGCTTCAGTGCAGTATCTGAAGTTGTCACTGTTCGCCCACGCATTTCATAAGTTGATACCTTACTGGGGAGTGTCCTGTGTGGAATATCTGCACGTTGCGCTCTTCTGAGCGGGTGTAGAGCCGTTGGTCCCGTGTCCATGCGATGTTAGGCACGTTAAATATTCCTTCTCTTCTTACAGAAAAACAGGGGTTCGGCAAAATTTCCAGGATAGTGAGGTAAAACTGCTCCCTGGTGTCGGTGATTGGCCATAGTGGCGGAAATTGGCCGACGTTAAAAAACGCCCTTGATTATTCTCAAGTCGTTTCTGTTTAATTCAAAGAACAGTCAGGCTTCTCTGTTAATGTAGTTATGCCTGCCTTAGGCCTGGCGTTTTCCTCGTATAACAGCATTTGGCTCTTCTCCCAAATATCAAGTTCATTTCTTACATGGCTTTTGTTAGTCCACAATGGGGTTCTGATTATGTTACTTAATTTTTTGCAAGGCTATCTGCTTCCTCATTTCCTTCAATGCCTCGACGTCCTGGTATCCACATCAAACGTACCTTGTTTTCCGTAGGCAGTTGCGTCAAGGATTCTTGGCAGTCACAGTCAGTTTAGACTCGGCTTTGAAAGGTCTTAGAGTCTTTAGTTATGCCTGACTGGTCGAGAGGATGTAGACCTCTCAATTTTGTAGCCTTCTTTGTATGTACTCCTGTGTACACAGATCTATAGAAGGCATTTCTGCTTCGAAGATGGTGGAAGTTTTTCCCAGGGACTTTGCGAGTCTAAAGTTATATCCTCTTATTTCCAGTCCTGTTCCCTCCATTTGCTTAGACTCGTCTGTATATCATGCAGATGCGTTGTTGGTCAGCCTTTTACTGGCTTTGTTCCATGCTTGGCGGTCATATATGATCACGACAAATGGAATTGTAAAGTCCATTTGATCTGTTGGTTTGGCGAGTGACTTCAATGGAATAATTTCCAGGATCTTCAAATGGCCAACCAAGTCTCCTGATTTGAATTTGTCTGCTTTAAATAGTCTTGAGGCACTTAGTGCTGCTTCTTTCTTCGCGCATATCTGCAGTGGAGTAATATTCAGCATTTTCTCTATTGCATCTGTAGGGCATGTTCAATTTGCTTTGTGTTATGGCTTGCTACGTTTTTTTGCCATTATACTATAGATGCATATGTGACCATGGGTTTAACCACACAGTTTGGTGTATTCAATATACCATCCTGCGATTCAGCGCATATGTCTTTCCTACTAGTCTACGGCATTTTAGATTGTCATTGTGGCTCTTGAAAGAGTTTTTTTCCGAGTGTGTGCTCCAGTTTAGTTTTTGGTTTAAAAAATCCCCAAATATTTAACTTCACTGGGAAATTATGTCTGTGTTCCATTCAGAGTGCAAGCTTTTAAACTTAATTTCCTTCTTTTCGTGAATGGGACAAGAACGGTTTTAAGATGATTGACCAGTGGCGGCTTGACAATAGGGTCAAATGGTCATTGACCTCCCAATGAAATCAATCAAAAAACTTATTTAAAAATTTAAAAAAATACATCTATAAAAGTAAGAGTATCTTTAACAACAAACCATCCAAAAATATCTAAAAAATTGTATGGAATTTTCAGTTTTTGTCCTTACATTACTTACACAGCTTAAAAGTCGCACACGTTATGTCCCGGTCAAAAAAGATATTTGCCAAATATGACTACCCATTTAAATGTGTGTATATTTCTCCACTGCGGCTGAAGACTACCGGAGAGCGAGAAAGAATTATCATAAAATCAACGTGTTAAAACGAGCGAAAACGTCGGAGCACAGGCAATGACCGAGAACCGAGATCACCCAATATGTTAACTGGCGCCACGTCCCTCGGCAATTTAGATATATGTTTGTTTACTTTTGCAGTCTTCCCGTTAAACTTGTTTTCGGTGTCATCGTCATCCAAGGTGTCGAGCGTAGATTTCATAAATTAATAGTTACTAATTACAATTAGTAAAAACACATAATAAAAGACGTAACTGTCCTAAATAGGTTTGCTACTGGGAGCAACCACAGGCTTGTTCGAGCAAAAGTAGCTATTGACACTGGCAAAGAAAGACAAAAAATGATCCAAAAGAGCAATAAATTAAATTTGCTAATAAATCCAGCAGATGTAAATAGCTTTGAACAATGGATCACCACTAAGTTAGCCAAGGCTGAAATAGAACACGCCATTGGTAACGACATCAACAAACTGAATAATATTATCACAACCACAATGACTGAGGCCCAAAGTCGACACTGCTCAACAAATCAAAGGGAAGAAAAACTAAGCAAGGAGATCAAACTGCTCATAGAAAAAAGAAGGGATATGAGGTCCAAAAACTATACATCTGAAGGAGAATTAAGAGAAATAAATAAACAAATTCCAAAAGGTATCCGACGCGACGTAAGAGCTTTTAGACACAACCAAATCAAAGATACCATAGAGAACAACAAAGATATGAAAGTTCTACGTAGAAAGCTTGACAATGGAAAGAGACAAATAATAAAACTAAAAAATCCACAAGCGTACACATCGACGAACAGGAAAGATATTCTAAATATAGTGGAAGAGTTTTATGGAATGCTATATAAAATCCAAAGTGATATAAATCTACACCCAGAATCTGACATACTAACCCGTAAAAAAGGCGTGGTTAACCAAGGCTCGGAAATACTGATAGAAATATCACTAGATGAGATTAAACTAGCCCTAAAAAAGATGAAAAATAAAAAATCGCCCGGAGAAGACTGCGTGGTTTCCGATGCGATAAAGATTGGTGGTCCTTGCTTACTCCAAAAAATCAAATCTCTTTTCAACCTTTGTCTCTTCAATAGTACGATACCAGAAAAGTGGCACTACACACCATCGTAATACGGATCAACAAGAAAGGAGGCATCTCGAAAATAGAAAATTACAGGCCGATAAGTCTACTTAGCCACCTCTACAAATTATTTACTAGAATAATTACCACACGACTTGAAAAGAAGTTAGACTTTGTCCAGCAAGTAGAACAGGCCGGTTTTCGAAGTGGGTTTGGAACCACAGATCATGTTCAAAGCGTTAAAACAGTGATTGAAAAGACCACCGAATATGGCAGACCACTTGTCCTTGCTTTTGTGGACTTCCATAAGGCTTTCGACACTGTGGAGCTGGACGCAGTATTGCAGTCCCTGGAAGCATGCTGTATTGACTATCGCTACACCAAACTAATCTACAATATATATATATATATATATATATATATATATATATATATATATATATATATATATATATATATAAAAATGCTACTCTTGTGGTAAAACTACATGAAAACACGAATCCTAAAAAATTGGGAGAGGAACACGCCAGGGAGATACGATGTCTCCAAAACTGTTTATCACCGTCCTGGAGTATGTGTTCAAGAAGCTACATTGGGACCAAAAAGGTCTAAGAATAGACGGCCAAAGTCTGTCAAACTTACGGTTTGCAGACGACATTGTCTTACTAGCTGACAACTTGGAAGATATTAGAGTGATGCTACAGAAACTTCAGGAGGTCTGTTCAACAGTAGGTCTAAAAATGAACATCGGAAAAACAAAATGTATGACAAACCTCGTCCCTAGTAACAACCTAATTATTGAAAACTCTGTGGTGGAATGGGTAGACAAATACACATATTTGGGCCTCGAGATAAGCATATCCAAAACCAACCAAACATGCGAGATAAACAGAAGAGTTATACTCTCCTGGGCGGCTTACGGCAAACTTAGAGACGTTTTCAGAAGCGACCTTCCGATATGCTTGAAAAGAAAAGTTTTCAACCAATGTGTTCTACCGGTTTTGACCTACGGCGCCGAAACACTAACCCTTACCAACGCTTATGCTAAAAAACTAAAAGTAACACAGCGCAAAATGGAGAGGTCGATGCTTGGCGTTTCGTTACGTGACCACATTAGAAATGAAGAATTACGCAGAACAGGTGTGACTGATGTGGTCGTACATGTGGCAAAACTCAAATGGAAGTGGACGGGACATGTGGATCGCATGTAAGATGACAGGTGGACAAAACGATTACTTGAATGGATACCCAGATCCGATAAAAGAAACAGAGGAAGACCACCAACTCGCTGGACAGACGACATTACAAAAATTACAAAAAACTGGATTCGTAGCGCTCAAGACAGACAAGAATGGACTCAACTAGGGGAGGCCTATGTTCAGCAGTGGACGCAGAGGGCTGATTGATGATGATGATGAATTACAATTACTATATTAAGCCAGTTATTAAACATCAAATTTTTAAAATGTCGGATCGTTGTATTGCTTGTGTTCTTGAAAGAAAGCAATAGTTTGTCAGTCGAAAAACGCCTAGAATTTAAACAGCTTGGGCGGCCCTTACCCAAACTTACGTTAAAGCAAGTGACTCAGGACAAAAATAAAAGTGTAAATAGGTATTTCAATGTATAATTTGTTTGATTTTATATGTGACTGCAAACACAAGGACATGTTTTTTTTTGCTTTCCGTGTTTGCTGTTTTCCCCTTTGTCCGATGTTTGGAGTAAAACAGGTGTAAATGATTTAAAACATTTGAAAGAGAAAATTAAGAAACATACTTTAGCTGCAGAACATATCAAGTCCATGATGAGTTTTTCAGGCCTTGGCAGAGTGGACATTAGACTTTAACTCGATGGGGCCCACAAAAAATCTGTGCAAGCTTTTAACGAAACTGTAACTCAAAATCGGTACATTTTAAATAAAATATTAAACTGTATTAAATTCTGCGGAGCCTTTGAACTCGCTTTGAGAGGTCACGATGAGACTGAGACTTCAGAAAATCCAGGGATTTTTCGTGGACTTGTAAATTTTGTGGCAGAGTTGGACTCAATTTTTAAAGACCATTTGGAAAATAGTAAATCATTTAAAGGAATTTCAAAAACTATCCAAAATGATTTACTGGATTCAATATTGTTTGTCTCACATGAATGTATCAAAAAAGAAGTGAAAATTTGGGAATTCAAGTAGACGAATCCACAGATAGTTCCAATAAAACACAAACGGTTTTAATAATTCGCTATGTTCTGGAAGGAATAATTTTTGAAAGATTCTGGAAATTCATGAAACCGGAGGGAAAAAACGGCTCACGATTTGGCAAAAGTGATTATTCTTGAATTGGAAAATTTGGGTATTTTGCCAGAAAAATTAATTGCTCAGTGTTACGATGGCGCTTCAGTAATGAGTGAAAAATTTGGAGGGGTTCAAAACAAGATTAAAGAAAAATATCCAAATGCTCATTTTGTTCATTCTTTTGCTCATCAGCTGAACTTAATATTACAAAAAGCCGCAAGTAATGAAAAATGCATTAAGATATTTTTTGCTAATTTGCACGCATTGTCAAGTTTTTTTTTGAAGGTCTCCTAAAATAACTGAAGTTTTGGATGAAGTAGTACATATACGCCTTCCCAAAGCCGCGCCAACACGGTGGTACTTCAATACCAGGTGTGTAGAAACAGTTTTCGAACACAAAGAAAATATTAAACTATACTTAGAGAAAATCATTGATTTATAAGACGATAACAGTACTTTGCAACAAGCTACAGGATTATTAAACTATTTAAATAACAGCGACTTCTTATATTGGTTTGATATTTTTCATTTAATTTTACCACACGCCGAAATATTATTTAATGGACTCCAGAAAAGAAAATTAGTTGCCACCGATGTATATAGACTGATACTTAATTTCAAACAGGTCATTAAAAAAATTCGAGAGAAACTTTCAAACGATGTAAAAATGCATGAAACGGAAAATCCCAATAAACGACACAAAACAGGACAAGAATCGAAGAAGAGAATATCTTTAGAAATATGTGATATTATTGTAGTAGAAATTGAAAATTGATTTCAATTCTGTGACCATGTTGTCCTAGAACAACTATTTCGTAAAGAAATTATATTGCATTTAACCAACGAATTTCAGACAATAGTTTAAAGTTATTAAAAAAGGCTTGCGTTAACATAGATTCTTTTAAACTAAAAACCGAATTGTGCGTAATTTATGACAGAGACGACTTTCGTGAAAACGATGGCGCAGCAGCACTTCTAATGCTTTTTTACAACCTGAATTTAACGACTACTTTTTCAGAAACAGTTAAAATTTTGAATATTTTATGCACTCTACCAATGACTACAGTGGAAAGTAAGCGAAGTTTTTCCACTTTAAAAAGGGTTAAAAGTTTGTTGAGGAACACTATGACACAGGACAGATTATGTGTCTGGCAATGTTAAGTATGGAAAAATCTTTTATAAAATAAATTCCTAATTTTAACGAGTTAGTTATAGATCATTTCGCAAAATCAAAAGCCAAAAAATTGACCTTATATTTAAAAAACTGTAGATAGGTATGAATTTCGGTATGAAAGTGAAAGTACTAAAAGAAATTAAAACGATATAAATGTTGTTAGTCTTAGTCTTAATGTTAGTTACGTTTAGTGTTTGTTTGAACCTCGCATAAAAACCCTTAGGGTAAGTTTTTTCGTTTTTTTTTCAAATATTAACGTATTAACAAGTTCCTTGCAATTTCTGCTTATTTTTACAATTAAAAAATTGAGAAATTTGCGTCGCAAATTTCATAGGCATATCCGGGAGGGGGCGGGTAAAAAGATTGTTGGCCTACGGCGCTTTTTTTTCAGAAAACCACTTTTTGTAAATACAGTTGACCTCCCTATCAAATTAACCTCGAGCCGCCACTGTGATTGACATTAAGCCATCCTGCCTCACACCAGTTTATTACTATGTTTAAGGCTGTTTGCATGTTTACAGCACCATGCCTGCCCTTTATGTCATATGACAATATGATCTGCGTATCGCTGGACTAGAAATCCTGTTTCGCTCAATGTAGTCATAAGTTTATCAACTACGAGCGACCATAGCAGAGGTTATAGTATTCCTACTTGAGGACAAAGTCTTGCCGGCGTTACTGTTACCTTGTTGCAGGTGGCGTTTAAATATGTCAAAGCCCCTCTGTAGCTAGGCTGGAAAAATTACGTCTCCACCAGACGATTTATAGGGATTTAAACTCTCTATCGCCTATTTATTATATTTTGTTATTCCTAATGATTTTATTTGCCAGTCTTTTCCCAAATCTCATTGGGTTTCTTCTTAACACTTGTGCTTGACTTAACAGCTGGGCCACTCTGGTGCAATCTATCTTGTGTTTTGTGGCCCTGTAAAGTAAGTCTGTAGGAGAACTCAAGTGCTTTTCTTTGGTCTGTTTGTATATTTATTGTTTGGCTTTTAAGTAGACCAATGCCGTTTGAATAATCCTTTGATTTGATTTTCTGTAGACGCTGTGCGGGGGCCAGTTTATCCTTTCGCAAAACTGTCTCCAAGTTCTCTTTTTGGGTCGTCTTAAGTTCTTTGTTATATGGGATTAGGGCTTGTCGGTATTGAGCCCAGTTCTCAGTCCTCAGCCACGGAACAGTTAAGACAGTACAGAGAAACGCTAAAGCGCTCCAAAAACCAATATAGGTACATTTAGATTGTAACATCGCTGTTCTGTGCCCCATTAATTACAAAACACCTAAATCTACAGGACGTCAAGTCGCTGTGGAGTACTAGTTTTATTTTGAAAAAGTAGTTCATGGATAATAGCTTCAAATATACAGGTGTGACTTTTGAAATACAACTACCCTATTTTTGCGGTATCGATAAAGCAATCTTAAAAAATCTTTTGTTTCGAGAAATGTGAGGGTATTCTTATGCGCCGTCACTGACCTATGTAATAGATCTTTCTTCTCTGTTTACTAAGTGTTTGACTGGGTTCAGGGACACCTGTTCTTACCCCTGGACCGCCAAAGGCAAATTAAAAAAAGTCATACATATATATATATATATATATATATATATATATATATATATATATATATATATATATATATATATATATATATATATATATATACATATACATATATATATATATATATATATATATATATATATATATATATATATATATATATATATATATATATATATATATATATATATATATATATATATATATATATATATATATATATATATATATATATATATCTGTGTGTGTGTGTGTGTGTGTGTGTGTGTGTGTGTGTGTGTGTGAGTGACCCTTAAGTGAGTTATGTTAGTTCTCGATTGTCTTAGCTTGAGAATAAAAATTGAGTGGTTTGTGGTGCGAGTAAATTTGTCAAACCTGGGTGAGTCACAGATTGAACCTCATTCTATCAGATTGTTGTATTTTCTCGTAAAAGAAATTGATTAGAAAATCATTCAAATTGGATCAATCATAATCGAGTTTTTATCCCAATTAAAGAACGCTGAAGTGTTGAAAAACAGCGGCAAATTAAAGGGCACACCTTTATATATAGCACATGACTTAACGGTAAAACAGAGAGAGGAAAACAATGTACTCATAAAGCACCTGAAGTTAGCAAGGCAGAACGGAAAAAACGCACGAATAAGACACGGAAAGCTTTGTATTGATAATGAGGTATATACCTACCTGGATACCTAGAAGACTTTGAGGTGACTGAAGAGGGCGAGACTTCGGAAGCAGATTCAAGACCACACTCAGCACCGTCCACGCCTGGTAAAATCTCCGCTCATCAGCAACCTTGTCCGCGCGAAGGCTCAGGCTTGACGGTGCCGAATTCTGCTGCGGAAAACTCCGAAAATAATAAAATCAAGATTGCCACTAGAACTGTAACTGCTGCCGCGGCGGAAAGGGTTCTCTCTCGCAGTATAGCCAAAGCAAAGGCAAATAGTCAGGCAGGAACAAATACAACGCTGAAGAAGTAGTAAGACAAACTGTTGTTATACGTATTTCTGTCTGTAAGTTATTCGTAAACTGCGTCAGCACTTTATACATCAAGCAGCAGTCAAGATTAAAAAATAAAAATGGAGGGACTACCTGAGACTAAAAACTAAAGAAAGCTATGAAGTATATCAAACTCAAAGGATGAAAGTCAAAGTAATGTTAAAAAAAGAGAGAATGAGAAGAGCTGGGAGGAATTTGGAAGTAAAATGGAGAGACATGTTAGATAATCAAAAGCTATTTTACCGGATTTGAAATCACTAAGAAAAGGCAAAATGAACAAAACAAAGCAAGTAAAAGATACACAAGGTAGAATGTTGAGGGAAAGCCATGCAGTAATGAGTCGTTGGAAAGAGTATTTCGAAGACCTACTACACACAAAGCTAATTAACGAAGAAGACGAAGACAAATATTTGGAAGAAAACACCAGTGAAGAAGTAGAACAACAAGAAGTTATAGAAGAAGATAAAGTGAAAGGGACATTACGACCAGATCACACCCGAAATGATAATAAACTTAGGAGAATCTGGATTGCTTGTATTGAAAGAGCTACTTAATAACATATATAAACAAGAAATACACCTAAGGACTGGGAAATAGGGATAATTGTACCTTTGTTTAAAAAGTGCGATAACAGTGACTGCAACAACTATCGAGGGATAACAATCTGGAGTACAGTGCTGAAAATCTACGAGAGAATATTAGAACGATTAAGAACTAAATTAGAGCAGCATTTTTAGGAATCGCAAGGTGGCTTTAGGAAGGGCATAATTGCTCAAGACCACATCTTTACAATCAAGATGACTACTGAAAAAATGTACAAACAAAACAAGAACGCATTCCTTGCTGTTGTGGACATACAGAAGGCGATTGATAGCATTTCAAGACGCACTGTCTGACGTATCTTGCAGAACATAAAGGTGAAAAGAAAACTGATCAACAACATCAGGTCAATATACAAGAGGATTAGAAATATAATCAGAACATCCAACGAAGAATCAGAAGAGTTTGAAACAGAAGAAGGCCTGCGGCAAGAGGAGTGCTAAGTCTGTTGCTCTTCATAATGGTTATGGACGATGTAAAGAAAGAAGTGAAGCCAGAACTAAAACGAATGCAAGTAGGCTACATAAACTTACAACCAGTATATGTAACAGAAAATGCATTTGCCGTCGGCCTGGTCATATATCGGAAATCCGAGGAAGATTTATAGTGGAAGATTGAGGTGTGGAGGGAGACGCTGGCAAAAAGAAAAATGCATATTGACATGAGCAAAACAAAAGTTATGGTACCGGGAAAAGGGGACAAACAAGCACCGATAGTAGTCAACGGACCACAATTAGAACAAGTTAGGTTTATAAATACCTGAGAGCGCAGCTGCATGCAAACGGGAACCAGGAGACAGAATTAAATGAACGACTACAAGCCACACGGACTTTTTTCTATTGGTAAATCTGTACCAGTTTTACCTCTTTGAAAGAAAGGGGGAGTGAGATGGTTCTAAACCTCAATTTCCTTTCTTTTTTTCAATTTGAAAGGTCACGAAAACATAGTTAATAAATGGGCATAATACATAATACTCACTTGGAAACAGTGCCACTATTATTTTGTATGAATTAAATAAACAGATTGTTTATTATGAAAACCTGTAAAACCTTATCGTTCTGAATTACACTTTCACAATTCTTGTATGGTAGTGTTTACTAAAAATAAACAACAACTCATGTAAATCCACTGGTAAAACTTAACCTAATTCCAATTTAGTTAACAATTCAATTTGAGGTTTTTTACATTAATAGTGTTTCCTTCTCTCTCAGATAAAGAGCTTAAAATTTTGTATCAAAATAAACCCCAGGAAAACCCGTCACATCTCTTTCAAAATTTTCCTAGAAAATCGCACAAAAAATCCCCCAGAAAGGTCACAAATATTACTAGAAGTGTCACAAATCTTACTAAAAGTGTCACAAAATAGACCTCAGATTTTCCCACAAGGATTAACATGGGAAATACACGATTTTGGTTACAGAACCCCCAGTTCTTCTCTACTTTTGGTTCGCATTTATAACACCTTAAACTATATAATTTACCAAGTTACTTGACTCCGACTATTTATATTATTATGTTTATTTTTGAGAATGATTGTGCAAAAACAGAATAATAACTTTGGAATGTATCCTGTCGGTCTCATATAGATTTTTATGCGAATGGGCGTAAAGTTTTAAGCTAACCTAACAGGCACACATATACATACTCATCCACACATCTACTTACCACATTTTCTAATAACTGATTTTGTGTATCTAATACCTGATCTAAGTATTTGAACATGCGAAAAACCATATGAAGAAGGGACGCTATGTAGAGATTTATGTGTATCTTTGTTCTGTTGTTTCTTAAAATCCTAGAAAAAAAAACAATAATTAAGACTAACAAATTTAATTATTAATTATGTACTTAGATGTATTAATATTTACCTATACTGGAAGAAAATTACCAAAGATATAATAAGTGACACAACAGAACATGATAACCCAACCATTTCTATAATCCTTAGATTTGCAGCTATCTGAAAATGTATTTAGCAAGATTTAATAAAATTTTCTGTAAAAATAAGCATTATTGCTTTAAAAAATCGCTTACATAAAAAAACCGAATAATTTAAAACAACAATTTGAAAATTATGTTCTTTTAGTGAATTTTCTTAACAAAAAATTCACTAATGAAGAGATGCTTACTTTTGAATTTTGAAAAAATTTCTTTAAATAACCACGAACTAGGTCCCCTAGAACCCATATCCAGGGTCAGTTTCAAGTTTTATATATTTTGCCACAACCGTTTCGCTATTAAGTACCAGAGAGGTGGAACACATCACAATTCCCTCAATAAGCAGCGGAGGCCTAAGCAGAGCTCAAGCATTGAGACATCTCAGAGGGGTTCGGGTGTTGTATAAACACTCTGAGTTTACCAAAGTCTGAGAGACTTAACTTACTAGGCGCCAGCCACTTTCCGCAACCCGTGGACAGGTTCAAGGTGTCATTAGTACCTACGCGGGGAACTATGATGACTTTGGTGACTTAGAATCAAGATCAATAATACTTCTATAATCCGCGAAACGCGAGCTCGAACGACTCAAACACAAGCAATGGTATGTTCAGTAAATAATACCACCAGAAACAATATTAACCCATATATTCACAATATAAATACAGCGGTGGCATTGAATTATGCTACGATAACAGTAGGCTGTATGGCAATAGGGACCGACATAAATAGAATAAGGTCCGCCTATTATATGGGTAACTACTTGCAGATAATATTAGCAGCCATTAATTGATATCAGTTGTTTAAATCTTTGGCAAGTGAGCTCACACACCCTTCACGAAGGTAATATAACCTAGACAGGTTAAAATGATCTGCCTGATGGGCCTGAACAGTAAATTATGTTCTAAAGTTTGTGTTACTTATGTAACAAGCCAGTTATCCCTTCAAAATAAAACTGCAAGAAGCGTGAAGCACTTCTCACAAGGTAAACAATAATGCACTTCACTGGTGGGGTAAAACTGGCTTAATTAAACACTTAGGGGTGACGCCCCCTCGTGGAGTTTATGTCGTGATGAGCAACCATCTCAATTAACGACCCTATAGGACGGGGATCATAAATAATAACAACAAATAATCAGCAACCGGCCCTACAGGTCAGTAATCATTAATAATATTAACAAGCATAAAGTAAACGACCCTGAAGGTCAGTAATCAGGACTTATAATAACAAATATTGCCGTGAACGACCCTATAGGTCAGTGATCATAAATAATAATAACAATTAATAAAGTTGAATGATTGGCCACAATGGCACTCAGTGTATTCCTCAGTAAATTATGGTTAGGTGGCGACCACTAGGTTCACCAACGGTATCGGCAGGTAATGACGTTAACAGGCGCTAACTGTCACACAAGTTAAAATGATATTGAAGATAAGCGCAGGCACAAAAAAGGATATCTGCACGTGGCAATGGCACATTCCTTAAAACATACAATTATACTGAAATGCCAGGATGAAGTGGTTGCTGTGTTAATACTCATCTGTGGCGACTGGGCAGCTACATCATCGCAATTACGGCCTACAGTGGAACCAGATCCAATCAACCTGCAACTAACAGCAGCCCTTCGACATCAGCGACTGGCGACCCATCTACCCTCACAATTCTCTTGCTGCACTGGAATGGCAGTGACCCTAAAACATAATCACACTAGTCTGGATAGAAGCACCAGCTTGCCCTGAAGAACGACGTTTTTTATCAACTTAACGTGGTGGCATTACTCTACACAAACGGACATGGCTACAATAGCACTCTTGCCCCTACGACAGCTGAAACCAGAAGAAGGAACTCGACGGAGAAGGCTCCGTGACTCAATGCACATGCGCTCAGTCGTGCCAACTTATAGACAACGGATCGTCTCTGAGCTATGTAACTAGTCGTTCGTCAGACATAGGAGGACAGCAGATGACCCCCAGTTCCGCTGTATTTTGATCATAGACTTAATATAATTAAACGAACAGGGATACTGAGGACATCACCCGCTCGACGATCATTATAGATGAACACAGACACGGTCTGTGTCATCCTAAATACTCACTCGCGTGAGAACACATCAAAAAGAAGCAAAACTTAAAAAAAAATGATGAGGGATTAACAATAAAAACAAGTTACGACATCTGGGTCGTAACAGCTTATATATATATATATATATATATATATATATATATATATATATATATATATATATATATATATATATATATATATATATATATATATACATACAGGCTTGTCCAATAAGCGCGCGTCAGTCCATAGTTACTAAACCGTTGCACTTGATAAAAAAGTTCCCAATGAAACTTATAATATGTGATCTTTGCTATAACCCAAAATTATTTTTAAGTATACAGGGTGTACAAAAAAGAGTAATACCAAAAATTATATTTTTCTTAAATGGAATACTATAGTTTTTTAAGTGGGAGATGATGCTGCTGTAGGTTCTATATTCAAATAAAAAATTGTAAGATTGTCATATGCAGCAGTGTTGCCGAGTTAATAATTTTTCTTAATTTTTTTTGTCAAAAACATACTTTCTTCAGACTGTTATATCTCTGCCACTGTTCGTTACTTACCCTGAAAAATTTATGTGCAATCTAATATGGGCCTAGTTCTTCCTGAACTGTCTTTAGATTTGGATTCGTTCATACAGGGTGTTCAAAATTTCTCTTCAAACATCCCTACATTCACCTTCATTTTAATTGAATTTCTTAAATACAACGCCCTGTATATTATTTTGCCGTTAGAAAGCTTAAAGTGTGCTCATTCAGAAAATATTATATTTGCCGTATCTATCTCAATCTACTTCTGAGGTATTAAGCTTGTTTCAACAATTTACACAGAAAATGAGAAAAATCACAGGCGGCACGGCACAAGGAAGCGAAGCAATTGCTACTCGTTGACATGACAATGTAACTAGTTATTTGTACAATCTTGCGACATTTGGTGTCATCTTGTGCATATTATCTTCTTTAATAAGGGGTATTTTGTAACAAAAATGAAGTATACGATTCAGCAGTCAATTGAAATGATTTATATGTAACTAATTACTACATGTAACTAATTATTTGTATAATCTTGTGACATTTGGCGACGTCTTGATCATATACTCTTTTTTAATAAGGAGTATTTTGTAATAAAAATGAAGTACACGTTTGAAGAATTAAATGCAATGATTTATGTCCTTGGAGAATGCTTAAGGAATTGTCTTCTGGCATCTAAAATGTACGCTGAGAGATTTCCTGAAAGAAGGCATCCAGATGCAAGAGCATTTCAAAGACTAAAGAATAGATTTGACCGGACGGGGACAGCTAAGTACGAGAAGCATGAACGAATGAAGCCAGTGCTAAACGAAGATAATGAATTTAATGTTGTCGCATCTGTTGTTGAAGACCCACATAGAAGTACAGCAGACATAAGTGATATGTTGATCTTAGGTCAAACTTCTGTGAAAAGAATGTTAAGTAAGAATAGTTTCCATCCATATAGTGTGCAACTCATTCAAGTACTTAATAGGCAAGACTTCGAAAATAGGATACATTTCTGTAATTGGGGTCTTGCTCGAATTGGAGAAGAGGAACGATTTTGGGATGATGTATTGTTTACCGATGAGGCGACATTCCAAAACAGTGGTCTTGTAAACAGGTATAATGTACACTTCTACACTGATGCCAATCCACATTTTGTGGGAACTGTTGACCAGCAACATAGGTGGAGTGTAAATCTATGGGGAGGAATAATTGGAGACCACATAATAGGGCCGCATTTTTTTGTATGGACACCTCAATGTAAATAGTTTGCAATATTTTTTAGACGAAGATCTTGATAATCTGCTGGAACATATACCATTACATCTGTTAATAAGGATATGGTTCCAGTTAGATGGGGCGCCTGCACATTTCAGCATTGGAGTCCGAAATACGCTGAATGCAAAATTTCCAGGCCGTTGGATCGGAAAGGGAGGACCTATTCCGTGGCCTCCAAGGTTACGAGATCTAACGAAACTGGATTTTTTCTTATGGGGATACATTAAAGATCTGGTCCACAAAACACCCCCCACAACGGCAGCAAACACGCGGAAAAGAATTAGAGAAGTATTTGATTCAGTTACTCCCTTGATGTTTACAGGCAGGTTCAATATGTGTCTACAACAAAATGGTAGAATGTTTGAACATTTGATAAAATAGTTATTGTGTTTTTCTTAATTACCTAAATTATGTTACGTTTAATAATCTTTTATTCTAAATGATTTTATCATTATTTCAATAAATATTATATAAATTTGCGATACAAAAAGAAATAACATTATTATGTCAACGAGTAGCAACTGTTTCGATTCCTTGTGCTGTGCCGCCTGTGATTTTTCTTATGTTCTGTGTAAATTTTTGGGAAAGCTTAATATCTCAAAAGTAGGTTGAGATAGATACGTCAAACATAATATTTTCTGAATGAGCACACTTTAAGCTTTCTAACGGCAAAATAATATACAGGGTGTTGTATTTAAGAAATTCAATTAAAATGAAGGTGAATGTAGGGATATTTGAAGAGAAATTTTGAACACCCTGTATGATCGAATCCAAATCTAAAGACAGTTCAGGAAGAACTAGGCCCATATTAGATTGCACATAAATTTTTCAGGGTAACTAACTAACAGTGGCAGAGATATAACAGTCTGAAGAAAGTATGTTTTTGACAAAAAAAATTAAGAAAAATTATTAACTCGGCAACACTGCATATGACAATCTTACAATTTTTTATTTGAATATAGAACCTACAGAAGCTTCATCTACCACATAAAAAACTATGGTATTCCATTTGAGAAAAATATAATTTTTGGTATTACTCTTTTTTTGTACACCCTGTATACTTAAAAATAATTGTGGGTTGTAGCAAAGATCACACGTTATAAGTTTCATTAGGAACTTTTTTATCAAGTGCAACGGTTTAGTAACTATGGACCGACGCGCGCTTATTGGACAACCCTGTATATATATATATATATATATATATATATATATATATATATATATATATATATATATATATATATATATATATATATATATATATATATATATATATTGTGTGATGAAGTATTATTTCCTATCTGTCTGTGATAGAAAACGCATAATTACTAAGTAAGTAATTAATTAAATAAGAAAAGAATCAAATACAAACTATATAAATATTTGCTAAAATATTTTCGCCATGAAATATTTTAAGGCGATTTATATTTAATTAAACAAGTATTTCATACATATTATCTTATCCGGTTGTGATAAGGTGATAAAATTCCAAGCATGGCAGAGTTTTTGGGCTGGCTGTGAAATTCATATAAAAGGAGAAGCAACACGGGGCACAGGCAGTACAGTATTGTTAATTCAGCTGTTAAGTTATTAAGTCGCCACGAGTCCGCACCGATTCCGTTTCCGTTTGCCGTCCGAGCGCACCTCGTTGGTCGATTTCCGTATCCGAAAATATTGTTATAGGTGAGAATTATCTGTTTTAAGTAATTCATATTTTGTAGCGAATTTTCATACTTTTAAATCATCACGCTTCTCAGTTCAAATCTCCTCAAGTGAATTATTTCTGCTTTTCCTGACCTGCCGCCGTCCTTACTAGACAATTCCCGTATGTTAGATTGTCTTGTGTTATTTTTGTGAGGATGCTGAGGATTCACAGCTCACATAAATAGTCGAGATATATTCATCTTGGTTTGATCCCGATAGGGACGCTGAGGATTCACAGCCTATCTAGGTCACTCCAAGTGATACTTTCCTTTCCAATTAGCCCTGTACACTTCATTTGACTCCCGGCTTTCCACCCCATACAGTATAAGCTCTTGTGTTATTTTAGTGAGGACGCTGAGGATTCACAGCTCACTAAAGTAATCAAGATGTTTTCGTCCCGATTTGACCCTAGCGGAGATGCTGAGAATTCACAGTCCGCATAGGTCTCCGGGAACTGTCATCCCGTCTCTCCCGTCTGCACCTGTTGGTCTCCGCTGTCCCCTGCTTCGACGTAGAAGGTATAGCTAGTAGTCTGTTGTTGTCTATCGTTGTGTGCTGCCCTCCTGCCGTATCCTCGCTTGAGTGAAATACCGTCCGTATCATATATACCTTACCGAATCCGTACGCTTCGTCACGCACTGACCGTTACCGCTTTAGCAAGGGCCACGTTCCTATTGATGTTAGTACCCGCATATTGTATTTGTACATATTTTGTAAATATTGTTCTGTGTATATACGTTTTGTAAATAGTTTCAAATCTGAAATATAGGGTGGGTAAATTAAAGCCTTTGATTAATTATTATCCAACACCTTAACATACAAAATCTGCTATACCTTTCGTTAAAACAGAAGTGGTCGGATCACGCCGAGTCAGCGATTAAAGCCCGCTCACTCGGGGGTCACTAAATTTAGCCTATATTACCTAAAGGCTACCGAACCCTTCTCCACAGAGTTACCCAGGTACTTTGATCGGTATATCGGTCAGAGTTCAGTGAAGAGGTCGCAGACATCCTCAACAGGGAGTAAACCCTTTAAAAATCTGGCGCCCGAGATTCTCCGATAGTAACCGTCAATCCTGGTCACCGAAAAACGGTCTGCCAGCCAAGGCCTCGTCACAATTTGGCGCCCGAGCAGGGACCTGTAAAATAGAAGCAAACCGTTCCGTTCCGATACCGTTCCGTTCCGACACCTTCCGTTCCGACACCTTCCGTTCCGATACCGTTCCGTTCCGATTCCGTAGAAAATCCGTATCCGTTTGTTATTATGTCCGATTCGAAAGAAGCCCCGACCACACCAACACTAGACAGTGAAACCGGCCAAAAGCAGTCCCATGCCATCCAGCCACCCGACGTTTTCTGTTGGAACTTGCACTTTGATGGAAGCACCGATCCAGCTGCTTTTCTGGAACGACTAGAAGAGATCCGTGAGCATGCCGGTATTAATGGGGACCATTTGTTAACCGCTTTACCCCAATTGTTGGAAGGACCTGCCCTGTTATGGTATCGTAACAACCGCAGCACAAGACGATGGGAAGATTTTCTGGCCTGCTTTCGCCAGTTCTATTTCCCGGTAAACTACTTGTTCGATCTGGAAACCGCCATAAGCCGAAGGGTACAGCAACCGAACGAGCCGGTCACAAATTTTATTACCGACTTACAGACTTTGATCCGGAGACATGGTAACATATCCTCAGAACAGGAGCTGACTTGGCTCCAGCGAAACCTTCTGCCAAGTTACAGGCTAATGCTATGGAACTGCGAAATTCCGGACATCAAAACATTTGTAGACAAGGCCAAGTCCGTAGAAGCTTTATTAAAAGAAACTTGTCCTCGCCAAGGTATATCCGTGCCCAATCAAATCCCACAGCAGAGCAGTACAACCCGCACCCGCTCTCCGTCTCGACACCCGATCAGAGCAGCATCACCGACGACCAGTAACCAGTACTATGCTGTTTCACCGACCAGGGAAAATCACCGGGAACACCGTATGGGAAATTTCCGAGCTTCGCCGCCACCCGTCCGCAGAACCGTAAGATTTGATATTGGGAACAGTACGTGCTGGAGGTGCGGCAGCCCGGGCCATATGAGGAGTCAGTGCCAGTTACCGGCTGCCCGCATATTCTGCTCACGCTGCGGTCGACAAGATATCCTGTCCAGAGACTGTCCATGCTCATCGAGGCAGGGAAACTAGAACGAAGCTGTGAGGGACCGAGGCCCTTGCAGTTTCCGTCCGTTGAGTCCTCGGAAACAACCGCGAATGATGACAACCGCCCTTTTATCCAGGCAATTATTAAGGATGAGACGTTTAAGGTACTTATGGATACCGGGGCGACTCGCTCATTTATGGGAAATAAAGTCGCCATGTATTGTTTGGCGTTAGGCATTTCTCCAAAGACCGTTCCTGATGTAATCACCCGTGTTGCAGATGGCAACTCCGTAAATATCCGACAGGCGTACGACCTCGATTTAAAAATTGGGTCACGTATAATAAAACGCAGATTGCTATACTTACCATCCTTACCAGTCGATCTTCTGTTTGGAATGGACACTTTAAAAGAGCATGCATTTAAGATCGACCTCCGTTCCGCTCAGTGTTTTCTAGATAGCGAACCGATTACGCCGCCTCCCGTGCTATGTCACCAGCTCACTGATCCAGAACCGTCTGCCACCGACATAAATCATCTGCCTGAAATATCTCCCGAAGAACAGAGACGTCTCGATCAATTTCTCTCCGCCGAACTGCCTGCGTTTGAACGGATAAAGGGAACAACGCATCTGATTGAACACCACATACGGCTAACTAAATCAGAGCCCATCAAGCAAAGATACCGCCCTAGAAACCCGAAAATGCAGCAAATAATTAACGAAGAAGTGGACCGCATGTTAGAAGAGGGTATAATAGAACCATCGTCTAGTCCCTGGAGTTCACCGATAGTGATAGTGAAGAAAAAGGACGGGACGCCCCGTTTCTGTATAGACTTCCGGAAGTTGAATGAAGTTTCTGTCAAGGACGCCTACCCGTTGCCGTATATCTCCGCCATATTAGATAAGTTAAGACGCGCTAAATATATTTCCACCCTCGACTTGCGCCAAGGATATTGGCAAATTCCTCTGACTCCCGAAAGCAAGCCCGTTACCGCTTTTACCGTCCCGGGGAGGGGGCTGTTCCAGTTTCGAGTGATGAGTTTTGGGTTGCATTCAGCGAGCGCAACGTTCCAACGCCTACTAGATGCTGTCATAACACCGGATATGGACGATGTAGCGTTTGCATACTTGGACGACGTGATCGTACTAGGGGAAACTTTTGAGGAGCACCTCTATAACCTTAGAGAGGTATTCCGCCGGTTACGAGAGGCCAACCTTCAATTAAATCCCGAGAAATGTCAATTCTGTCGCCGTTCCCTTAA
Organism: Tillus elongatus; assembly: GCA_964006375.1. Classification (NCBI taxonomy): domain Eukaryota; kingdom Metazoa; phylum Arthropoda; class Insecta; order Coleoptera; family Cleridae; genus Tillus; species Tillus elongatus. The sequence goes on from OZ023265.1 coordinate 86,560,632, forward strand.
ATATTTAGGACACGTAGTCAACGCCCAGGGCATACATACCGACCCCGATAAGGTAGCGGCAATTAGGTCCATGCCGCCACCTCACAACATCCGAAGTCTGCGACGATTTTTGGGAGTGTGTTCTTGGTACAGAAGATTTATAAGGGACTTTTCTCGAGTGACTACTCCTCTGACCAAACTCCTAAAAAAGAAGGAGAAATGGAGGTGGGATGAAAGTCAGCAACAGGCGTTTGAAGAACTGAAAACTGGTCTCACGGAGGCACCGGTGTTGGCATGTCCTGATTTTTCAAGGCGTTTCACATTGCAAACGGACGCCTCTAATGATGGTCTGGGAATTGCGCTGACGCAGCAAATGGAGAATGGCGAGCGTGTAATCGCCTACGCAAGCCGCACATTGACACCTCCCGAGAAGAACTATTCTGTAACAGAGAAAGTATGTCTGGCCATAGTATGGGGTATAGACAAGATGAGACCATATCTGGAGGGTTACCAGTTTACGGTCCTGACTGACCACATGTCTCTACGGTGGCTACAGTCGATCCGTAATCCCTCTGGAAGATTGGCTCGCTGGAGTGTTTTCCTCCAGCAGTACGATTTTGATATCAAATACAGAAAGGGTTCTATGAATCGGGTGGCAGACACGCTGTCTCGAAATCCGTTACCGATAAGTGAGGAACCAGGAGAATATGCGTACTTCACCCGCGAAGACGCCAAGTGTCCCTGGTATGAAAACAAACTGGCAGCAGTACAGAAAAATCCCGAATTGTTTCCAGACTATGCGATTCGAGAGGGAAAACTGTACCGTCATTTCTGGGATTCCAATGACTTCACCGAGCCCGACGTCTCCAATCCGTGGAAGTTATGTGTTTCCAAAAACTTTAGACGAGAAGTGCTGCAGCAAAACCACGACGCGCCGACCGCTGGACATTTAGGGGTAGCTAAGACAATTAGCAGGATAGCCCGCACTTACTACTGGCCGGGGATGTTCCGTGACATAGCCCAATACGTACGTCTATGTGATCGGTGTCAGAAGTACAAGGTATCACAGCAACAGCCGCCGGGGTTGATGCAGCCCTTCGCCACGAAAGGCCCGTGGGAAATTGTCAGTGTATACCTGGTAGGACCGTTACCACGATCTAAAAAAGGCCATTGTTATATGGTGGTAATGTTGGATAAGTTTACCAAATGGGTAGAAGTTAAGCCAGTGAGGAAGGCGTCAGCCAAAGCCGTGTCTGATGCCTTATTCGAGCAAGTAATTACGCGATTTGGGTACCCAAAAACCGTCATAAGTGACAACGGTACTCAATTCGATAGTCGAATTTTTAAAGGGATGTTAAAAGAGCTGGGCATCAAACATCGCCTAACTCCTCCATATACACCCCAGGCGAATCCGGTGGAGAGAAGCAATCGTACGCTCAAAACTATGATAGCACAGTTCTGCGACCAGGACCAGAGTCGATGGGATGAGCGTTTACCAGAACTTGTATTTGCTATGAATACTGAGAAACACGAGTCGACGCACTTCTCTCCAGCATTTCTTAACTTTGGACGTGAGTTAGAAGTTCCGAACATGCTACCCGCAGTAGATCCGAATGTCGAAGGCGACACTGAAATTGTTACCCCAACGGTCGCCCAGCATTTAAACCGCCTCGAAAAGTTACGTGAGACATTTGAATTGGTACGGCTTAGCCTCGACAGGGCCTTTTCACAGCAAAGTCATCATTACAACCTGAGAAGACGCGACTGGCAATGCGCTCTAGGCGACCGCGTGTTAAGAGTTGACCGCCCGCTTTCATCCGCAGCGCGCGGCTTTGCAGCCAAGCTAGCTCCAAAATATGCTGGACCTTACACCGTCGGTAAGATCGTCTCACCAGTGGTATATGACCTCAAAGATACGAACGGTAAGTGGCTTCGCCATGTTCACATTAAGGACCTGAAGCCATACCACGCGCCATCCACACCGACACCGGGCAGCGACAATACGTTGTCATTTGATGGAAGGACCCGCCGTAGTCAAACAGACAGCAATGGAAGCCGTGCACCGACGTCGGTATGCAGAGCCCCACGAAGAAGACTCTAAAGTGGTTGATTGCCCCCATATTCGTGAAAGACGTGCTAAAGACACAGTGTTCAGTGTAGTGTAGTGTTGTGATAGGATTAGGATTAGGTTAAGTTAGATTAAGATAAAAAGACTTCTTTGAACACTAGCGAGTTCCGGTTAGGGATTAAGTAAAGTTTTTAGTATTTCATTGCAGTCTAAAAAAAAAAAATTTTTTGTAAAGTGAGGGGAGTGTGTGATGAAGTATTATTTCCTATCTGTCTGTGATAGAAAACGCATAATTACTAAGTAAGTAATTAATTAAATAAGAAAAGAATCAAATACAAACTATATAAATATTTGCTAAAATATTTTCGCCATGAAATATTTTAAGGCGTTTTATATTTAATTAAACAAGTATTTCATACATATTATCTTATCCGGTTGTGATAAGGTGATAAAATTCCAAGCATGGCAGAGTTTTTGGGCTGGCTGTGAAATTCATATAAAAGGAGAAGCAACACGGGGCACAGGCAGTACAGTATTGTTAATTCAGCTGTTAAGTTATTAAGTCGCCACGAGTCCGCACCGATTCCGTTTCCGTTTGCCGTCCGAGCGCACCTCGTTGGTCGATTTCCGTATCCGAAAATATTGTTATAGGTGAGAATTATCTGTTTTAAGTAATTCATATTTTGTAGCGAATTTTCATACTTTTAAATCATCACGCTTCTCAGTTCAAATCTCCTCAAGTGAATTATTTCTGCTTTTCCTGACCTGCCGCCGTCCTTATAGACAATTCCCGTATGTTAGATTGTCTTGTGTTATTTTTGTGAGGATGCTGAGGATTCACAGCTCACATAAATAGTCGAGATATATTCATCTTGGTTTGATCCCGATAGGGACGCTGAGGATTCACAGCCTATCTAGGTCACTCCAAGTGATACTTTACTTTTCAATTAGCCCTGTACACTTCATTTGACTCCCGGCTTTCCGCCCCATACAGTATAAGCTCTTGTGTTATTTTAGTGAGGACGCTGAGGATTCACAGCTCACTAAAGTAATCAAGATGTTTTCGTCCCGATTTGACCCTAGCGGAGATGCTGAGAATTCACAGTCCGCATAGGTCTCCGGGAACTGTCATCCCGTCTCTCCCGTCTGCACCTGTTGGTCTCCGCTGTCCCCTGCTTCGACGTAGAAGTTATAGCTAGTAGTCTGTTGTTGTCTATCGTTGTGTGCTGCCCTCCTGCCGTATCCTCGCTTGAGTGAAATACCGTCCGTATCATATATACCTTACCGAATCCGCACGCTTCGTCACGCACTGACCGTTACCGCTTTAGCAAGGGCCACGTTCCTATTGATGTTAGTACCCGCATATTGTATTTGTACATATTTTGTAAATATTGTTCTGTGTATATACGTTTTGTAAATAGTTTCAAATCTGAAATATAGGGTGGGTAAATTAAAGCCTTTGATTAATTATTATCCAACACCTTAACATACAAAATCTGCTATACCTTTCGTTAAAACAGAAGTGGTCGGATCACGCCGAGTCAGCGATTAAAGCCCGCTCACTCGGGGGTCACTAAATTTAGCCTATATTACCTAAAGGCTACCGAACCCTTCTCCACAGAGTTACCCAGGTACTTTGATCGGTATATCGGTCAGAGTTCAGTGAAGAGGTCGCAGACATCCTCAACAGGGAGTAAACCCTTTAAAAATCTGGCGCCCGAGATTCTCCGATAGTAACCGTCAATCCTGGTCACCGAAAAACGGTCTGCCAGCCAAGGCCTCGTCACAATATATATATATATATATATATATATATATATATATATATATATATATATATATATATATATATATATATATATATATATATATATATATATATATATATATATATATATATATATATATATATATATATATATATATATATATATATATATATATATATATATATATATATATATATAGCTATCACACCGATAACTCAAACAATAAAAATCCGATTTTGATCAAATTTGGCACATACATCCTTTTGCAAGTGGCTTGGATAAGTGCGTTAGTCAGAAAAATCAAACCAGGTTTTCCCGGAAAATTTTCTTTTTATTTCGAAAAAAAATTATATATCCGGAAATAACAAAGTAAGGGCAACCAAATTTAGTAAGCTGGTTTCTGTCATAAAGTGTATCCTGTGCACGAAAATTCAGATCACTATCTTAAAAGACAAAAAAGTTATATGTAACTTGTGAGGGGTCAAATCGGGATAAGGTTATCTTTCCCTAATATGGGGAGGTTCCCACGGGATAACCTTATCAATACGGCTTTTTACGGGATTTGCTCAGGCGCCAGCAGCGTGGTTTAAAGGAAGACGCTGCGCTCCCTCAGGACTATATCTCTGTCCTCGGTTGTTATTTACAGATACACGGACCCGGGGTACACTTCAGGGGAGACAGGGTTCGCCTAAGTCCTCAGGCAGAGTCCCTCAGGACTCCCTAATTATGGCCTGTATATTAGAGATCAGAATGTTGCGTTATGTTGGGGTGGATTGGTTGGGAAGCTTTAAATGAAATACCGTATAAAACAAATAGTCTATTTACAACAGTATTGGTGGGGAAATTTTTACAAAATATATACAAAGAAATACTTACCATGCCTGTCCCGCTCTCGAAGCTATATTTTATCAAACATTTACGAATATTTTAATAACAAAAATAAATTAAACTAAATACAGATGGTACGGATCTATTCCCCTGTTAACTAATTAGATTTGTAATGGCCATTACGTCACTTCGTGACATCCTCCTCTCTTCTCCTGAAAGAAAAAACGAAGTTTTTTCTTCCACATCCCGACCTCACCGGTCCTCTGGTCCCCAATATAACAATATTAATACAAGAAAATAACAGGCATACCAATATGTCGAGAAAGAATGCACATAATGTACCCTCAAAGAAAAGTTTCTCTTTCCTGTTTCATATAAGCAAGCAGTCTTACTCAATACACCTTCAAACTAAATCAAACATCTTTTAAAGCAAGAATAAATAATCAGTATGTGTAACGGAGAAATGATATCAAATTTCTAACCATATTCCCTGGGTATGAATATGCACAAAATTTCTTAATAATAAAAAAAAATATATTCTTAAACTAAATGAACCGTGTTTCAAATGAAAATTAAATAATTATAAGGCGCACCAGGGAAACGATATTGTCAAATTTTCATCATAACCCCTGGGTATGCACAACATCTCATAATTAAAAAAAAAACGAAATATTCTTAAACTAAATCAAACATCTCTGAACGGAAAATTAAATTATTAAAATTTGTAAGTAAACAAAATAAAACATATCCTTAAACTAAATCAAGTATTTTCGAACGGAGAATTAAATACTTAGAATTCGTAGGTAAACAGAAAATAAAATATATCCTTAAACTAAACTTCTATATGCAATATCGTTTAACTCAAGAAAATAATCAAAATGAAAAATGCAAGTTAAAACTAAATTAATCAGGGTTCCTAAACGTAAATAAACAAATCGTTCAAATTTAACACACCCGAAATTGATAGCTTCCCGCCTCAAATGAATTGGGAGCTATTTGAACGGAACTTAGCATAAAATGTCTGAGAATTGGGTTGAGTACACTATGTTTAAGCTACGTAATAGTCAATGATAGTCTCACCCACAGTCTCCTCGCTTGTGCACCGTCGAGCGGCACTCCTAGAAGTGTCCCACACTCTCGTGTCACACACTGCACCTAGTACCTGTCGCCTGTCCATCCAGTCGTGCAGCCGCACGTGGCCCTCTGCGTCGGGTCCATGGAGCGCCGGCTAGCACCAGACGCTACTGCCTGCCCTCGTAGCAGCACCCATCCCATGACGTGGCCTCCATCTGTTCTGGCTTGCTGGCTGGTGGCTCCTGCTGGTTTGTAAAAGATTATATCGGGCTTCCAGCTGTGGAGCAGTCCGGCTGCCACTCCTTGGCTCTGAGCACGGGCATTCTCTGGACATAATGCCTACCTTGCCACAACGGGAACAGAACAATTTAAGCGGTCGGTTGCAGCGGTAACGTGTGTGGCCAAAGTGACCACACCTCCAACATAAACTCCGTTCCTTAACTGGCAAATATTCCGGGTCTCTTTCGACTTTTGGCGTTGGCTTTTTCCTTGACCAGCGGGTCGGACGTGTTTTACGGTCGGTAGGGTCATCGGTACGGGCACCAGGCTCTCTGGCCATGGACTCATCCATCGGATGGTGCTGTTGCGGTATCCCTTCTCCCAGGGTGTTAGTTTCCATAATATGTATCGGGACCGCTGGTGGGGGTGGAGCTGCTGTAGTTAGTAACTCGCCCTCTAGGTAGCTCTGGGTGGTCTGCAAATCTATGCAAAAGTCGTACTTGCCTAGGGTGTCCATTCCCAGTACGATGTCTACCGGGAGGTGTGGCAGATATAATAGATCACCCTGTATCCTCTTACCACCTAACTCCAATTGCGTCGTATACATTTGTTGTACGGAAACCAGTCTTCCATCTCCGATGCGGGTATTTGCCTCTGGTAAGGGAATGGCCTGCATATATTGTGCATCGATTTCGTCCAGTGCGGTCTTGCTTAAAAAGGAACGGGTTGCCCCTGTATCTAACAGGGTATTGAAATACTTCTGGCCGATTCTGGCCTTTATTACGGGTCGGTTGTCAATTCTAGTTCGCCTGTCAATAGCCGAGACCTCTGAAAGCTTGGTTATAGGCGCGGCTGAAGGTGAGGGGCGACTCCTCACGGAGGAAGTGGCATTCCAACTTTCCTGTCGGCCTGAGGGAGGCCTTAGCGTGTTCTCCTTTGTCCCCTTCAGCTCTTCTAACATTGACTCGATTGCCTTAGTCTTTTCTATGAACACCCTGATGTCCGGCACGTCGCAGTTCCAGAGCATTTGACGAATTTCAGGACGCAGATTTCTCTGTAACCAGGTCAATTCTTGCTGTCTAGTAATGTTTCCACGTCTGCGGATAAGCGTCTGTAGCTCTGTGATGTAGGAAGCTACGCACTCGCGGGGTCTGTGCAACCGGTGACTTATTTCAGCTTCAAGGTCCTCAAAGTAATTCACGGGGTAATAGAAGCGCTTGAAGTCGTCGATAAAGTCTTGCCACGACGTCCAGTCAGCCTTATGATTTCGGTACCACAGCAAAGCTTGGTCTTCTAGAACCTGGGGTAGTGCCAGTAGGAGGCGGTCTGAGGAGATGTTAAAATATAAGCGCATTTCCTCCAATCGTTCCAGAAATGCTACGGGGTCGGACTTGCCGTGGAAATGCAAGTTCCATTCACCCACATTCAGTGGTGGGACCGGCACTTGTGCGGGCGGCGTTAAGTGTTCTAACAAGTCTCTCATTGGCGGCGGCGGTGACACGGCATTGTCAGGCAGTGAGGCTGCCTCAGTGTGTAGCGGTCTTCCTTCACGTAAAAAGCTAATCAGTTGTTTCCTCATTTCCTCAACGGTAGCCTGCGGTCGCAGATTAAACGTCTGCAACACCATTTCCAATTCAGGCTTCTTAAGCCTGTATACCCATCCTATCCGGGCATCAAATATGTCTGGGTCGGGTTTCTCCGGATGGTCAGACTCGACGGCACTATCAGCTTTCGGGTCTGACATTGTTCAGTACAAACGGTAAAGCGGCAAAACGGCGGTGCGAAGCTGTCGAATATGTTAACGCAGTGTTAGGATGAAACGGGTCGGATTTGTAACAGTAGTTTCCCTTGGTCAGTAGTGTTTAAACAAAACACAAAAAAAAATATATATAAAACAACAAACAAAAATTCGGAATAACAAAATTCTCTACAGTTGAAACCAAAAAAAAAACACTATATATTAACGCTAAACTTAAGATGTTGATTAAAAGAAATGTTACTCTTAAAGAATGTAATCGTATTACGTAACGCAGTAAACAAACATTCAAAGCTAGCGTGAAAAAAAAGTTAATTATTACTACCACAAAAATATTGTAAGATCAACAGCTGATTACAAAGAATTCTACTAAAAGCAAAATAAATTAATGTTCACGGTTTCACAAAGTATTGATGATACGGCGATTGCTATCGTAGATAACAATATTGTAATTCCTTTTTAAATTCTGCCTCTGTTTCAAACTAAAAATATACCGAATTCCTAAGATACGTGTAACATATCTTATCTACACTTTTCCAACAACTCTTATCACACTTAACGATAAACTATGTACATTAAAATTTAAAAATTTCAAAATATTTACGGCTACTTCCCTAAATCCACCTTTCTCTAATTTAATTTACTAACTTAGGTCCCTGCTCGCAGGTGCCATTTGTGAGGGGTCAAATCGGGATAAGGTTATCTTTCCCTAATATGGGGAGGTTCCCACGGGATAACCTTATCAATACGGCTTTTTACGGGATTTGCTCAGGCGCCAGCAGCGTGGTTTAAAGGAAGACGCTGCGCTCCCTCAGGACTATATCTCTGTCCTCGGTTGTTATTTACAGATACACGGAACCGGGGTACACTTCAGGGGAGACAGGGTTCGCCTAAGTCCTCAGGCAGAGTCCCTCAGGACTCCCTAATTATGGCCTGTATATTAGAGATCAGAATGTTGCGTTATGTTGGGGTGGATTGGTTGGGAAGCTTTAAATGAAATACCGTTTAAAACAAATAGTCTATTTACAACAGTATTGGTGGGGAAATTTTTACAAAATATATACAAAGAAATACTTACACAAGGGATTCTCCCGGCATACCTCACGTTTAAACTTACTTATTTGACAACAAATCAATTTATTAGAGACCAGAGGCAGAAACTGAAATATTCGCGAGTTATACGGACGGTATCACGAATAGGGGTGGTAAGCTCCTCACCCTCCGACGGCCGGCCTGCTGGTTACGTCGTCGACGCGACGCACCCAAAGCCAAAAAGAAACACGCCAAATTCTTAGACGAGACCTGGACGGTGGCTGGCCATTCTCCGTCACGGCCCCTGCGACTGCTGAAAAAGAACTAACTTGTTCAGCGCGTCACGGTGGATCTCCTAGCTCTCGCACGGCACGCAAAGTATGCGCTGCGAGGTGCGCATAGGTATGTAGTGGACCAGACCAGCCGTCCCTGCTTTCATCGCTTCGCATACCGCAGTACCCGCCTGGGCGACAACACACTGGTACCATGCCTGCCCCGCTCTCGAAGCTATATTTTATCAAACATTTACGAATATTTTAATAACAAAAATAAATTAAACTAAATACAGATGGTACGGATCTATTCCCCTGTTAACTAATTAGATTTCTAATGGCCATTACGTCACTTCGTGACAAACTTAATTTTTAATTATTTCAATCTGATTCAAGAAAGTTAAAACGTCAAAATTGATTGAGTACGAATAGTAGTGAACAATACTACAAGAAATGATTAACAAGCCCCTAGAGATGTGTCTAAGTCGATATTTTTCTTGATTTAGTTATAATATGAGCAAAAAATCTATTGTAAATCGAAATGGTTTTGTGTAAATTTCAAATATATACAATATAAATATATAATGAACCAATGTATTACGCAATATAGCTGCTAGTAGACACAGGTAGAGCATAGCTCAGTGGCCTAAGGCCCTCTACATCGGATAATCTAATTCAATTGACCCCTGCATGACGAGTTCGAATCCTAGTTAGTGACTTTACTTTTTTCATTTTTTTTTAGTATCATTTCAGTTTACCGTTATCTAATCAGATTGTTGTTATTCGGATGAATTTTTTAGCGAGTTTTTATAAAAAATAATTAGACAAAGAGGAGATGAAAGTTTTAAGGCTAAATTCAATTTGAATAGCATATCTGGTTGCTTGTTCTTGACCTAACTTAGTGAAACCGTTCCATATTTAATACAGTCGTAGACTTTTCCCGTGGCTTCACAAGTGCTTGTTTTAGGGAATTTTCTTTTAAAAAAATCACTAAGGAGGAGATCCCGACTTTTGAATTTAGAAAATAATTCTTCAAATTAGTGCGAACTAGGCCTCCTAGAACCCATATCCAAGGTCAGTTTCAATTCTTATATATATATATATATATATATATATATATATATATATATATATATATATATATATATATATATATATATATATATATAATGTAAAAAGTCTGGACGCAGCAAGTGCGCTATGGAAGCGAATTTTCTTAAAATATTTTTAATAGAAAATATGTCTCTGTAATGCAAGTAGGAATCCATTTGGTCACCGGTATAACCTATATAGTGGGAACAATGTACCATATTTTACTTAGTGAAACCGTTCCATATTTAATACAGCTGTAGACTTTTCCCGTGGCTTCACAAGTGCTTGTTTTATGGAATTTTCTTTAAAAAAATCACTAACGAGGAGATCCCGACTTTTGAACAAAAAATTTCTTCAAATTAGTGCGAACTAGGCCTCCTAGAACCCATATCCAAGGTCAGTTTCAATTCTTATATATATATATATATATATATATATATATATATATATATATATATATATATATATATATATATATATATATATATATATATATATATATATATATATACATAATGTAAAAAGTCTGGACGCAGCAAATGCGCTATGGAAGTGAATTTTCTTATAATATTTTTAATAGAAAATATGTCTCTGTAATGCAAATAGGAATCTATTTGGTCACCGGTATAACCTATATAGTGGGAACAATGTACCATATTTTACCAACATAACTTGTTTGAAAATGTACAATAATTTTCCGAAAATAAACATAAAACATTTCCGAGAAACCTCGTTTTCTAGCCGACGAACCTTAGGTTAATAGCAAATTACATTATTGAATTTGGAAGCGTTTAATGAAAATTAGCTACTAAAACGCACTTACTGCGTCTCGATTTTTTTTTACAACTTGCATCATATTTCGATGAAAAATGCAAAAATGCAATAAGGAATGTTCAAAAAAATATGTAGGTATCACCAAAGACTTATGGGCCACCTGTGGTTGTCAAAATAATTTTATAAGATGCAGCTTAAAACACCCCATAGGTAACGTATACAATTGATTCTCGTATCTTGCATAATAACAATTATATACACCGTTAAATAATAAATTTAACTAAAACTACTTCCGAAACATCAGAGAAAGTGTCTATTCGAAATGAATTTTTTGGAAATATATTATTAAAATGAAGAGCAATGAAGATTTAAGCTGAAACTTAAGGGTTTACAGAATACTTTTTACATAATCCATATTTCTTTCAGGTTATTTGCCTAAATGTTGACAATTTTGACGTTTCAAATCGCGACTTTTTACGTTTTGAGGACAACCCCAAGTTTTTTTTCTTTAAATGCTTCTAACTTTTTTGTCTTTAAACTTATAGACCTGAATTTTGGTAAGTTGTTCACCTTATACATATACATACATACATATATATATATATATATATATATATATATATATATATATATATATATATATATATATATATATATATATATATATATATATATATATATATAGGGTGAGTTTTTTTCGATGTTTAGTACAGAGATCTCGTAAAGTACTGCAGTTAGAGAGACTGTTAAAAGGGAAAAGTAGTCCGGTTTTATGAGTGTAATTCAGAACTGTTTTTTTTTTCATTAAAAATGTCACGGATTACTAGATATTTTGAAAAAACTAATATTTGCCGATTTCTTTAAATGCATTTATCTGCGTTAGTAATTGGGTTTACTGAAAAGGTGTAAAGAAGAAAGTTGTAGATAAATATGTTCTACATAAAGCCAAAATATGCAATTTTTAAAAAGATCTGTAAAACGGAAACCATGGTTGGCTGTGGCTTCATTAAAGAGGTCTTGTTTCCTCTTTACATTGATATGAAACGCGATATGATTATTCTAAGAAATAAAAATTTTACAGTGGTTTTCTCTCTTTTTTTAAAATTACATTGGTTACCACGGAAACGGTTGTTTATTTCAAATAGCGAAAACCTGAATCTAAGTTTTCGCACATAGTTTACATAACATTTTTAATTAGAGGTGTTCATTTTTTATGTCAAATCTAACAGGTAACTATGGAAATAACTGTTTTTGACACTTGCAAATATTACTGTAACCTTTTTTTGCCAAAAATTTGTAGCTAATTAATTATGCATTTTTCAAATCAAGAGAAACGGGATATGGTCGAGTGTTACATTTTAACTAATGAAAATGCTAAAGAGCAATATTTTGAACAATATTTTGATCGTCGCGAGCCCAGTTGCCTACATTTAAAAGGCTTTATTATAATTTAGGGCATGTGGTTCTTTCACTGGGCCAAGAGACAGGATAAATACCGTTAGTGAAGTGGCACAAATAAACGTATTAGCCAGTATGACTCAAAATTCGTACACCGTGCAAAATGTCTATTACTAACATTTGTTTATTGTAAATTAGTTTTACTCATCTTAAATTATACCAATATGAAACACACAT
>OZ023265.1:86578129-86948129 GCA_964006375.1 Tillus elongatus
TTGAAATTTTTTATCTGTAAGTCGAACATTCAGAGTAATTGTGGCAGCTTTTTATATATCCCCCTGAAGCGATGTTACCCAAAAACAATTCGAAGCGTTCCTCTGTCGGGTGCTAACTCTATAACAAATATGAAGATGATATCTCAATTCATTCGAAAATTATCGTGGCTACTAACAGACAGACAATGCAGACCGACAGACAAAAAAATTTCGTTCCCAAATCATGTCTTCTATATGCTTTGACACTTTTTACGACATTTAAGCGAAACATTTTTTTTGAAATTTCTGTCACCGACATCATACTTCCACACGTATTGACCATGTGTGAGTAAAATGAACTGAATATAGGTGTGAAAAGATATGTCAGATGTTCTTTTTAAAAAGGGTATATTTGGTTTGTCCTGAAAATAGGGAACGCTCTGTATATTCGTATAACTTTATAATGTAGAGCTTAAGGCCCTCTATATTTTTTGTGCATAGGTTTTTCGGGACTTGTCATACTAATGCGCCACACCGTATACACTTAGATGTGGAAACCAAACATTTTATTTGTGTGTGCCTGCGCCTTTGTGAAATTATATAGTTCTAACAATAATACAATGATAAAATAGCGCGTTGAACCAGATATTTACCATATTTTATCCCAGGGTTTATTTAAATGTTTGTTTTATGCTAAATTTATAACATAAATATTTTTTGGCATCACGTTGATATTAGGTAACGTTCTAAAAAGAGCGTAAATATGGTGTACGAATACATTAAATAGCTTAAACTAACAACGTTGTATTGTTATTATTATTGGAACTGTAATGATTTGCCCTATTTTCAGATTATTGCTTAGACTCAACATACCTGAAAAATAACATTTAGTTGGCTATGCAAAAATTAACGTTTATTTGTAAAACGCACTGTAAATTGCCAACACATAGATAAACCGTAAACACAAATTTCATAAAACAAACCAATTTGGATAATACTAATATATATTTTACATTATGGCTATACAACTGTGTCTTATGGCCTTATACCTTAGTCTTGGCCTGTTCTCTGTGAAATCACATTTTGATCCAAAACCTGGAATCTTACGATTAGAAATCTGTATATTTTTAACTAAAACCTTCTTTGGAAGTATAATAACTAGAAAAAAGCCTGGACGCGGCAAGTGCGTTATGGTAGTGAATTTTCATAGAAATATTCTAGCACAAAATATTTTATTATAACTTTTTTTTCTTGTAACATAGAAATCTAAATTTTGGTGTGTAGGTTACTTTTTATATCGTAAACCTACCTACCGAATTTGGTTATCATAGCTTTTTAATTTTTTGAGATAAAAATTTTTTTCGAATGAAAACTCAAAATTTTCTCGGAAAAGCTCTTCCGATTTACCTTTTACCTGACTAACGAACTTATCCAAGCCATTTACAAAGGAAAGGTACGTGCCAAATTTTATCAAAATCGGCCCATTATTTTTTTGAGTTATCGGTGTGATACATACATACATACACACACACACACACACACACACACACACACACACACATATATATATATATATATATATATATATATATATATATATATATATATATATATATATATATATATATATATATAAATTGAAACTGACCCCGGATATGAGTTCTAGGGTCTTAGTTCGCGCTCATTTGCAAAAATTTTTTCAAAATTCAAAAGTCGGGATCTCCCCATTAGTGAATTTTTTCTACGAAAATTCACTAATTATAACGCGCACTAGAAAATCTCGGAAACTGCTGAATATACGAGGTTTGTTAAATTACACAAATAGCTGCACAAACTAGCTCCATTTACAAAACCACTATATCAAGATATGTATCTAGATCAATAAAACATATCCCCACACAGCCATAGCCATTGGTGGGGGACTTTTAAAACATCATTTTAACTCTAATGAATTATTTACTTTTGTATTAACCTAAAAACCCGAATTTCAGCGTATAGTAATAGATTATTTTGTAAACGTAACATGTGTAAAAAATGTCATTGAAATACCTTAAATTATTTTTGGAAATACAATTAATTTGAAATACTTTTTTTGGAGATAACTGCGCGACTACAATGGTTAACGAACTCGTCCAAAAGATTCAGAAAAGAAAGATACGAGCCAAGTTTCAACATAATCGGTTAATTACTTCCTATGTTATCGTTCGTATATATATATATATATATATATATATATATATATATATATATATATATATATATATATATATATATATATATATATATATATATATATACATGTTTATGTTTTCTTTCGTTTAACTTACAGATATGACTTTTGGCATGTAGTACACGTTACATACATACATATATATATATATATATATATATATATATATATATATATATATATATATATATATATATATATATATATATATATATATATATATATATATATATATATATGTAACGTGTACTACATGCCAAAATTGTAAATTAAACGAAAGAAAACTTATAAGCCATGGAGGAAAAAAATTGGTCGCATTGCAGAGGACACAAAAGCAAAATATTCTATGCGATTAAAAAATCCATTAAACAATACTAAAGAAGATTAACTAAGTGAAGATTGGAACCTGTGATGAGCACACTTTATTCTCAGAATTATTCATCATCTGATGACGCAAACTTGGTTACTGAAACGATCGTCAGGTTTTTAAAATGTGTTGTGGTGATTTGGGCTCTCCAAGTGTGCTTAAGAAAGATTAGGTTTTTTGTTGCAAAATAGTCAGTAAAGTACATTGCTAACACATTATATCAAGAACTTCTGTTTGTTTTAAACTTTTAACAATTCGTATTACTGTGGATCTGCTAACAGTTATTTTGTTCCAATGAGTGACGTTAAATCAATGACACGCTTTTGCGAGCGTTCTCTTTCGATGTCCATAACCAACCATTATTAGAATTTCTATCCTTTCCGTTTATGTTACATTTATTTTTACATTGGGACATTACCGGTGTAACATGTCAGAATGTTCTCGAAACTAGCAGAACCTCAGAATTCGCTGTCGTGAATTAGGAATTTTAGTATTGGTTTACGATAAATCTTTTTTTCTCGCGTTATGCACTTATCGGATTTAATTATCTTACCACTTTTTCACAATATATTTTCTCAGTTTGTTTGATTTTTCTTGGAAGTTTTATCCTGTGACACCTATTAAGATCATGTTCCCAAATAAATAACTATTCAATATATATTGATACAGAATGGGTTTTAAATATTAATATATACTATTGAGTTTTTATTATAATATTTGGTATATTGAAATAATTATTTATTTAATGTTAGTAATAATTGTGATACCTGATATGGTAACTAGTTTAAATATATATTTAGTGCTTTTTTGTGATGTAAATTTCTAAGTATGTTAGCTTTTTAGTTTTGTGAAATGTTGTTAAATTATGCTTGTAAAATAAAAGTGTATGTGACTTACACCCTAGTGCATCCACTGTCTTTTATTGCTGCCTGGGGACCTAAATAAATTCATAGCATGGATGAACTTACTCTTAAATCAGGGAGCTTCTTAAGCTAGTGGGTTCAAGCCCTCAAAATTCTTATTATTATTTCAAAAGTACAATTAAATCTTTAAAACACTGACTCTTTTCTTTCCGTTGTTTACAAGACCGAAAGATATTTGTTTCTTTTTTAAATTTTGTAAGATATTGCCCTATCTGATTTTAGTTGTTTTATGTTAGTTTAATAAATATTCAAAATCTGTGTGAATTTAACATCCTTGCTTTATTTTGTTTTATACGTATGTAAGTATTTGGGATACTTACATACGTATAAAACAAAATAAAGCAAGGATGTTAAATTCACACAGAACTTGAATATTTATTAAAGTAACATAACTGACAAAAAACCTAATATTTATTTACTATTTATAATATACTTCTTACTTTTGAATTTAGAGCTCTTTCTTTAACTTTTTAATAATGAAAAACCCCCAAAAAGACTGATCAGTATTATCTGCTTAAATTTTAAGGCCACTTATATGTATATGAATCTGACGCACTTCCTAAACCAAGAGGTAATGACACCTATTGGTATTCGTATGGTTTCTACAATGCCTTATTACGGCGCGCAGTTAATGGACGAGTCCCTTCACTGGCTGGGTACGGTTACTGGTTTAAAATATCAAGAGATGGCCCTGCAAGCACCTTGATGTTTTTAAATGCAAACCAAGATGGTTGTTTTCAAGCCGGCCGCCCTTTATTTTCTTTTGATTTATGTTAGTTTTGGCGAGTTATTTACCACTCTTTTGAAGCTGTGGATGTGTCTCACAATAAAGGTAAGTTTTTTACTTTACTCACACAGTTTTATTTCCTGGAGCTTGTTCTGCTCTGAGTTCCCGTACTGTCTGACTGACCTGTGACTCCTGTTGATTGTTCACTTCAACTTTTTTCCTTTGAATATATTGCTTCAAGCTAAAGAAAATCTTACTTCTTTTCAATTTTTTTTCTAAAAGCCTCCCTCTAATATATTTTTTCCAATCCCTTTTTTATATAAATGTCCAATCTGTTTATTATTTTTTCGTAGCGACGGTAACCTATCAAAATTCTGTCTTTAGGCCACCTTCCAAATCTTTTTATCCAAGAAATTTTCATACAATCATAATCCTCGTGATTATTTCCCCAGATACAACATTTCTAATTATTGTTGGCCTTTCACTTTCTCTTGATTGATTAGTTAACATATATTCTCCATTTTCATTGTCCATTTGACATTTGTCCATAAATAAACATCTGACATATCTGGGTTATGACATGACATCTTAATATCTAACAAACAATATTATGACATCTTAATATTCTTAAAGTTAACAAACAATAACACCTTAAACTATCTAAAAACTAGTCATACATCTCGTATTGTCCAATATATTTACATTCTCTTGCTTTAGAGTCTTTCATTTTTTATTCATCCGACCTACGTTATATCATTTTGTGTAATCTTTCTGTCCTTGATATAACTTTCGCTCTTACAAACTAATTTACAATTGCCATACCGTTGCCTTACTTTCTTTAATCTATATATATATATATATATATATATATATATATATATATATATATATATATATATATATATATATATATATATATATATATATATATATATATATATATATTGATATGATAAAATGTCTCAAACAATACTTACGGTTTGCAAGAAATATGTCTGTATTTATTGTAAATTGTATTTTATGTCAGTGAATATCCAAAGCCATTCCAATACATTCCATATTACACGATGCGAGCTACGAGAAAACCATAAATAACACATTCTCACCAGACATATTCTTTGCTACTGTTATTTAGTACTGAATACATGTGATATGAATAAGCTAAAAAGAAATATTTCATTTGTCATTGTGAAAAATTAATAATATATAACCTATATAATAGGGAACAATTTTAGTAAATAGTAATAAGCTACATACCTAAAGGTGTATGAATAGCGTGAAGCTTAAAAACAGGTTAAATTATAAACCAAATAAATAGTGTCAAAAGATTTACGCACATAATTTAAAAACATAATGTATTGAAAACACTCTGTATAATAATAAGTGGTGAAATGAACACCAACAAAGACAGCAGTGGTTATATTAAAAAATGACTTCCAAAGCAAGAATGAACAATTTAAAAGTGTTTTTAGTTGTGTTAAAAATAATAATTTACATATGTAATAAGTTAGGTTTACCAAATGTCATGTCTAGATTTAGGAGATTTCTGTTTGTAAATGATATTTTAGTGAAGGATTTGAATTTGGCGGGTATCAAAATTAAGCTCACCTGTCAAAGAGCCAAAACAACGATAATTTTCGATGCTATTCTGGTTGTCGATGTTATACAGCTGAGGAGCAAAAACACGAGAAGTAGGAAACGTTGAAAATAATTTCCAAACAGTTTGCCATGAATTATGACACCGGGAAAGGAAATAGGGTTCAAGATTTTTCGACGCCATCCGTTTTCCGTTTGAGAAGAGGAGGGTTGTTTAATGAACGCCGAGAAAGGTACCAGCGTTATTTTTACCTTCCAGGTATATTATGGAATTTTAAGTGAATTTGTGCGTGAACAGTATTCAATGTGTCCAACAAGCAAACAAACAACCCAGTAGATGTTCCAGACTATACAATCACGACGAGAAATGAATGCACAGGTAATAAACAGCAAAATATTACCTGGACCTACTATCAGCAGACGCTAAAGGTACATCACAATTCACACAACTAATAAAATACAATAAAAGCAAGTTTCCTATCTGAAGTAATCTAGATAAAGGATCCATATGTTATTGGGAAATAAATATTTAGATCATAATAACAGATTTCATCAATATATCTGAAATTTAAACCAAATTCCCATAGTGTTTTACAAGCAAACCCATAGAGGGCGGATAGAGTATCAAAGTTAAATCAGAACGAATAAGTTTTGGCCATATTTGTTATGAAATTAAAACAATTGTAAATCCTGTCACTCGCATAAATAAAAATTTGTTATTAATTTTAAAACAGTAGAGGTTCCAGTGGGCAAAAGTCTAGAATTTCCAATTGAATTTAGATAAAAATATTTGTTACCTTTATAAAGTTTTTGACGTATTTTATTTGGGGGTATACTTGTTATATAATTATTTGGGGAATTTGTGACATATAGCACCATTTATCAATTAGAACCGACTAACTGAGATACAGAGTCAAAAATGCAGCAGGAAAAGCATCAATTAAAGGGCAAGTATAATATTTATATTTATATCTGTGTTTATTGCTAATATAACAGAGGCAAAGTGTATACCACCAACAATACACAGACACATCAGATTTGAGGTGGACAGCAAAATACGAATCATTTAGTTATTTCTTTGTTGACACTTCAACACAAAAATTAACATAAAGTTAAATAAAATATACATGTGCATTAAGCGTAACTTGTAGGTATTATTCTCAAAATCCATTAAAATACTATATACATAAAAACAAACTAAAAATCTAAAACAAACATATTCACATTTTTTAAAATAAATTATAATCTAATAATATACATACAGTGTGATCCTAGAGCTAACCATATACGATCTAAAAATATACAAAAATATAAACATATACAATATAAAACTTGTATAAACATATATAAACATACTATATACTAAAGTAACCACCTAGAATAACATTTCAATTGACACCAAATAGTGGGGCATTATATATAATATATAAATATAAAATTAAAATAGCCAATTAATAATATAACAATATATATATATATATATATATATATATATATATATATATATATATATATATATATATATATATATATATATATATATATATATATATATATAGTTAATGATTTTTTTATATAACGCGGCCAATTATATACTATACAAGGAGAAGGGGTATCGCCGCAAGGAGACAACCGCATACACGTGTTTAAAGCTCATTAGCTCTCATCAGTGCGGTATAGCGAGGTGAAGATGGAAACACGCTGGAAGAAGGAACAAAACACACAAAATCATAACAGGCAACCACTGCACATTTGCAGCTTCATTTGCAAGACCCGTAATTCGAGAGCAACACCAAAATCACCACGGAGGCAACAGAAATCACTTGCGTAGCATCCGTAGCACAGGGGTTATAGTAATAACATATCTTTTAATTTTTTTATAACGCGGCCAATTAAATACTATATACAAGGGGAAAGGTTAAGGGCATCGCTACAAGGAGGCAATCGCGCGCACACACACACACACACACTGCGTCCTAAATTATTTATATTTCGACTTCCGTGTTGCAGGAGGTCTTAGGAGTATGAAAAACGATGTTAGATTAGGTTAATTTGAATGTAGTTCGATTCCGGAGTCTGAATCTGCCTACCCCTTAGATATGACCACGACGTGTCGTCTCTAAAGTCTGAGAATTGTCACTCCTAGGATCTTTCGTAGACCTAGGTTTAACAACTCTCAGAACTTAGTGACCTAGGGAGTAGGCAAATTGGGGTATCAGAAGAAGAGATAAGCCGAAACGTCGAGATATTAATAGTCGTGGAAGCGGTTCAACCCGAACACCTAGTATTACTGTAAATTCAATACACATAAGCATAAATATAAATAAATAAATATGTATATATATATATATATATATATATATATATATATATATATATATATATATATATATATATATATATATATATATATAATTTGAAAGTGTTTTTATTCTCTTTTAAATATTGTGTTTGCCTTGTAAATATATTTAATAGATGCTGAAAAGCACTATTTATACCAAATGATGATAATTAACTCAAAACAATCGTGTAGTCCTACACCTTTATTTCACATATGCAGTGGTTTTATCTATAGGCAACCACATTCAATTATCAAACGTTTGTGAATACGTATATGTGGTATAAAAATTAATTTAATAACACCTGAAATTACCTCTTGGCACACGTTGTCCCCAAATTTATCACACATTTCATGTATTTCGCGTAACTGAGGCAACATACAGCCGTTGTAATTTGTAGAACCTCTAGTACTGTTAGATCTCTGATGAAAACTTTTCCATCTGCCATCATCTTCGCAAATTCTAAATCCCGTACCTGCAAAATTTAATTTCATATAGTAATGTATATACGGTAATAAAAATAAGTTTCGTGTGAAAGAAATTAAAGCAAGCTAAACATAAAGTTTTAAATTACAGAAACCTAAAGTTTGCAAAGCAATTTGATTGGAAAAAATTGTTGCAATCTTATATATTGTTTGGCAAGCTGTCTTGCGGCGTATTGAGACTGACACAAAGAACGGTTATGTAAAGTAAAATAAAAAATGCAATAAATGAGGTTTTCACAAAATATTCTTTTTATTTAAGAACAGGGACTATAAACTAAAATAATCTTGCATAAATAGGAAGTATTCAAAATTATCTTGGCCAAACAAATATGGAAAACGTTAGTTTACGCTTTAAGGTATCTGCATAAAAGCTTTTAGATTATTTAACATCGATGTGTCGACCTCCTCATTATAATGCTTATATGCACCCTTGATTTTAAAATTTAAGAGCGATATAGGTTCTCTAAGAGTGACGAAATTTAATAAATTCGGTGTTCTGTAAGAATTAAGAAGTAGGTACCCTCTGCAGTGGAAAAATACATCTGATTGAGTTCAGTAATCGCGTACAATTTGATGATACAGAGAAAATCCATATCTGCTGGGCGTCTAATCCACCTTAACTGGACTAGACGAGGAAAGATTTGCAGACTTTTTGCGTAGTCCGATGGGACCCAGAAGGCAGTAAAAATAACAATATCAAGTTGAGAAAACATATGCTTTACAATATCAAGATCCGTCACAACCTGTTCACTGTTTAAAGAAACCACACTACAAGTATACTATATATAATATAATGAGCCAGGAACAGAAATCACATTAAAGATGTTAAACACCCCCAAAGACTATTTAGAAGAGTGGTATCACGGAAAGGAAATTAAAAGTTTGTATAGGCATATGGGATAAAAAAGCCAAATAATCTGTCCCTGCCAATTTTAGGAGAAGAATCCGGAATAGCCTCGAAAGAGCTTAGACAAGGTAAACCTTCTGGTGTAGACAAACTAACAACAAAACTTTTGAAAAATTCTTATATATATATATATATATATATATATATATATATATATATATATATATATATATATATATATATATATATGGGTGTGTGTGTGTGTGTGTGTGTTTGGTTTACTGGCTGAGGCTTTGATCAGCCATTAGCACATTATGACCCGCCTCTGCTACCCTATCCTAAAGTCGTTAGATCACCTTTACATTTTTCTTTTTAATATGAATATACATACTTAAATTTATTCTATACTACTTCTAAATACAAGTATTCATCCTTGATTATACAGGTTTTTTTTGCTTTTTTTTGTTTTTGTTTTGTTTTTTTTTTTGCTGCAATCTTTTATTTCTCTTAGGACTTTTTTTATTTCTCTCTTTTTTTGGCTTTTTTTTATTTCTTTTTTTTATGTTACAATCTTTTATTATTATTTTTTTTCTTTTTTTTCTCAAGAGCCTTTTTTTTTATTGAATAAATAAAAGGATTGTGAGGAGATGGTTGACTACAGGGATACGTATACGCTACTGGGGCTCTTCAGAGCTTTCAACATCACAGACTGAGCCGCTATAAGAAAGGTCAAACACTAGGAAAGACAATAGGAACTTATTAACTATCTAGAGGTAATATTCACTATTAACTAATTACAATTCACTTTACAGGCTTTACTTAATATAAGTATGTCTATTATTATTTGTATTAAATTTAAGAATGGAATTAAAAGTCGCTAAGTACTGGGACAAAGAAAATACTACTTACAAATTTCGGAAAGTTGCCGCTAGGTTTCTAATCTGTACTTTGATTTTCATATTTTTTATATGTTTGTTTAAAGCTTTAAATATTTCTATATCATTTGTGGCTAATAGTTGAGCTTGGTTAAAGGGTTTATTTACAGAAAGTTTTTGGATAATTAACGAAAATGTTTCTATTTCGTCCTTTCTTAATATACATGATAACATGACATGTTCGATATCTCCATATTCCATACACTCACAATGTGGACTGTCTTTTAATCTAATTTTAAACAAATAGGCTGGACATAATGCATGTTTAGTTCTTAAACGACATATATTTTTTATTTCCTCTTTTGAGAAGTTTCCATAATAAAACCACGGTTTAGAGGGGAGTTCCGGCTGAATACGCTTATACATTTCCCCAGCTTTATCAGATGTATAATTTATTTGCCATAGTTGTTTCTGTCTTTTTGTAATCGTACTATAGTAATCTGAATATGGAGTTTTGTATTCTGCCTTCTCTCCCCTATCCACCGCCATCTTCGCAATTTCGTCAACAGTCTCATTGTGCTGTATGCCACAATGACCCCTTAACCATGCTATAGTTACAAGTTGGCCACTATTTTTCATAGAATGTATTTTATTAACAATTAACTGAATTACATAATTCCCAATGGGGTGAAAACACACATTCTGAATTTTCTGAACGGCACCTTTACTATCTGTTATAATTATGGCTTGGTTTATTTGTTTCTCCTCAATATATTCAAGAGCTTCATTTATTGCAATAAGTTCCGCCGTGTATATGGACATGTGTTCTTCTAAACAAAGCATTTTTTGTTTATTGACAATAGGATCGTAACAAGCACAGCCGGTTTTGCTATCCATTTTGGAACCATCTGTATATATTTCATATGTTTCTGGAAAGAGGGTTTCCAGATCAAGCCTGAACGCTATATTTCTAACTGCCTTTGGAAGATTTTTATAGTCTTGGAAGAAAAATGTATTAATAGATCCTCTTACAGATGGAACAACGTTGTGATCTAAATGTAGGTTTTTATGAAAAATGTTATCTGCCATATTAAGCAGATGCTCATATGCCTCTACCATTGGTATACTTTTTGCTTTTTGCCATTTCTTATGAGTTAGATCCGCGATAAATAGTTGATGTATTGTTTTTATTAATGTGGCATTTTTGGACATAGTTTTAATTAAAAATCTTTCAGTGAGAATATTTCTTCTAAAACTAAGTGGCAATTCTCCCGACTCAACTGTGACTGCACAAACTGGTGTTGATCTAAGTAAACCCAAACATAATCTCAAACACTTATTCTGTACAATGTCTAGCTTTTTGAGATGTGTATTTGCTGCTTGCCCATAAAATATACATCCATAGTCAATTATTGTTCTTATATATGACTTATATATTAATAAGGCTACGGTTGCATCTGCTCCCCATTTCGTGCTTGTAACCATTCTTAAGATATTCGTGCCTTTTTCTGCTTGGGATATAAGATCTTGTATGTGCTCCTTCCATAATAGCTTTCTGTCTATTCTAACGCCCAAAAACTTAATGGATGGTGATATTTGTATTTTATAATTTGATAATACTATTTCTGTTGGAATACGATGTTTTTTGCTGAAGATGCACACTTGCGTTTTTGTATGGGATAGGGTAAAACCGTTATTGCTCATCCAGTCATTAAGATCGTCATATGCTTTTTTAATAATTAACATCCCTAAGTTAATGTCCTGATGGGAAGCATAAATGCAGATGTCATCCGCGTACTGAAGGGCTTTAATGTTGTTCAGATTTTTTTCCATTTCCGTTGTATATAAAACGTATAGCAAGGGGCTCAATATACCACCTTGAGGAAGTCCTTTGTTGGTCAATCTTGGCCCTAGTATGTCGTTATCTGCCCGTACGTATATTAGTCTATTGATATACAGTGACACAACTCTGTGACTAAAGCTTGGTGGAATACCTAATGATGTCATTTTTCTCACTAGCATGCTTAGGTTAATGTTATCATAAGCCCCGCAAGACTCTGGGCTTAGCGGATCTTTCCTTGGTTTTAAAAATGCTAATATAATATAAATCTTCCATTCCTGTGGAAAATTCGCAGTCTGCCAGATCTCTTTCATTATATTTAACAAAACATGCTTTGCTTGAATAGGTAGATTTGTCAACATCGCATAGTGTATTTGATCATGCCCTGGTGCAGTATTGTGTGTTCTTTTCAAACTACATTCTAATTCTTCTATACTAAATGGTCGAAGTAGAGGATGATTATTATGTCCTTCCGAAATTCCTGCTGTTCTTATTCGTGCTTCGACCCAAGGAGGAGCCAACTTGTTTAAAAATGATTCCTGCTGTTCTTATTCGTGCTTCGACCCAAGGAGGAGCCAACTTGTTTAAAAATGCCTCGGCCACTGATTTAGAGATTGCTGTTTTTCTAATAGCCTGACTGTTACTTAGCCATTTGATCTGTTGCCAAATATCGCCCAAAGGGGTTCTTTTAGAAAGTTTATTACAATAGTCTTGCCATGTCTTTCTTTTGCTTTGTAGAATAATTTTCTTTGTTATTGCCACTGCTTCATTATATCTAGTAAAGTTTTCATAGTTCGAATGTCTTTTATATTCGGCTAGTCTGCTTTTTTGCAACATGATGGCTTTTTCACATTCTTCACTCCACCAAGATTTACCAAAATATTTTTTATTTTCATTGGATACCGCTCTCACTACCGGCACCGACTGTTCACTGGCATTTTCCAGCATTAAAACAAAATCTTGATATTTCCAATTATGGTTTGATTTATTCTTTAAAGTGTCTGTAACACCCTGTGAGAACGCCATCCAATCGGCCTTACGTATATTCCACCTACTATTTCTCATATATCTATTATTATTTAATTTTTCAACATTATTTACCACGAACAAAATTACAAAATGATCAGAACCTAAAGTTTCATCAATAACATTCCAACTAATTTGCGGCACTATATCTGGAGTACTTAGCGTTAAATCTATAGCTGATCTACTTTTACTAAAGGGTTTGGGCAGCAAGGTTGGTTTTCCGTCATTTAGATATACAAGATGACAATCTTCTATGGCTGATAAAAGCGCCTCGCCTTTACTATCGCTCCAAGTACTTCCGAAGGCCAGGTGATGTGCATTGTAATCTCCCCCAACTATAAATGGTTTACTAAAGCTATTAAATGTGCGTTTCCACTGATCCTTCGTAACGGAATGACCAGCTGCAGCATATAATGAGTACAAATTAATTTTTTTATGATTTTCTAAAACTATGCAAGCAGAAACACACATTATGCCCCCTAATTTTGCAAAACCTTTCGTTTCTGTGTAAACAATATTATTTTTAACGAGGATCGCTACCCCCGCCTTACCATCATCTCTATCTTGCCTTAGAATATTGTAGCCGGAAAAGTGTACATAACAATTAGGTTTAAACCAAGTTTCAGATAACAAGGCGATGTCAACGTCATTATCATATAAATATTTTTCTAGGCTTCCCTTATTAGAAAGGGCTGACCTAGAGTTCCATTGCATAATATTTAACTTGAACTTTGTAAATTATTTAATATTCTTTCCAATGTGCCCTTTATACTACTTTTCGTGTTGTTATCTAAAGTTTCTATTTTGATACTATTTAAAAGTTCCTTTACCGAATTAGTAAAATAGTTACCCGGGTCCTCTCCTGCGGGGACCTGATATTGAGGAGGATATTTATTTTTAATAGGTTGGTTTAGATAATTATAGTTAACAAGTAGTTTACTGTGTTCTGGTGAATATTGGCTGAAACTTTTCTGTTCCATTCTTTTTCGTTTTGTAGGGTTTTGATCTATACTTACGTATTGGCTTCCCGTATCTATGTTAGTTTTTTCTGAAATGAATTGTTTTTTTGGAATAAAAGATTGGACTGATGCAAACTGAGATAATGAGCTTTGTTTTATTTCTGATTGTGTTGTTGCTTCTTGGCTAGTTTTAATATTACTTTTTAATAAAAAGCTGTAAGAATTATTGTATTTATGCGAAGCGTCCTTATAAGAAATGTTTTCCATCCCCATAATATTATGAATTGCTTTTTGTTTAGCAAATTCGGGACATAACTGGTGATCAGTAGCTTTATGCGCACCCCCACAGTGAACACAACATGAATGCTCAACATTTTCACACTGACTGTTTGCATGTTCTCCTCCACAATTTTTACATCTTTCCTTTCCTCTACATTGGGAACTCAAATGGCCATACCTTAAACACTTCAAACATTGGATAATTTTTTTAATGTATGGCTCTACTTCAAAAACTATTTTTTCAATTACTACTTTTTTAGGTAATTTTTGGCCTTTAAATGTTATTAGAACGGATTGTGTATTTATAAAGTTTACTTTATTTTCCTCAAATACCCTTCTGCTTAACCTTTTAACCGCACTAACCTCAAAATACTCCCCATAAAGAGGTTTTATTAAATCTATTAATTCGTTTTCCGTAATATCCAAATCTACAAACCGTATAACGCCCTGTCTACATGCTAGAAACATTGGTATATAGGTCTCATAGTTATTTTGCATTAGATTTTTTGATTTGACTAACATATTTGCACTTTCTGCCGAATTTAATGTAATTTTTATTTTATTTATTCCTATACTGCTAATATTATCTATATTTTCATGGATTGATGGTTCTAAATTTTTTATTAACCGAGATGTTGCTATTTTGTGTAGTTTTCCTAGAAAACCTTCTTTTCTTTGCATATAAACTATAAATGGGCCACCTGTGTGTAAACTATAAAAATTTTGAGGTCTTATATTATTTTCATTTACATTTTCCACATATTTTGAATTTATATTATCACTGTTTATTGTTTTTGTACTTACTGATACCGGCTCTCTAATTGTATATATCCTACCTTGTTTAATTAAATCAACACTATTCTTCTTACTTTCTATTTCCCGTTTCTTATCCATATTTACGTCGCCTAGGTCTTCATCATCAATGAACATCGTTTCTAATAGTTGTTCACTCTTCCCCCTATCCGGCGGGTCTATTTTTTTCTTACCACTCATGTTAATATCACTTATTTCACACGTTTAAAGTCGATCGATTTAAACAGCTACCGCTTTCAATCAGCAACCGACCCGAACTGAGTATATATATATATATATATATATATATATATATATATATATATATATATATATATATATATATATATATATATATATATATATATATATATATATATATATATATATATATATATATATATATATATATATATATATAAATTTAAAAAAAACAGTCTGGACGTAACAAATGCGTTATAGCAGCAGCGAATTTTCATAAATTTTACAATACATTACGTAACTTGTATGATCCTACGGATATAATTGGACCTGTTGAAACTTATTTGGATGGATAACCTTTCTTAATTTACTTTAAAATATCTGAAATTTTTCTATACATCATATTATTTCTGAACATCAACACGCCTGCGTTTAACATCATTTGACAGGAATGAACATTGATTATTTCTGTTTGTGTTACAGAAAATTGGGTGTATGGAAAGTGGTCAAAGTTTTAATTTCATCTATTGTCTTTATATTTGCAAACGAAAATAACATTGAGGAAGAGAATAACAGTATCTCCAGACTTGAAGCAGCTAGAGGATGAATATCGACGACGCTAATTTTTTATTTTATTAAAGCAGCCAAATAAAATTTGTGCACTTATAAAAACACATTCCGTACAATTGAAAGGATGATTGAAAACTAAAAAAAAAGGTTTTTCTATCTATTAATTTAATGTGTCAATCCATTTATAACATTATGTTGATTAGAAACTCCGAATGAAATGTAATATAGGTATACATCTTTGTTTATTCTATTTAACTTTATTAGTACCCTTCCCAAGAACTGTGCTGTCTTAGAGAACATTACTCTAGTGTAAAAATCGCCCAACAGTCGTTAGATAATTAGTCGGGTGAACACTCGAGCGTTAGAGTGGGTCGTCCGAGAACTCAAAATCGTTTACTCCTAGTGTCGCTGTATCTGGGGTGCGTTCGAAAACGTCGCCCTTCATGTAATATTCACTCTAGCTGAAATTAAGTAGTGGGGATTATGTGACGCTACGATCAACTTCTTTCCGAACGGCATATCAGCAAATTTTAGATTTTGACAATTTATGAAAAGCGCGGAAGGCATGTTGAAGTTTAATATTTTGGCATAAAATAAAAGAGTGAAAACGTACTGAAAATGGTTGAACATTCTGTTAAACACTTTAAACTATTAACGTTAATCATTAAAAGTGCTTTAATTTATTAAACATTTTGCGTTACTTCTGCTTACTATGGACATCGAAACAAGAAATATTGTACTGGCTGTTGCTAAAGTAAACCTATTTTTTAATTTTTGAATATAATAACAGCCAGAAACCAGTTTCCTTCTGCATCTTGTGCAACAATCCCATCTTCGTTTTGAATTAATATGCACGTATCTTTCTCTACATGCATGACTTCTTCCATATTATTTATAAAAAAGGATTGTAAATAGTAAATATAAGTATAAGCAATCTTCGTTAACACCTAACCTGCTTTCATTTAAATTTGACCGTTACTTGAGTTAATAAATGTCCAGTGATATCACCGCACTCCAGAATACGTTGAATAGAGCGACAGTCGAAGTGAAAGATTTTGAGTTTTAGAACGACCCACACTAAAGCTCGAGCGTTTACCCGACTAATTTCCGAACGACCTGTTGTGAAATTTTCACACTAGAGTGATGTTCTAGAACGCAGCCCTGGGGTGCAACGAATATAACTTGACATTTGTTAATTCAAGTAATTGTCAAATTTAAATCAAAGCAGGTTAGGTATTAACGAAAATTGCTTCTTGTATTTATATTTACAAGCCTTTTAGTGAATTTTCTTTAAAAAATTCACTAATGAGGACATTTTGAGTTGTCAATCTAAAAAAAAATCTTCAAATGAGCGCGAATTAGGCCCCCTAGAACACATATCGGGGGGTCAGTTTCAATTTTTCGGCCCATTAATTTTTGAGTTATCGGTGTGATTCACACACACACACACACACACACACACACACACACACACACACACACACACACACACACACACACACACACACACACACACACACACACACACACACACACACACACACACACACACACACACACACACACACACACACACACACACACACACACACACACACACACACACACACACACACACACACACACACACACACACACACACACACACACACACACACACACACACACACACACACACACACACACACACACACACACACACACACACACACACACACACACACACACACACACACACACACACACACACACACACACACACACACACACACACACACACACACACACACACACACACACACACACACACACACACACACACACACACACACACACACACACACACACACACACACACACACACACACACACACACACACACACACACACACACACACACACACACACACACACACACACACACACACACACACACACACACACACACACACACACACACACACACACACACACACACACACACACACACACACACACACACACACACACACACACACACACACACACACACACACACACACACACACACACACACACACACACACACACACACACACACACACACACACACACACACACACACACACACACACACACACACACACACACACACACACACACACACACACACACACACACACACACACACACACACACACACACACACACACACACACACACACACACACACACACACACACACACACACACACACACACACACACACACACACACACACACACACACACACACACACACACACACACACACACACACACACACACACACACACACACACACACACACACACACACACACACACACACACACACACACACACACACACACACACACACACACACACACACACACACACACACACACACACACACACACACACACACACACACACACACACACACACACACACACACACACACACACACACACACACACACAC
Organism: Tillus elongatus; assembly: GCA_964006375.1. NCBI lineage: Eukaryota > Metazoa > Arthropoda > Insecta > Coleoptera > Cleridae > Tillus > Tillus elongatus. The sequence goes on from OZ023265.1 coordinate 86,596,647, forward strand.
ACACACACACACACACACACACACACACACACACACACACACACACACACACACACACACACACACACACACACACACACACACACACACACACACACACACACACACACACACACACACACACACACACACACACACACACACACACACACACACATACACGTATTGCAATGATTATGGCAACCGTGCAATGTACCAACAAATGGCGACTCAAACGATCTGAGTTGCAGTATACTCAGTTTGACGTTATAATGCTAGAAATATCGTCAGATCATCTATACACTCGCTGATTGGTGAGATATTTCGAGATGAGCAAGCGTGCATACAACAACATTGTGGCATCGGTTGCCATAAGTTGTGTGTATGAGTGTGAATATATATCAAGAAAATGGCAACTTTATGTGTGAACTATTAACAACATTGTGGCAACGGTCGCCATAAGTCCTGTGTATGAATGTGAATATATACCAAGAAAATGGCAACTTTATGTGTGAACTATTAACAACATTGTGACATCGGTTGCCAAAAGTTCTGTGTATGAATGTGAATATATATATCAAGAAAATGGCAACTTTATGTGTGAACTAATAACAACATTGTGACATCGGTTGACATAAATTATGTGTATGTAATGTAAATATATATTAAGAAAATGAAAACTTTATGTGTAAACTATATGACAATATTGAGGCATCGGTTGCCATAAGTTCTGTGTATGAATGTGAATATATATCAAGAAAATGACAACTTTATGTGTGAACTATTAACAACATTGTGCCATCGGTTGTCACAAATTCTGTGTATGGCAGGTGAATATATATATATATATATATATATATATATATATATATATATATATATATATATATATATATATATATATATATATATATATATATATATATATCAAGAAAATGACAACTTCTTGTATCAACTGTATATAACTATGCGTTGTTGTGGCTTCGTGTTTAAGAAGGTAAACGTGTGTATTCTCAAGTCATAAGCAGGACTGTGTAGCAACATGCGGCATCTATATTTACAGGAGTTTGAGCATGGAAATTAGGAATTTTGATTGAGATCGTGTGCAAGTTATAACATGGTTTGCTAGCAAGCAAAGTGAATTTTCTTTTAAAAATCACTAATGAGGAGATGGCTACTTTTGAATTTTAAAATTATTTTTTTCACATGAGCGCTAACTAGGCCCCCTAGAACACATATCTGGGGTCACTTAAAATTTTTATGTTTATATATATATATATATATATATATATATATATATATATATATATATATATATATATATATATATATATATATATATATATATATATATATATATATATACCTAACTTGTCGGTTTGTTGATTACTTTTTCCTAGGCAATCCGCTATCGCCATTTATTGCAGGACCTTTTCATAAGCAGATTTGAAACAGATCTTGAAATTGAAAGTGGTTATTTTCCTTAGACTGTCGTTTCGTTACGTGGATGATATTTTCGCAGTGTTTAACACAAACATTTTCAGAATAGAAGATTTTATTGCCAAATTAAACAATAAATTTGATTCGATAAATGTTACCCACGAATTAAAAACTAATAATAAATTAGCCTTTCCAGATGTACTAGTTATCAAGAATAAAGACACTTTAGAATTCGATGTCTATGGAAAGGCAACCACCATTCTAAGCTACATTCCGAACGACCCACATCATACGAACGAACAAAAAATGGCCAGTCTGAATTTTTTAGTAAACCGGTTAATTAATTTTACTTTAAACAAAAGTACATATACCAAAGAATTAAATTATATTAAGGACGTGGCCGAATATAGGGGATACAGTGCTTGCCTAGTGGAAAAATTATTCAATAAACAGACAACAAAGAAAATGTTAACGGAATCAACGACGTTTAGAAGAGAGAAATCCGAAAAAACTTTGTTTGATTACCATTTGAACCTCGAATCACGATCCATTTTTAAAAAAGTCAACTTGCAGCTAACATTTTCGACAAAAAATACCTTAAAAAGCTTGCTAAGTAATCCAAAAGACAAGGATATAAGGACATAAGTTGTGTGTATGAGTGTGAATATATATCAAGAAAATGGCAACTTTATGTGTGAACTATTAACAACATTGTGGCAACGGTCGCCATAAGTCCTGTGTATGAATGTGAATATATACCAAGAAAATGGCAACTTTATGTGTGAACTATTAACAACATTGTGACATCGGTTGCCAAAAGTTCTGTGTATGAATGTGAATATATATATCAAGAAAATGGCAACTTTATGTGTGAACTAATAACAACATTGTGACATCGGTTGACATAAATTATGTGTATGTAATGTAAATATATATTAAGAAAATGAAAACTTTATGTGTAAACTATATGACAATATTGAGGCATCGGTTGCCATAAGTTCTGTGTATGAATGTGAATATATATCAAGAAAATGACAACTTTATGTGTGAACTATTAACAACATTGTGCCATCGGTTGTCACAAATTCTGTGTATGGCAGGTGAATATATATATATATATATATATATATATATATATATATATATATATATATATATATATATATATATATATATATATATATATATATATATATATATCAAGAAAATGACAACTTCTTGTATCAACTGTATATAACTATGCGTTGTTGTGGCTTCGTGTTTAAGAAGGTAAACGTGTGTATTCTCAAGTCATAAGCAGGACTGTGTAGCAACATGCGGCATCTATATTTACAGGAGTTTGAGCATGGAAATTAGGAATTTTGATGGAGATCGTGTGCAAGTTATAACATGGTTTGCTAGCAAGCAAAGTGAATTTTCTTTTAAAAATCACTAATGAGGAGATGGCTACTTTTGAATTTTAAAATTATTTTTTTCACATGAGCGCTAACTAGGCCCCCTAGAACACATATCTGGGGTCACTTAAAATTTTTATGTTTATATATATATATATATATATATATATATATATATATATATATATATATATATATATATATATATATATATATATATATATATATATATATATATATATATATATATATATATATATATATATATATATATATATATATATATATATATATACCTAACTTGTCGGTTTGTTGATTACTTTTTCCTAGGCAATCCGCTATCGCCATTTATTGCAGGACCTTTTCATAAGCAGATTTGAAACAGATCTTGAAATTGAAAGTGGTTATTTTCCTTAGACTGTCGTTTCGTTACGTGGATGATATTTTCGCAGTGTTTAACACAAACATTTTCAGAATAGAAGATTTTATTGCCAAATTAAACAATAAATTTGATTCGATAAATGTTACCCACGAATTAAAAACTAATAATAAATTAGCCTTTCCAGATGTACTAGTTATCAAGAATAAAGACACTTTAGAATTCGATGTCTATGGAAAGGCAACCACCATTCTAAGCTACATTCCGAACGACCCACATCATACGAACGAACAAAAAATGGCCAGTCTGAATTTTTTTGTAAACCGGTTAATTAATTTTACTTTAAACAAAAGTACATATACCAAAGAATTAAATTATATTAAGGACGTGGCCGAATATAGGGGATACAGTGCTTGCCTAGTGGAAAAATTATTCAATAAACAGACAACAAAGAAAATGTTAACGGAATCAACGACGTTTAGAAGAGAGAAATCCGAAAAAACTTTGTTTGATTACCATTTGAACCTCGAATCACGATCCATTTTTAAAAAAGTCAACTTGCAGCTAACATTTTCGACAAAAAATACCTTAAAAAGCTTGCTAAGTAATCCAAAAGACAAGGATAGAGCAGCCAAAATGTCGGGAATTAATGAAATAAGTTGCAAATATTGTAATCTTAAGAACGTCGGACACACAAAAAGATCGATTGGAATTAGATTCAAAGAACACTTAGCTCAATTACGTTACGGTACTATAGATAGATCTTCCGTCGCCTGACCTAGTTAGGATAATAATCATCACGTTAATGAAGATAGTCTAAAACTAATAAAAAAATGTTAGACAACAAAGACAGCTAAACGCGTTCGAGAGTATATATTTTGCGAAATATAGTTACAATAAAAATGTATGAACGTTTCACCACCGCCGATTACGAGTCACCTGATCGATTGCTTTGTAAAATAAATTCCCACGTTTCAACACCTCCTAGAGATAACATAAGAATACAGATATTTCCGCCAAAGGAAACTGTTAACTTAGTTGTCGTTGAACCTTCCCAAAATTATTAGAGATGGACACCTTTTAGATAAGTTAATAAAGACAGTTCAAAGACGTCGTTCGGCGATAAAAAATACAATACACTGCAGAATGTGCCTGCGACTAGTTCCCCTCCCAGTTCTGTCTCTTTACCTAAGATCCGATATATAAAGTGATGTTAGTTTCTGAAGTAGTTAGAATTTTTCATCCTCTGATGGCGCTAACTTGGTTAGTGAAACGATCGTCAGGTCCTTTAAAATGTATTGTGGTGATTTGGGTTCTCTCTCTTATCAGTGCTCATCACAGGTTCCAATCTTCACTTAGTATATCACCCTATATATGCATAGTCGATAATAAAATGATTTTTTTTTCACACATGGGAGACTAACCTACTCTTTACATCAAATACAAAAATAGATGAATTGACGGTTTCCAATAAATGCTTTGGCACGTTTGTTCTTCCTCATTGTTCCTATCAAGGTTAGCTTCTTTTATAACAGTTTTCCGCGACATCGTGAGAACTAGCCTAATTATCTGTGGTACAATTTCTGCTTGAACCTTGAAGGGCTGTTGTAAGACAGAGGACCTATTGTGTAGGAATTGAATGTTGTTTTTCTCTATCTTCTCTATTGATATAAAGTTTAGCTGAGCACAAATAAAATTTCAGACCATACTTGTCTTGCTTGTTGGGTATGCATATTGTTACACTCTTCGGGGTTCTTTATTTGCTGATTAACAATACACAGCTTTCCAAACCACTAATTTATTATAACTGACTATTTTCTAATAACAAACACCCCAACTAAGATATTTCTCTATTACCAAATGTCTATAGTTTATTTGTTGCCTTCTATTATTCCGCACAATCGCTTATTTAATTACTGACTAATCTGTCTGCGGCTCATTTATTAATACCGTCTATAGTAGTTCTAGATCGTTCTACATGATTCCATATCTGTGACTTCTAGTGCCTTCTCGAAATATCATTCTAGAGTATTCACTGTTACCAACACACTCTGCAAGCTGTGTCTGTAGCCATATAAGTCATATGCTCCATAGAGTTCATAAACTAAACTCTCATAGAGACGGATGTGAAACTGCCCTCTTCTTACATTCGACCCCTTCGTTCGGATTCTGACAGTTCTCTGAATGGCGTAAGCCTGTGCATATGGACTATATTCATCTGGCTCTTTAGGCTACTCTGAATGCGATAGACAACGTCCTTGATCCGTTTGACTAATTTTTACGGACCTTTCTATGATTTATATACTTTCGGTGACCGTCCCTGCATCGTACAGGATTGTAAAATCATACCCGATCTCCTTCTTTCAAATCAGTCGAATTAGCTCGCACGTCATTACGGGTCTTCATGCGGTCGCCTTCTACTCGTATATTCATTCTCAGAGTGAATGAGTAGCCTATATGTCTTCTCTTTATTATATAGGAGCTCTCTTTAAGCGAAGCTCTTACACTGCACTGGTTCTTCCGCCCAATTGCTCTTAACCTGGTGTTTCTACTTCAACAAAAATCTCTGCAGGCCCTATTTTTCTCGTCGGCATCAGCTCTTTATAACAAATGTGTTCATTGGCCTTTTTCTGGGCTTGCTTCACACCTAAATGGCTCATACAAGCTTTCTTGTATTTCTTCAATAATTTCTTTTTTAGTTGCAACTGGCTGAATATATGGGACGTGTTTTCCTCTCTTAGCTTCCTTCACTGGAATAACACTTTCGTTGCAGACGTTAATGTTATTTTCTTTCACTGTGATTTTCTGCACTACCAATTTACTGCCAAGCGACATTACCATTCTACTAGATTACTACACTAGACGACATTATAGAGTATTCGCTGTTACCAACACACTCCGCAACCTGCCTGTGACCATAAATGTAATGTGCTCCATCGACTTTGTAAACTTTATTCTCATAGAGATAATATTTTAAACAGCCATCTGCCTCAGAAACGCAACAAGGTTGTATGAATGATTACGTATTCTAAAAGTGTATAACTTTGTCTGCAGCAATCTTTAAAAATATTAAAGTGTATAACTTTGTCTGCAGCAATCTTTAAAAATATTTCAAATTTATCTGATAGCCGATTGTATTATTTTATTTATCTCTTCTCTGGTGGCTGTATCGTTAAATCCCAAACAGTTGATCAAAAACTCAAATAGATTTTTGGACATAATCTCTCTAGAAATGGGTGGTCCAAATTGAGTTGACCATATATCAGTCAGCGTAATATGAACCTTTTTTATTACTTAGATATAGTAATCCGGATAAGGCACACATTTCAACATTATTTGTGGCACCAGTATAATGTTGCTTAGCTTTGTAACGAGTCTTCATACTTTCAATTTCAGCATTGGTATATAATTATATTACAATTACTATATCCAAAATGTTTTGTGTAAAAAATATTTCATATTTTTTTACGTCAAATATAAATATCTTTTTACAGTTCTTGTGCTTCTGCGGTGAAAGTTATGCAGATATTATTTATGTCCATTTTTTCGAATATACTGTTTTTCTAACTACTGGGAGGTTTATGGATGGCACAGCTCTGCCAAATAGAATTTGTTGATTCTGGAGCAACTGCATCAAATTCATCTTTTTCCAAGCTTTCGTTTTCTTCAAAGCCTCCATTATCGCTGCCCTTTCACCATTGTAAATTTCGTCTATAGATACTCAGTTTGCTGATTTAAAGCAAGGTAGTTATTGTCGCGTATGTGCCTTTTTACTTCCAAAGATTAGCGAAGTCAAATGTGTGCTTTTCATTACAAACATGTAGTGGCTCTATGCGGTTACAGTGGTACTATGTTAAGTCTGAATAATAGATTTTTGAAATGCAGATTTGTCAGCCTCGTTATTTCAAAATGCAGACATATCTTCTCTGTATCTCGTATTGAAGTTTCGCCGATGTAGATTGCATTACAATGTGTAGAAGCTAATTTATGAATTCCAGATTTTGTCAACTGTGTTTATGTGATGTACGTTAATATGTTAGGAAACATAATTTTTCTTTTACGTTAGATATGAGGTTACGCGTCGTGTTGTAAGATTTAAAGCGTCCTTTTCATTTGTACTGGCATTTAAAAGTTTTAAAATGTTTTCTGAAATATTTCCAAAATGAGTGATCGAAACATATTTATTATCTTTTTTGTCTCTTATTATGGACTGTTATAAGTTGATTATACTTTCATGTTAAATATTGACATACATTACAAGACATTTTAAAGACGTCATCTGTCATTTTTATTATATTTGCTTTTTGAATAAAAAACCATAACATAGCAACGAGTTTTTATTTATAGTTGTCAGAAATACGTATGAGTAAATTCAATTTTCTCCTATGTGATTATGCTGTCAAGCAGCGAAACCGGTAATAAATAAGAAAACCAACATTTGTCAAGCCAGAAAAGAAGTTTCTATATCTGAATTTAGTATGGGATGGTTTCACCAAGTAAAGAGAACAGCAATTAATGCATTTAAATTTTCTTTGGTCGCCGACGACTCCACGCTGCTGTTCAACGGTTAAATCCTTCGACTTGACATTAGTTCCGACATTGTAAAGATAGTATAAACTTCACATACGAGAAGCAACATAACCATATATATATATATATATATATATATATATATATATATATATATATATATATATATATATATATATATATATATATATATATAGCCTATTCATCATATTATATATGAATATATGATTAGATAAATATTTTTGGTATTTTTTTTTGGTGTGTGTTAAAGAACGTTTTTTAAATGCTTTGGCATATACTCTTTGGCCTCTTAGCTCAAAATAAGGTTTTTTGGTTCATAAAATTTAATAGATGTCCAGCTTAAAATAACGTTTCTTTGGTCTATATAATTAAATTAATTTCCTTAATCAAGCAAAATCTCTCAACACTGTAGCCTTATTGGCCTCCTGACGAAGCAAACAAAAAAAATCATGACAATAACCGATTTTTACATAACGTTAGCTACTTGAGATTTGGTGCACAGTATAGTCTCTACAAAGCATAAACGTATCTACCAAAGTTCTTTAAAGTACCTTAACTATTTTCGAAGATACTAAAAATTTCCTCAAAAAATTGAATTTTTCGCGAAAAAACTGGTTCGATTGAACTGCTTAACCTTTTCGACAGAAATGTGTATAAGCTGACTTGGAGAAACCGAATCATCACAAAACAGTTTTAAAAACCGGACAATCGTTTAACTAACCAAGTTAGCGTCATTAGAGGATGAATAATTCTTAGTTAGAATTATTCATCCTCTGACGACGCTAACTTGGTTAGTGAAACGATCGTCGAGTTTTTTTAATTTTTTTGGTGATTCGCGTTCTCCAAGTGCGTTTATCAGTGCTCAGCACATGTTCCAATCTTCACTTAGAAAAGGGTGTATCCAGATTTCATCAAACTCGGTTAGTTATTTATTCATTACTCACTGGACCGATGCATATATGTTATCATTATTTTTATTTATTAATTCAATGTGGCGTCGGTCGGTATGAATACTATTTTTTTCTTAACACTTGCCCTGTGGACTTTAGTAAAGCTTATTACACGTATGATATTAGGTAAGCGTTATATATATATATATATATATATATATATATATATATATATATATATATATATATATATATATACTTTTTAAGGTTAACTGAGTTTACTTTATTGCTTTTTCACTAATTATGGAATTATTTATTGTCCTAGCTTCACTACTGTGTTACTCCGTTAAGTATTTACCCCCAGGTCTCTGTTTTTTCTCCCGGGTGTCTTTCATTTTTTTCTAATTAACCAATAAAAGTAGATTGTTGCAATTTGAAATGTTTCTACCATTTTTATTTGTCTTTTCCGGGAGATGTACTGTAACTTGCAGCATCTATTGCGACATCAAGCTCCCCCATGGTAAAGGGCAAATCTATGAAGCTGCCACCCCCACCAGGCAAGGCCCGATATCGGTATTCTGATACATGTGGAGGTCCCAATTTTTCCAGAAATTTATTAATAAAATTGTCTCTCAGTATACAGCTTGTATTCCTCGCCCCGCATGTCATTTTCCGCATTTTTATAGTTAAGATAGTTTTCCCAACTAGATCTTTTTTTATATAAAGCTAAAGCGCTTTTCTCCTTCTGTTTTCATCGTCGCATTCAATATCCCACCACCCTGGCTGTGTATGTTCGGCATCAACTAAGTTTATTTCTTTTATTGCTTGACTGTTGGCTTTATTAATAGCTTGTATTAAATTGGAATATGCTTTTTCGCTTTGGCTCGTATTTACAGAAATTTCGTTATCCAGGCTGACCCGAAATGCTTCCACGTCAGCAGTAGACTCCCTCCACTTTGTATATGGAATCTTACATTCTATATTAAAATGTCCATGTATTCTATCAATTGGGTAATGATCGGAGCCCCAGCTGTCGCTGAAAACACTCTATTTGCCAAGTTTGGTGTAACAAAGGTTATGTCTATCATTGACGGTGTTTTCAATGGCCTAGTGACCCTAGTTGGTATTTCGGTGTTTAAAAATACATAGTTCAAGTCATCGATGGCATCATTCAAGTTACAACTACTCCGATCATCTCTGAAAGAATCCCAGAGACCATGATGGGCATTGAGATCACCGCCATATAGAATAATATTCTGACCATTAGTAACATAATGACGAAACATGCTAGACCATTGATTTTTACCAACAATTATCTCTGGTGGCTTATATATTGAGACTATACTAATATTAAAATTACTTATAGATACTGTACAAACGTCTAAGTCATTGTTAATAGTTATAATGTTAGGAATTTCTTGAAAACATAAGTGATTAGCAACAAGGATGCCAACACCACCACCATTGCGGCCAGTCCTGTCCCTACGTACAAATCTGAACCCTGAAAAACCGAAGTGAGAATGTTTCGGCTTCAACCAAGTGTCACTCTAAATTACAATATCAATAGGATTGTTACTTAAAAAATTCGAAAGGTAAGTTTTGTTCTGTAAAATGGATCGAGAATTCCACTGTACTATTTTTAATTTGTTAATGTGTCGATTGGTTATCAATCTCCCCAACACACACCACGTCACTGTCTTCCGTGTTTTCTATATGAGATACGAGAAAGTAAATTATTTAAGGATTGTTCAAAACTAATATTTTCTAAAATAAATTTATCTTGGCTGTTTCTATTTTGCGCATTAATTTTTTAAAGAAAACTGAAACTTTATAATACTTTGTTTTTATACTTTATAAAATCGTTCCTATGTGGATTCGGTATAACTGGTTTTTTTTGGGTTCACAACGACTAGGGGTGGGTGAACGACAGGCTTTACGTTTTTAAAAACATTTTTGTTGATTGTCGTTGACTTGGTTTAAGAGCACTTTAGGTTGATAAGGTCTACGGTTAACAGGACTGCGTGCTGTGACAGTTGTAGCGGGTAATGATGGAAACGCACCCATATCTGTGAGGGCGCTAAATCGGCTTTGTGTTGTAATTTTTGAGTAAGTTGGATTTTTTTCGAATATTTCCGCCTCTTCAAACGTAATATTTTTAGTTGCCATAATTTCTTTAATTCTTTTCTGCTTTTTATAAATAGGACAAACGCGGGAAGTTGTTTTGTGGGAATTATTTTAACAATATAAACAAAATTGCTCTTTTGCGCATGATTTTCCTTCGTCGTGAATTGTAGCGCAATTTGCACAGCAAGTGTTAGGGTTTTTGCACACCTTTATAGTATGCCCATAACGTAACCAGCGCATGCACTATATCACTGGATAGATAGATGCTTCAACTTGAAAATTAACCCCGTTTCTTCCGATCTGCCCTGATCCCCTAAAAATGCCACAATTACTATTGGCCTTTTTACTAGTTTTGACTCACCGGATTTATAGATTACACGTTTGTACATTCTTTCAACTTCTACAGCTTTTCTTAGCGATTCTATTGAATTTAAAATGTAATCCTCGTTAAAGAAGGTATCTACTGAATGTATTACGCGCTTTCTTTGAGTGTCATATTTGGGTATGTACGGTGTTAGGCCATTTGTCTTTAAAAGTTCATTGTTACCTAATTCATTAGCCGTTTTGTCAGTTTTAACTATCATTTCACTTTATTAAATCCAATTGCTTTAATGTCTACAATCTCATTTTGATATATTTCGCTCGTGTATAAATACTGGCCAACCCTGACCGAAAAGAGTCTTCCAAGATTTTTATTTATGTGCTCTACGTGAACAAAATATGGACCCTTATCCGTAACCTGATATTTATTTTGCAGATCTATAAAATTATTTTCACTAAATGTTTATAGTTTATCATTAATATTATCACTTGCCGTTTTTGTTCCCGATTTCCATATTATCAGAATCTCACAATGTGAGAACATTTTTTTTCAGAATATTTGTTTCGGATGTTCTAATAACATTTATGGAATTTCAAACTTCAATCTTGAATATTCTAAGTACATTGATTCAATCACATCCTAAGAAAATTCTTCATCAATACACTGAGAATATTTGAATATATTATTATTCCAAATATTCGCTTAGAATGTGCTTGAGATGTCCTTAAAATATTAGATGACTTTAAAATTTAATGAAAAAGATAGATGTTAATTCCGGTATAGTGGTGAGAATTAAAATAGTAACTATTTTGCATGTTTCATTCTGTTACCTGTCTATGGTGAACATATTGTATATTTAGGCACTCCCTTCTTTAGGCATAGAGCACATATCCATGCCGCCGGGAAGGGAAGATGGCAAATGGCAAGATGGCCGCTAGACGTAAATGAAAATTAATGGTCTGTGATCAATGTTGTATAAGGTTTTATTCTAACATAATTACTTAAAAATAATAATGTGACGTGAACAGTGTATAATTGCAAACATAGACCCAGAGTACAGAAGCAACTAAAACATGGTGTCAGGTTAACTAAAACCCAGTAAAGAAACAAGTTTTAAAGCATATCCTGTAGTTGACACTGACGATGGGTTCGCCAAATTTGCTTTAGACGGGATAATCTTACGAATTAGGTACACCTATATTGTATAATATATAATAAAACATTGTGTTATTTTCAATAGTACCTAAGTCATGCAATATACCACCACCGTTTTATGTGAATGGACTGATGGGCTGGAAAAGTGCAAGAATACTGCAAATCTATAAAATTGTCTAAGCAACATCTCGGGCTTTTTACTCCTGTAGAAGAAGTTAATGGTATGAGAAGTATCAAGTATCACTATAAAGTGAAGAAAATGTGGACCTGAACATATGGTGGAAAGATGAATGTACAATAAAACTTGCAATTTATCAGATACGGAATCACTTTGCCAAAGTATGCCTCTACAACCAGAATATCCAAGCTGTTGGTGACAAGAGAAGGGTCAAAAGGTTTGATCGATGACTTTCAGTTGTAGTTTTGTGTAATTGGAAGTGAGTGTAAATTTGTGGCATGTTCTGTCTAATTTAGTTGTATTGTATAAAGGTGTAAGTACTATTGTGTAATGCAATTATTTTAATGTCACACTGAAAGTCTGTAGGAACAATAGTCTAGCCAAATTTCAAGTTACTTTAGTGGGGTAACCGCGATTATTCATCTCGGAAACTTTGTATTTGGCTATTAAATTTTCTGGCAACTTCAAGAACTGTGTTGTTATTTGTTTGATTTTTATGTTATTGTAATTTTAATTGTTTTATTCAATATTTTATTCAGACATTTCTTTGTATTTATTATAAGTACATACTTAATCTGAATAAATGTGCAATACTCGAATTGTTGACCTATTACGTATCTGAACTTGAGTTTACAGGTGTGTGTAGCCACTGGAATAACATGATAACGTACACAAGGGTGAGTGATTGAACTTCAAATTCTAGCCTGTTGAGCTTGCTTATACGAAAATATATAAAAGGCCAGTTAAATGGTGGAAAATCAGTAAATTTTGAAGACAAATCCAATATTTCATATCTTTGCATTTTCTTAATTTCTGTATCATTTAAAAAATGTATACAGGGTGTTTTGCATAAAAAGCGACACAGGGCAGGGGCATGTAGGTAAACGTAAAATATGGTGATTTAACGCAACATCCCTATATTAAGTTGCAGCCCTGAGAGGTTATAGGCCTTCAAAGTGGGGTTTCAAATTTCGAAAAAAATCAATATCTCTGTAATACTTTAACTTGGAAAACCAAATTTAGTACCCGTTTTGAGTGTACCAAGAGCATTAATCAATGGTAAGTAGAGTTCCATTAAGGCATTTGAAAGGGTTGATTAGTGATTAGTGAGTGTGATTTTGTGGCATGTTCTGTCTAATTTAGTTGTAGTATTCTATAAAGGTGGAAGTACTATTGTGTAATGCAATTCCTTTAATGCCACACTGAAAGCCTGTAGAAACAATAGTCTCGCCAAATTTCAAGTTACTTCAGTGGGGTAACCGCGATTATTCATCTCGGAAATTTTGTATTTGGCTATTAAATTTTCTGGCAACTCCAAGGACTGTATCTTTATTTATTTGATATTTATATTATTGAAATTTTGATTGTTTTATTAATATTTTATTCAAACATTTCTTTGTATTTGTTATAAGTACAACTTAATCTGAATAAATGTGCAATACTCGAATTGTTGACTTATTACGTATCTGAACTTGAATTTACAGGTGTGTGTAGCCACTGGAACAATATGGTAACCTACACAAGACTGAGTTCAAATTCTAGCCTGCTGTGTTGGGCTTGCTTATACGAAAATATATAAAAGGCCAGTTACATGGTGGAAAATCAGTAAATTTCGAAGATAAATCCAATATTTCATGTCTCTGCATTTTCTTAATTTCTGTATCATTCAAAAAATATATACAGGGTGTTTTGCATAAAACCGACAGAGGGCAGGGGCATGTAGCTAAACGTAAAATATGGCGATTTAACGCAACTTACCCCTATATTAAGTTGCAGCCCTGAGAAGGTATAGGCCTTCAAAGTGAGGTTTCAAATTTCCAAAAAAATCAATATCTCTGTAATACTTTAACTTGGAAAACCAAATTTAGTACCCGTTTTGAGTGTACCAAGAGCATTAATCAATGGTACGTAGAGTTCCATTAAGGCATTTGAAAGGCTTGATTAGGGGCAATGCACCCTTAAAATGTCACAATTTTTTAACAGATTGGTAGATTTAAGAAAATATTTCATTTTATGAGGAATTTGACTCTAAAACTTTGTTACTCCTGTTATTTTCAAAAAACTTTCTTGTTTTGACAAACACACGAATTAGTAAAGAAACATATTTTATCAATCTTACTAAAAATCATCGAAAATTAAATATTTGCCAATAAACTTATGTATAGGTCAAATTTGACAATCAGTAAAAAAGTGTGAATAAGTATAATTTATTAGAAAACAGACAACTCAAACAACAGAAATAAAAAAACTACTATTGATAAGTTATAGAAATTCTTCAACATGATAATTTCACAGGCATCTATTGAATGTTTGGTGATTTTAAGTAACATTGATAATATATGTGTCTTTAGTTATTGGGTTTTTTCTTGAAAACGACAAACCTTTTTTGGAAAATAACAAGAGTAAAAAGTTTTATAATTTACTTCCCCATAAAATGAAATAATAATTTTTTGATCCGCCAATAGGTTAAAAAATTCTGTCATATTTTATGGGTGCTTTAATTGAACTCCTCTACTCACCAACGATTAATGCTCTTGGTAACCCAAAACGTGTACCAAATTTGGTTTTTAGTGAATTTTCTTTAAAAAAATTCACTAATGAGGAGATCTCGACTTTTGAATTTTGACAAAATTTCTTCAAATGAGCGCTATTTAGGACCCCTGGAACCCAAATCCGAGGTCGGTTTCAGACTTTATATGTTTACATATATATATATATATATATATATATATATATATATATATATATATATATATATATATATATATATATATATATATATATATATATATATATATATATATATGTTTATATATTTATGTGTCACACCTATAACTAAAAAAATAATGGACCGATTTTGATAAAATTTGGTGAGTACCTTCCTTTCGCGAGTGGCTTGGATAAGTTCGTTAGCCAGGAAAATCCGCCGAGGTTTTCCCGGAAAATTTTGTGTTTTTTTTCGAAAAAAATCGAAAAAAATTTATATCTCCGGAATTAACAAAGTAAGGGCAACAATTTGGTACACGGGTTTATATCGTTATATGTAAGCTACCTACCAAAATTTAGCGCTGTCGGTTAAAGGACAAAAAAGTTACAGGCATTTAAAGAAATATAAATTTGGGTTTTCCTCAAAACGTCAAAGTCGCGATTTTAAACGTCAAAATTGTTAATATTTAGGCAATGAACCTGAAATTAATATGATATATGGAAGGAAAATGTCTTAAGAATAATGTTTTACAAAGCCTGAGCTCTTAGTTTCAATCGTCATTGTCCTTCATTTTACTAAAATATTCCCAGAAAATTCATTTCAAATAGACCCTTTCTCTGATACTTTAGCAGTAGTGTTGGCTATAGAGTTTATCGTTTAATGGTATATCATTTTTGTCGAATTATCTTAAAAAATCATTAAAGCGCAATATTTCCGTTATTATTCAAGTTACGAAAAAAAGTTGTATACATTAATTGTAGGGTGTCTTAAGCTACATCTTAAAAAATATTTCCACAATTACAGGGTGGCCCATAAGTCGTTGGTGATTCAAATTTTCTTTTTTTTTAGTGAATTTTTTTAATCGAACACGCCCTATGTTATTGCATTTTTGTATTTTCCATCGAAATATAATACATCTTTGTAAGAAAAGAAATTCGGGACGCAGCAAGGGCGTTATGGTAGCGAATTTTCATTAAATGCTTCAAATTGTGAATCAATTTGCTATTAACCTATAAGGTTGACCAGAAAACCATTGTTTTCGGGAAAAATTTAAGTTTACTTTCGGAAATTTTTGTACATTTTCAAACAATAAAGTTATTTTGATGAAATATGGTACATTGTTTCTAATATATAAATTATACTGGTAACCAAATTTGGTGCCTGCTTTCTTAAAAAAACATATTTGCTATTAGAAACATTTTAATGAAAATTCACTACCATAACGCACTTGCTGCGTCCAGAGTTTTTCTAAGTTGAAGTATTACTGAGATATTGATTTTTTTTTCGAAATTTAAAACCTCACTTTGAAGGCCTATAACCTGTCAGGGATGCACCTTAGTATAGGGTTCAGTTACGTTAAGTCACCATATTTTAGGTTCCCCTACATACCCCTGCTCTCTGTCGTTTCTTATGCGAAATACCCTGTATATCTTTTTTTTAAATGCAATGTTCCCATCAGTATATTTATGAACATTTAAAGAAGATTCATTGAATTTTCGTGGAACATTTTCAGAAGATACTGGGAGCTCCTGAGGATATTATAAATAACATTCTACGAACCTTATAAGTATGACAGAACCTGTCCCATTCTCATGTTCATAGAATGTTCTATGAATATATATTGTACCTTGGGAGAATGTTCTGGGGATATTTGAATATGCTTTCGAAACATTCTCCGAATGTGTCTGTGCTGTCTGGGACCTGATTTTATTCTATTATTCTTCAATTTTATTTCTTTAAATAACTAATAATAAATTATACGAATAGTCAGCTAGTCTAACAGACACCTATTGGTTGACACCAGATTTCTTTTATCGCACTTAACACTACCTCAAGCAATTCAATTATTTACGAGACAATCAACAGCGATACACCCTCTACTGAGGTTAAACTCGTATTGGTCAACCACATATGTAATAGTGTAGCCATTTTTCCAAGGCTGTTATCTCAAAATATTCCCATTACAATCTTATCTTCTTTTAGTGAATTCTCCTAGAAAAAAATAACTAATGGGAAGATCCCGACTTTTGAATTTTGAAATTTTTTTTGCATATGAGCGCGAACTAGGACCCCTAGAACCCATATCGGGGATCAGTTTCAATTTTTATGTTTATATATATATATATATATATATATATATATATATATATATATATATATATATATATATATATATATATATATATATATATATATATATATATATATATATATTGTTTAAATAAGAGAGATGATGGTCTTCGCCTTCCGATTACTTGGAAACCTCTTATATCTTCATTACAAACACACAAAAAGAAAATAAAAATATATTCAATAGACAATTTCATTGTCCCATTATCTGTTTCAACAGATGCCAGTAATCCTCTTAATCCTCCTAATCATTAAAGTACCGTGACTAAAGCCCCTGACTTAATTGACCGTGGCCCGACTACTTTCACTGATAACGAAGCGTAAGTAGACGGAACGGTACATACAATACACGACTTGCAACGAACTGCTAGATCTCTCTGAGGCCAGAGGTCGAATAAACTGAGACCTTAGAGACGATCTTCAGCGAGATTTGGGGAATAGGCAGATTGAGGCCCCGTAATGGAGCTACAACAACCCAACCCACCTGTGTCCACCGCTCTAAGGAGTAGGCAGATTGGGGCCTTAGAGTGTCCTTACATATTTCCTTTTACCTCTTGAAAATGGCTCCAAAACAGGAACCGAAATGTCGAGTTTTAATAAATTCTGGACGCGGTTCAACCCGAGCACCAAGTATATCACACACTAAAGACTGCGGAAATATTTCCGAACATTTAATTCGCCACTACAGGGACGAACTTTTATCTTATACGAAAACTTTCAACAAACTTCTTATCCGCAAATCCCGTCTCCTTTGTGACCTCACCTTTCTAAAAGCCTGGCATGATCATCACGTGGCCCCAAAATTTTTTCAACTTAAACACCACACAAAATCACATAACATCTCCAACATTTTAAAACGAGCAGGTTTTGCTCTCCTCAGAAATTCCATTCACGAGACAAGACGACACCTTAACACTACCAACACACTGCTTTACGACGCGTATTTAAAAATACACATATTCACAATACAACCTACATTTTGAGACACTCTAGACAGATCACTTAGTAAAGCAGAACATGTTACACAACAAAAGACGGACGTACAGAAAAGAAAATTACAGCATATTCTAGACAACAAAAATCTCAAACAACACTCACATAATGCCGGTCCTACTACAGCAGTTCACAACCTTTCAAATTCCAACATAATTGATGTCGCCGTCAAAGTTATATCCAAAGGTTTTAATTTTGCAACAACCCCTAAATTCATCCCAATCGAAAAGATAATTTCTCAATCAGAAGATGCTATAACACACTTACCGACTGACGAAGCTGAAATTACGAGACAGGACATTGCCAGGATATTACGTTGTACCAAACCTCCACTTTCCAACCTATCTTCTCACAAACGACAATCAATCAGAGACCTAAACACATAAATTATAATCCTACCAGCAGACAAAGGAAACTTGTCATACTCGACAAAACAGATTATATACAAACGAATCGCTAACGACTCTACAACTTATCTTGAAAAGAAAACCAAAACTATCATCAACAACTCCCAACTCAGTCCTGACCTCAAAAGAGAACTAATCCCCCGCGAAAAATCTTTTCGCATCCCTAGAAAATACGGTCTCCCGAAAATCCATAAGCCTGATATTCCCCTTCGCCCTATCGTAAGTGCCCACCGTTCACGCACACAAAAACTTGCAAAACATCTAGCCAAAACTCTCCAAAACAAAACGTTATGGCAAAAACTCCACCCATTTCATTGGCCATCTTCAAAACAACACCATTTCTCAAAACGACATCCTAGTTAGCTTTAATATAGTTTCCTTATTAACTAATATACCTCTATCTGAAACCCTTGACATTCTCAAAAATAAACACAATATTTCACACGATACCTTAGCTCTTCTAGAACATTGCACATCTAACACTTATTTCCTTTTTCAAAACAAATTTTACAAACAATTTCGAGATGCTTCAAATGGTTCACCACCCTCTCCTGCATTAGCTAACATTTTCATGGAAAACTTCGAGACAGAAGCCCTCAATTCCTCCCAACTTAAACCAACCTGTTGGTTAAGATATGTTGACGACATTTTCGCTGTCTGGCCACACGGTAAAGAATCTCTAGACGAATATTTTTCTTACTTAACTAAGATCAACCCCCAAACCCAGTTCACCATGGAAATATAAAATAATCTGTCTTTGCCTTTCTTAGATGTACGCATCACTAAAAACCCAGTCAGAGGATTTTCTTACACTGTGTACCGAAAACCAACCCACACTAATCGCTATCTTAACGCCCAATCTCATCATCGCAACTAAATTCCGTGGTTCGAACACTAGTAACACGATCCCTTAGATTAACGGACAACAACAATAAATAGACAGAATTAAACTTTTTAAGACATACACTGCTAGAAAACGAATACAACAACAATCACATACTACGAAACATTAGAAACGCACAACTACAAACCACTACACCACAACAATAACAGACAGACAAGAACACACAGCGTTTTTACCATACATTAAAGGTGTTACCGACAAAACCAGCCGAATTTTTAGAACCCATAATATCAAAACCGTATTCACAACAGAGCAAAAACTGTCAAATCTGATAAAAACATCCAAGGATTCGATTCCAAACGAATCCCACGGAGTTGACGAAATTCCTTGTTCCGACTGTTCCCAACTTATGTAGGACAAACTAATAGACGCATCTACAATAGAATATACGAACACACCCTCGCACTTAGTAAATCCGACCCCTCATCGGCGCTGGCTATGCATCATATTCATACAGGAGACAAAATAGACTTCGATAATGCCAAAGCAATAGCACCGGTTTACAACGTTAAAACGATAAGTATCCGCAAAGCAATCTAGATCGAAAAACGTCGTTTGTTTAAATAAGAGAGATGATGGTCCTCGCCTTCCGATTACTTGGAAACCTATTATATCTTCATTACAAAAAAAAAATCAATAGACAATTTTATTCCCCATTATCTAGTCAACAAATGCCGGTAATCCTCTTAATCCTTTAGGTACCGTGACCAAAGCGACCGTGACCCGACTACTTTCACTGATAACGAAGCAGGTGTACGGAACGATACATATAATACACGAGAACGGCAACGAACTGCCAGATCTCTCTGAGACCTTAGAGACGATCTCCCTAATTCGCACTCATTTCAAGAAATTTTTCGAAAGTCTCACCATCGATACCTCTTTATTATTGAATTTTCTTTATGAAAATTCGCTAAAAACGTAATTGGTTAAATAGCCAGTTTGGCATATCACCAGCTACCTGAATTCTCATATGCTAGTGGGAACTAAAGAAAATGAAAATTCGTGAAACAACGAAAATCTTAAATTATCAGTGGTATATACTGGTTTCAAAACCCTAAACAAAATCTCATTCCACATATAGATTATATTAGTCCTTAAAAGGTCCGTTTAAATTAAACCACACTTGATATGGAGAGAAAACAAATAAAATTATTTATTAATCCACTTCTTATATACTTAAATCTACCTGAAAATTATATCAGTCCTTACATGTTCATTTAAGTTAAACCACTCTTGACATGGAGAAAAAATAAAATTATAAACTAATTCAATTATTAAATGCTAAAGATCATCAAGCCTCATCCGATGTGGCAAAATATATAGGATAGTAAGGCACCAGTTGACTAAAATTAAATTGTTCAGAAAAAACATTAAAGAAAAATGGTTAAAACTTTGTCACCCACAGTCTGTGTCTTTGCACCGCCGGGATGGCACTCTTTGGAAGTGTCTCATACACCCGCGGTTCGCACTGCACTTAGTGTATGTGGAGTGGTCGTCTGCTGCGGCTGGCTTTCCCATGGCTTAATGCCGGACGTGTTCCCCTTTGTCGGGTCCATGGCGCACCGGCTGGCACCAGGCGATAGTGCCCGCCCTGACAGCAGTACATACCCCATGAGCTGGCTTGTGAGCGATTGGGCTCCTCGCGCTGGCAACTCCTGCGGCTTCTGTTTTCTAGCACCAGGTCACGTTGGTCCCTACAGGTGTAACTTGCGTGACACATTGTGTAACTTTGATACTACTCGTCTTCTTCGTGGCTATATGCTGTCTCTCCGGGTTCTGACATGGACATTCTCGGGACATAGTGCTCCCACATTGGGAGCAAAATAATTTAAAGGGTTTCTCACAGCGGTAGCGTGTGTGTTCCGACTGACCACACTTTCAGTATGAACTCTGCTCTGCAACCGGTAAATACTCTAGTTTTACGCAAACAATTTCGTCGATTCTGGATACGCCTGCTGCTGCATATGTACGGATAAAGTGCATTTCTGGCGGCGGCGACGTATTCACGGCCTCTGGCTGTTGTGTTGCATGAAACTTTTTCACATGGATGCGCTTCAAAAGCTTGCCCTTGGCATCCCGCAGGTCATACACCACCGGGGACACTACCTTGGCTACCGTATACGGACCGGGATATTTCGCCGCAAGCTTTGCTGCAAAGTCACTGGGTCCTGAAGATAACGTATATTCCCGTCGTAGCACCTGTTCGCCGACTTTAAATTGCCATTCCCTGCGACGCATGTTGTAGTGGTGACTGTTGGGTGAACACCCTGGCCAGGTTCAATCGTACCAACTCAAACGTTTCTCGGAGCTTCTTCAGACGGTCATGACGATCCTATACTTCTTCCGTTGTCGTCTCCAGGTCATCTTGCTGACCTTCCGGTGGTATTTCGCGTTCAGCATGTACTTTACGAATGCTGGGGTGAATCCTGTCGATTCCTGTCTGGCTGTATTGATGGCGAACCCCAGTTCAGGCAGACTTTCATCCCATTGTCGCTGATCATGCTCGCAAACCTGGGCTATCATGGTTTTCACGGTGCGGTTGGCCCTTTCCACCGCGCTGGCTTGGGGAGTATACACTGGAGTTAATCTCTGGGTTATCCCTAACTCCTTTAGCCAGGTTTTATGTTCATGAGACACGAGTTGCTTCCCGTTATCAGGGTCTCTGGGCAGCCAAACTTGGCGATTATTATTTCAAATAATGCTTGGTTGACAGCGGGGGCGGTGGCCTTCCTCAACGGCCGATATTGTGTATTGTAAAATTGGAAAAATTGTGCCCCTTTTT
The DNA here is from genome assembly GCA_964006375.1 of Tillus elongatus. Lineage (NCBI taxonomy): Eukaryota > Metazoa > Arthropoda > Insecta > Coleoptera > Cleridae > Tillus > Tillus elongatus. The sequence goes on from OZ023265.1 coordinate 86,618,985, forward strand.
GGTCCGAGGTAGGTAGCCTACCAGATCAACGCAGTCGGTTTCCGACGGTGTTTTGTTTGAGGAGGGTTGCATCTTTCCCGGGGTTTGTTGTTGGGAGACTTTAAATATCTGGCAAAGGTTACACTGTCTTACATAACTGGCAACGTCCCGAAACATCCCTGGCCAATAGTAGCGACCAGCTATACGCGCAATGGTTTTTAAAATGCCCATATACCCGGGGGTTGGTTCATCGTGGTTTTCCCGTAGAATTATTCCACGTACACTCTTAGGGATGCATATCTTCCGGAGGTTGCTCAGCTTGGACTCGCTTAAGTTGGACGCGTGTTACACATTTTTGGGACGCATCCAACTAAAGCGAGCACAGTCTTCCGCCCCTGATGGAATAATCAGGAAATTCTTCCTGGTTTCTTTCCACCACGTCCAGCTTACGCATGCACCAAGAACAGCTCACTTCCTCCTCTCTGAAGCAGATATTTTCTTCCGTGGAGTCTTCACAGCTTGCCAACAGCGAACTGGAAAGAGCGTCAGCTACACGGTTTAGTGTCCCTCGCCTGTATTTTATCGTGAAGTCGTATTCTTGCAAAAATACGCTCCACCTAGCCATACGCCCTATCGGGGTTTTAATGGTTTGTAATCCCCTACGGGATTGGTGGTCCATCAACACCGTGAAATGATACCCTTCCAAATACGGGGCATTTTTTCAATCCCCCATACTACAGCTAGGCACCTCTTTTCTGTCACGGAGTAATTCCTTTCGGCAGGGCAACTCCCTCCTGGCACAGATGGGAAGCGGTGGCAGCATCAACAGGACCTCTAGCGCGGCTGAGGGTGTCGTCCTCATAGCGCCTGTGATACCCAAGATTGCCAGCCTTTAGAATTTGGCCAGCTTCCTGCTGGTAGTTTGGTTCACACCGCACCAACAGACCAACGCCCCGTAGAGGATTCTCGGCCTGATGATCGCAGTGTAGATCCAGTGAAGGATCCGAGGATTAACTCCCCAGGTCCTCCCTATCACTCGACGCAGCTGCCAGAGGGTCGATACTTCCTTCTTTACAACCCGTTCTATTTGCGACCCCCATGTTTAGAGTCCAGGACCCTCCCAGATATTTGACCTCCCGCCCTAAAGCTAAAGTTTTTCCAAACATCACGTGCGCCCTCAACACCTCTACCTTCCTCTTCTTGGTAAATAGGATCATCTTCGTCTTCGCCGGGTTTACGGAGAGTCCCAGCTCACCACACCACCTTTCGATTATGTTGCAGGCAGCTTGCATGCACTCACAGACGACGCCGAGGAATTTGCCGGTGACTAAGACCAGCCCATCATCGGCGTACGCCTGGGCGTAGAAGCCGTTCTCGGAAAGCCGCTCCAAGAGGCCGTCCATGACCAGACACCATAGATGGGGCGAAAGGCAGCTGCCCTGAGGATTTGGGATCTCTCCCAACATGAACCTATCTACTATATGTTCTAATGACTTAAGCAGGAATGATGTAAGGCTGATTAGCCTGTACGCCTTGGCCAGCGTGTAGTCCTCCTTTCCCGGCTTGGGAATGAAGACCCCCCTAATCCGGCGCCATGCCTTTGGGACGTAGCCCCACGCCAGGCTGGCCCGGAATACCTCCCTTATGTTGGGAAGCAGTGTATCCAGGCCCCTCTGGAGCAGTGCTGGAAAAATCCAATCACAGCCTGCGGACTTGAAAGGAGCGAACTCGCACACCGCCCAGGCTATAGAGCCATCCGTAACCACCCCTTCCGCCAGCTGCCAGTCCGCATTCAGGACCGTCCACCGGCCCAGGTCGGCAGCCCCTGTGACGGCTCCACCGCCCGTGACGTGAACTTCGGCGAGATGACGCAGGGTCTCCTCACCGATGCTTGTCCAGCTCCCGTCCGGTTTCCTTAAGGATCCTACATTACTGCCTACCTCCTGTTTGAGTACCCTTACCAGCCTGGCTGCGTCAGGCAGGGAATTGACTTCCCCGCAGTACCAGCTCCAACTGGCTCGTTTCATCCGTCGCAATTCCTACCTAAACTCCCTTCTGGCAGCCCTGAATTTGTCCCAGGCCGCTTCACTCGATTCTCGGACGGCTCGGTTTAAGGCCCTCCGAGTCCACCCGCGTAGTACGGCGAGATCCCTGTGCCACCATCTGACTTTGATGGACGGTTTCCTTCTAAGTGGTGACGCGGCCTCGTAGGCCTCCATTATTTTACCTTCTAGGGCCTCGACCTCACTATCAAATGCCTCTGCGGAGAGTCTTCTCCCCTCTGGGCAGCTTGGCGACCCTCCGAGGCCTGTTACATAGGCTCTCCAATCGGTATTTTTTGGATTTCTCCTGAGGGGAGTGCTCTCACGGTTCACATCCAATTCAAAGCTGATCATACGATGATCAGACATTGATATGTGTTCCGTCACCCTCCAGTTGGATATATCCTCTGTTATTCCTCTGCTCGCTAACGTAATGTCGATCACCTCCTGTCGGATACGATTGACAAACGTTGGAGCTGTAGCTCTGTTTAATACCTCTAGGTTCGTTGTAGCCAAGTACTCTAGTAGAGCTCACCGCGTGGGTTGGTATTTGTGCTGCCTCACAATCTGTGGTGAGAACTGGCATCGCAGCCTATTATTAGTTGTAGCCCATGCTCCCTCACGAAATCGACGATACGCACTAATTCCTTCGACGGAGGCAGCCACCGCCGATCGTAGGGAACATAAAGGCTGCACATCAGAACCTTAAGCCTTATATTACTCACCTTATACCCCAGGACAGCTGCTGTGGCGTCCCTCGACACGAGCTGCGGTAGCAACATCACGTCCAGAAGCCTCGAGGCCAGTATGCATGTCCTTGAATGTTCTTCCTGTGCTTCACCACCAACGAGGATCTTGAAGCCAATTCCTCTAACTTCTTCCTAAACACATAAGGCTCTTGAATCAACACCACGCCGCCTGGACCGCCTGCGGGGAGCTTTGCTAGCTCCCCAGTGGCATCCCGGCTATGCTAAAGGTTGATCTGTTCCACCCGCAGCATCCCCGCGAATTTAATCGCGACGCCGCGCTGTAAGGTGACAGTTGACACTTGACCTGTCAGCTGTCAACGTCAGGTGTCAGACCTGTCAGCTGTCAACGTCAGCTGTCAGATGTGACCTGTGTGACAGCTGTCAAATGTCACATCTGTCAAACGCGTTCCAAGATGGCTGCCCTGTCATAGACAGCCGCAACCCGGGTCTCTGTTTGATGACGTCAGATGTTCCAAGATGGCCACCACCTCTGTCCATAGATAGCCACACAGCCCCCAGGTTAGGTATTAACTGTCTTATGTCTGACCTGTCATGATATTCCATAGATATCTACAAGTCGGGTTAGTTCTCTCTGTGTGTGTGTGTGTGTGTGTGTGTGTGTGTGTGTGTGTGTGTGTGTGTGTGTGTGTGTGTGTGTGTGTGTGTGTGTGTGTGTGTGTGTGTGTGTGTGTGTGTGTGTGTGTGTGTGTGTGTGTGTGTGTGTGTGTGTGTGTGTGTGTGTGTGTGTGTGTGTGTGTGTGTGTGTGTGTGTGTGTGTGTGTGTGTGTGTGTGTGTGTGTGTGTGTGTGTGTGTGTGTGTGTGTGTGTGTGTGTGTGTGTGTGTGTGTGTGTGTGTGTGTGTGTGTGTGTGTGTGTGTGTGTGTGTGTGTGTGTGTGTGTGTGTGTGTGTGTGTGTGTGTGTGTGTGTGTGTGTGTGTGTGTGTGTGTGTGTGTGTGTGTGTGTGTGTGTGTGTGTGTGTGTGTGTGTGTGTGTGTGTGTGTGTGTGTGTGTGTGTGTGTGTGTGTGTGTGTGTGTGTGTGTGTGTGTGTGTGTGTGTGTGTGTGTGTGTGTGTGTGTGTGTGTGTGTGTGTGTGTGTGTGTGTGTGTGTGTGTGTGTGTGTGTGTGTGTGTGTGTGTGTGTGTGTGTGTGTGTGTGTGTGTGTGTGTGTGTGTGTGTGTGTGTGTGTGTGTGTGTGTGTGTGTGTGTGTGTGTGTGTGTGTGTGTGTGTGTGTGTGTGTGTGTGTGTGTGTGTGTGTGTGTGTGTGTGTGTGTGTGTGTGTGTGTGTGTGTGTGTGTGTGTGTGTGTGTGTGTGTGTGTGTGTGTGTGTGTGTGTGTGTGTGTGTGTGTGTGTGTGTGTGTGTGTGTGTGTGTGTGTGTGTGTGTGTGTGTGTGTGTGTGTGTGTGTGTGTGTGTGTGTGTGTGTGTGTGTGTGTGTGTGTGTGTGTGTGTGTGTGTGTGTGTGTGTGTGTGTGTGTGTGTGTGTGTGTGTGTGTGTGTGTGTGTGTGTGTGTGTGTGTGTGTGTGTGTGTGTGTGTGTGTGTGTGTGTGTGTGTGTGTGTGTGTGTGTGTGTGTGTGTGTGTGTGTGTGTGTGTGTGTGTGTGTGTGTGTGTGTGTGTGTGTGTGTGTGTGTGTGTGTGTGTGTGTGTGTGTGTGTGTGTGTGTGTGTGTGTGTGTGTGTGTGTGTGTGTGTGTGTGTGTGTGTGTGTGTGTGTGTGTGTGTGTGTGTGTGTGTGTGTGTGTGTGTGTGTGTGTGTGTGTGTGTGTGTGTGTGTGTGTGTGTGTGTGTGTGTGTGTGTGTGTGTGTGTGTGTGTGTGTGTGTGTGTGTGTGTGTGTGTGTGTGTGTGTGTGTGTGTGTGTGTGTGTGTGTGTGTGTGTGTGTGTGTGTGTGTGTGTGTGTGTGTGTGTGTGTGTGTGTGTGTGTGTGTGTGTGTGTGTGTGTGTGTGTGTGTGTGTGTGTGTGTGTGTGTGTGTGTGTGTGTGTGTGTGTGTGTGTGTGTGTGTGTGTGTGTGTGTGTGTGTGTGTGTGTGTGTGTGTGTGTGTGTGTGTGTGTGTGTGTGTGTGTGTGTGTGTGTGTGTGTGTGTGTGTGTGTGTGTGTGTGTGTGTGTGTGTGTGTGTGTGTGTGTGTGTGTGTGTGTGTGTGTGTGTGTGTGTGTGTGTGTGTGTGTGTGTGTGTGTGTGTGTGTGTGTGTGTGTGTGTGTGTGTGTGTGTGTGTGTGTGTGTGTGTGTGTTGAATACCAGCTGTCTGATTGTTTATTAAGGTTATGTTTGTATTTGTTTATTAAGGTTATGTTCGTATGACATGCTTATTACCAATCAGCTGATTGTTTATTGAGGTTATGTTCACACACACACACACACACACGTGTTGATTACCAATCATTTGATTGTTTATTAAGGTTATGTTTGTATTTGTTATGTCGTCAACGTGTTATCTGTTTGTTTATTAAGGTTATGTTTGTATTTGTTTATTAAGGTTATGTTCACACACGTGTTGATTACCAGTCATCTGATTGTTTGTTAAGGTTATGTTTGTATTTGTTATTTGAATGCAAACAGACATGTTAATAAGAGTGTACTTACATACAACAAGAGACGTCATCCTTGTTTCACAGCTTAATACACACACTACTGAACAGGTGTCTTCTATGTTCAGGAAACAGACAGACAGGCAACTGATTGCCATTGTTGGAGCTTGTACATGCTGTTTGAAAGGATATAACACACGTCATGACAGCTCGAAGTCTTTGCTTAAACTGACATATGCATGTGTATTTGAAAGAAAAGCATTCGCCTGAAATTAGATTTGAACCCACGAACCTCGAATCGGCCATAGACAGCTTACTCAGATATACTATTGCTAAACCAATAGCTCCACAGACGCACACGATAAAAGTTTGTTCGCAGTTGTATATATAAAACAAAGCCTAGTTGTTGTTTACATATGAGGTTAGGTGTTCGTATACATGTTGATTACCAATCATCTGATTGTTTAGTAAGGTTATGTTTGTATTTGTTATTTGAATACAAACAGACATAATAAGAAGAGTGTACTTACATACAGCAAGAGACGTCATCCTTGTTTCACTGCTTAACACATACTGAACAAGTGTCTCTCTCTTGTATTGAGGAAACAAACTGATGTAAGAGAGAGGGGGTCTTACAAAGGATAAACAACGTTTTTTACAGTTGTTAACCTTGATCCTGTTTGAGCTTGTCTGTGTATCTGTTTAATATACGCAAGAGAGAGGTCCTCTTAGAGGTAAACAACGTGTCAGTTGATGACCTTGGTGAATGTTATCTTGTGTTATATCTGTTGGATGACATCACCCCTGCAGTCGTGTTTGAGCTTGTCTAGAATACAGACATAACCGAAAGGATGACATCATCACATTATTTGTGTTTGTAGAAAAGGCCCCTGCTCACATCTTAAATCGTTCCTATTTCCCATAAGATTCTATGTATTTTAGCCTAATATAGAGCTTTTGACACGGTTTCCCATAAGAAACAACGTATTTGTAGACACACACACATTTTAGTAAGGTTTCTGTGAAAACAAATATAGTTTTAAAAACGGTTATTGTGGCAGCATATATATATATATATATATATATATATATATATATATATATATATATATATATATATATATATTTACATCTTTATATCATTCCCAAGCCTTCCAGAACAACATACAATTCCAAACCATACAGAAATCTTATAGATACAAAGGATAGGATTGGATCAAAATGTTATGAATCGTAACCTAAAGCATATAATCACAAATATACAGCAGAATTATAAGTAATATTAAAACCGTATATAGCAAAATTTTATTCTAGAACGATACATTTCTGTGCCATCATTTATTTCATACTTTTTCAAGCCAAAATATACACTTTTGGAAAAAGAAGTTTACAAACCTGAGCCAGTGCAACGTTGCCAAGTTTAGTTAATGCATGCTGTTCGCTTTACTGTGTGCAAGACAAAGAGGTAATAATAATGACCTTGGTACTCAAGTCAGCTGATATCTTTACAGGTAATTTTGGTATTAGCTCTCACTCTGGTATATGGAAATTAATATTGGTGTAACCTTTAGTGCGAATGAAAAAAGAAAAACTTAAGTTATTTAAAATATTTTATTCACAGAAAACAAATTATATCAAATTCATATAAAAAAAATCATATTAAAAAAATGCGATCTCTGCATTAAATTTTTAAAATTAATCAGTCATTTCAATATTAGCAGTAATTATATGATTATTTAATTAACTGCACAAGGAATTATTGTGAACACTTGAAAGGAATCACTAATTAACAAAACAGAAAATACTTTTTGATGTTCTGGTTATGTTAGAAATGTAACTAATATTTCAATTTGCCAGTATAAATGTTGTAAACTACTGCTTTTATTGACGTCCACTTTCTGTCCTTAAATAAATCGGGACAAAGGTTTACAAATTCAATAACATTGTGTTGCCTAGGAGATTTCTTTTCTTTGATATTTTGGGAAAAGTATTCTGCTATTATTTTCTTTTGAGCAATTGACCATGTTTGTCGTGTCTCTAATGTAGCTTGCTGAGAGTTTTGAGTGTATACTGATTTTTGTGTCTGATTATTGTTCACATTGAGTCCCTTTTCAAAATCAGGGTTAATATTATCTTGTTTTGTTGGGTAAAACTCTTTTTCTTCCATTAAATTTTCGTTATCATAAATAGGATTCAGGTCAATATTAATTTCATCCAATGTTTTTCCTCTGTATTTTTCGGCGCCTCCCTCCATCATTAGCAATAAGAGCTTGGAAACTTTCGCTGTTTGATATATTTTGTCAGACATTCTATAAACACTGCAATGCGTTTTTAGTGTGTGACCCATAAATTTGCTCAATTGTTCCATATCATTATTTGAAAATTGGAGAAGTTGAGTAATAGTGGCTAAATGTTTTCGAAGCCTTGTAGCTGTTATACTTGCAGGTCTCTCAACTTTGCATTTATTGACCAATTTATGGAGAGTTTTGGTTCCATCAATAAAGCCTTTACCATTAGTATGGAATACAAAGTCATTATCAGATACAAAATTATTTCGTATTTCTATCAGACAATCAAACTGCTTTTTCATTTCTGGTGATAATAGGATAGGAACACCCCTTCCACGTTTTCCCCTAATGATGAACCTACTATACGTATTTAGCAATATTTTTTCGGTTTCAGTTAAGCAATTTTCAAATTCGTTATTGTGTTCATTTTGCAAATTAACAGATTTAAACGTTTGAACTTTTAGTTGCGCAACTTCTGCTGGCCGTCTTCTATTAAGAAGAATAATCTGGGTGTATAACACCTCTTTCAAAGTGGTGTAAGCAAATACATCGTTCCTCTTAGTTTTTAAATTGTTGAAGGCTTCCCCTGAAACTTTTTGCAAAAACAAATTAAGTTTCTTTACATCACTTGTAAGTGGTAACAGTTCCTCCTTATTCCATTTGTTTTGATTCAAATTAGTTCCCGCTTGTGCTGAAATTTCATCTGCCCATTGAGATTCTATAAGCCTTTTTAATAGCTTTATGTCTTTCCTTTGTTCATTTTTGTCCTTTATCTGCAAAAGGTCAATGTATGCTAAATCGCAGCATTTTTTTAATAGGGTTCCAAAATTAATTGCCAATGTTGGTGACTCGTAGATTTCTGTTTCTGGATTATATTGTGCCATCTTACTGACTCCAGCAACAATTAACTGAAAATGACACGGGCGAAGGATGTCTACCAACTGCCTAATTTCACAGTTTTCTTTCTGTGCATATTTCAAAAGTTTTGCCACTCTTCTCATATTTTGTCTTACCAAATCAAAGTTCCCTTTACTACGTCGACCTTTTGCGTAAGAATATGCATACTTCCATATTAACGGATCCTTTTTAGCTATGAGACCTATATCATCAGCACGCATTCTAGGGAATATTACAGACTTCAATAACTCATCGTGCTTATACATAGAATGTAAGAGCAAGGTGGTTTGGCCATCGCTTTGGGAAGTTTGCCGTTTTTTGGTGATGTCCTGGTCATAATTAGATGGACATATTTTGGTATGTCTAAATAAACTTTTCTTTTTATAGAAACCTAAACAATATTTACATGGAAGAAAGTTGTCTGAAGATGTACATTTTTCATTTAATGGAAGTCTCTTAACTGGTCTCAATTTCGTTTCCACCCGATTTTTTACAAAATTACCCCGCTTTCTTAAGGCTCCCAAGGCCCGTCGCCTATCTTTTGAATTTGTTTTGCAAGATAAAACTCGCTGTACATCAAACTCTTGTTCATGCCACTTAATCAGATGTCTTGCGAAATGAGAAACATCTTTTTCACAGAAGATGCAATAATCTTTGCGGTCACTATAATTTTTTCTTGAAACTGTCTCCACCATTAGCTGAAATATAAAAAATATGCTAAATACTTATAAACGGTATAGGATTTAAAAAAAGCTACATAGTTAATCTGTTGCAGTGAAGCACTGAAATGCCTGAAAGAATAATGAATTTAACTTCTTGTTTTTAAATGAAACATCTTGTGTATGATCTAAATGTTTAAATCCTAAACCCATAATGAAGGGTGGCATGAGCGGTTACATTTTTTTACAGCCTACTATTATTTTATTAAATCTTAAAGGAGCCCACTGTTAGCATAGTAGCCATACTAACTGTGCTAATATATGTTATATAATATCACAGAGATCACCCACTAAAAGAAAGCTGTTTAAGAGAGTTTATTCATCCCTCTGATGAAGTTAACTTTGTAAACGAAACGATAGTCTGCTCTAAAAAATGTATTCTGATGAATTGGGTTCTCCAAATTGTACTTGTCAGTGCTCATCACTGCTTCCAATATTCACTCACTGTTTTAGGCTATCATAATAATTTAATGATACATGTTGAAATAAGAGCAATTGTTTTTCTGAAAAATATATTTGAGTGCCTCTGGAAGATCTCTATTTTACCTTTGATAAAAGTTACCTCACCTCAAAGGAATAATAATGACTAAGTGGTGACTTTGTGAGATTAGTCAAAAAACTGGTTCTAAAAATATTAGGAATGTAAATATTTTTATTTGGAAAGTAAATAAATGTTGAAAGTATTTACCTTATCTTCTATTCCTAAAGATATTTCTTTTTCCACTGGAACTACAACCATTGGACTTTCACGAGGATATACATCAGTAGAATTCTTCAACAAAAAAGGATATTATCTATTTTATTACGCTGTATTAACATACTTAATAAATTCAATGTGAAAACATATACCTTTAAATTTTGAGATGATTTTTCTTCCAAAGTCAACGATATTTGAGGATCTGCGACTATTTTGAAATTGTTTGTTGAAATATCGCTAACTGAATGCGAAGAAAACTGTAAAAGCAATAATTAATAAAAAAAATATTTGAAATGAAATGAAGAAACTTAAATATAGAAAACCCAAACTTTAAAGCTTGTGGTATGACGTGTCATTGTAAGTGAATGTTGTAATAATATTAGTAGTAATATCAGCCCTATAAAAGCCAGTACAATCTTCTACGACTATTTTGATAACACTATACAGTTGAACAATGCTAATTATTGTTTTGTGCCACATAACATGGCGTTTAAGGTTGTCGACATATTTACAATTAATGATTGTTTTAGTTGACAGTCGTGGATAAATAAATAAAATTTAATTTAAAAAAGTCTCTGTCAGTTAGTTAAATAAATATTGGTCGTGATAAAAGTTTAATATTCTACTTACACTTAAGTTTCCAAACTGTGGAAACAACTTAGTAGGAGAAATAGGATCGTAATCCGAATCGGCTAGAGAATCATCATTGTCTTCATATTCCTCATTAGACTTGTAAGAATCGCCTACATAACTAACTTGGGTATCCTCCATCAAGTTACATTTGGATATTTCTGATATTGGCACTAAAGCTGGAGATACTTTAGTGTGACTCAACTTATCATTTTTTGCCTCAGAAAATACCGTCTGATTTTCAGCTTCCTCTTTTGCATACAGACATTTAGGTACAACACCCAAAAGCCAATCTTCAATTATTTCTATTTTATGCTCTGGCATGTTCTTTTTTTTAAGCGAATTCGAAGGTGATAATGGCGAATCAAATTCACTGTGGCTACATATTGGTGATCTTCTTTCTTAATAAGAGATTAAAACATAATTATTTAGGATTATAACACAAGTTTTTAATTGGGCAGCTAAAATAATGTTTCCAAAGGGTACTATATCAGATCTAACGTCATTTCTCTTCATATTGGCAAACATTTCAATTGTAACATTTATAAACACCATTTATTTGCAAATAACAACATGCACTTACTTATTTATCTCTAGCAGAGCTGATGTTCAGGAATCTCGATAAAGTTTTCCCAACACAAAAAATCCTAATATAAAAGTTTTCAGTGAAATACACAAGAATTTGTAGACAGTTTGGGACAAGAAAAAAAACTGAGCAGGATGAATTGAGTATTTCACATAAAAATTTGTGACAATAGAACATCGAGCAACGCCACGATGACGCCCGATAACTTAATATATCCCGCTCTACTAGTCTGGGAACGTAATGTGCAGATAATATAAATGCCAACGTGTCCTAAATATTTATCCTGGCGATTCTGATCAGATATTGTAATTTTCCACATGGACTCTAAAAGCAAGAAATTAAATTTAGATGAAGTACCACTTCTGACATGTAATCGTGGAATCGTAGGACGTTCTGGGTGGGTGATCTGAAAATCTATGTAACACGAGTAGGTATCGACGCGGAATGAGTTACAAGCAAGAATATTATCCGCCGACAAAAATCTTGGACATCATACTACAGAAGGTCACTGTTTGATGAGGCAGTGTAGAAAATGGAGGCCGTCGAAAGAGTTACAAATCGATATTTTGCTTAATAGGGCACATCTACATACATTTTTCCTTACGCATTAACCACGTTGGTTATTGTAACTGAAAGGATGTATATCCTATATGTTTCCATTGAATTATAGCGACTGCTAAGTCCGTACGTCTTCCATGCGCCTGTTATTTGTGACCTTCAACAACGTCATTGAGAAATTTTCTGGAAATGGTGCGTTTTCAAATGATAGTTCATAAGAAAAACTTGCACTATTTTGTCGAATTCTATCAACTTATGGATTTATCCCGGTAAAAACTGAGTCATTCTGTAGCCACTAACTATTTAATTTGTTCTTAAAGTAACTTTCAAAAAAATTCTGTTCATTATCTATTGATTGATTTTTTGAATGCTGCATTCTGAACAAATTATTTACCTATAGTCAATATAATATAATTCATTTATCGCAAACACATTTTAGTGTTTTGGTGCTCTATCCAACATTTTACTCAAAAAAATAGGGTACTTTATAAAGTGAAGACTTGGTTAATTACATTATACTTTGAATAAATATTGTATAATTTTCCCCTTCCTTGACGATGCCGTGAAAGGAGAAACCGGTTTGCAGAGAAATAAACATTTTTGAGGCCAGGAAACGTCGATACCTGTATTTAAATACTTTTAAATATGTGATGCTATTATAGGAAGGCGGGAAGTACAACAACAAAAATGGGTACTTTATAAAAAGTAAAGACTTGCTTGTTTAGAAGTAATTTCAGAAATAACTGTTAATTACATTATACTTTGAATAAATATTTTATAATGTTCTCCTGTCTGACGATGCCGTTAAAGGCAAAACCGGTTGCAGAGAAAGAAAAACCTTTTTGAGGCGAGAAAAAGTCGATATTTATATTCAAATACTTTTAAATAAGGTAATGCTATTATAGGAAGACGGAAAATGCAGCAAAAAATGGGGTACTTTATAAAAAGTAAAGGCTTGGTTTGTTTATAAGTAATTTCAAAATAGCTGTTAATTACATTATACTTTGTTTTTAGAACAAATTACAAAAATAACTGTTAATTACATTATACTTTGAATAAATATTTTACAATGTTTTCCTGCCTGAAGATGCCGTCAAGGCGAAACCGGTTGCAAAAAAGAATATTTTTGGGGCCAGAAAAAGTCGATATTTATATTTAGATACTTTTAAATAATGTGATGCTATTATAGGAAGACGGGAAATGCAGCAACAAATAGGGTACTTCATAAAGTAAAGAATTGGTTTTTTAGAAGTAATTTCAAAAATAACTGTTTATTACATTATACTTTGAATTCATATTTTTTTAATGTTCTTCTGCCTGATGATGCCGTGAAAGGCGAAACCGGTTGCAAACAAAACATTTTTGAGGCGAGAAAAAGCCGATATTTATATTTAAATACTTTTAAACAATGTGATGCTATTTACAGAAAGGCGGAAAATGGAATAACAAATAGGGTACTTTATAACGTAAAGACTTGGTTTTTATCGAAGTAATTTCAAAAATACCTGTTAATTACATTATACTTCCAATAAATATTTTATAATTTTCTCCTGCCTGGCGATGCCGTCAAGGCGAAACCGGTTGCAGAAAAAAAAACATTTATGAGGACAGAAAAAATCGATATTTATATTTAAAATTTTTAAATAATGTGATGCCATTATAGGAAGGCGGGATATGCAGAAAAATATGGGTACTTTATAAAAAGTACTTGTTTTTTAATAATAATTTCAAAAATAACTGTTAATTACATTACACTTTGTTTTTTAGAACTAATAACAAAAATAACTGGTAATTACATTATACCTACTTTGAATTAATATTTTATAATATTGTCCTGCCTGACGATGCCGTGAAAGACGAAACCGGTTGCAGAGAAAAAAATTGTGCGCCAGGAAAAGTCAATATCTGTTTTTAAAAACTTTTACATTATGTGGTGCTATTATAGGAAGGCGGGAAATTTAGCATAACCTTGAGTTTCATATACAATAACAAAACTGGAATGAAATAAAATAGTCTCTTACCTTTTTGTTGACACATCTGAACCATTTTTCTACATCTTTGTGACATTTTTATAGTTTATTCACATTAAATAAGATACAAGCACTGTCTCACAATCAAACAATAATTATATTTTTACCGCACCCGCACCGTCATGAAACGACATAATCGCAATAATACTTTTGCCATGTTGTCAAGTCGACTGGCTCAGAATTATAATAAACTTGCCCCTATATGTATATAAATCCACGACCGATGCCAGCGCCGCAAGTAATGAATCACTGAACCAAAATATTGAAGAATGATACAAATCCAAACCTCTTCATTATAAACAATAACAAGTCATCTAGGGAATTTTGACTTGACTACGTTAAAGTTTCCAGGCATGCGTGAGGTTGACATCATTCTAGCATTATGGCAGTAGGTATTTAAAGATGTTCGGCAGAAATAATGATGAAAAACAATTCTGAGCCAATATACAGGTTCAGGTTTGTCACTGTGGTTCAGGATTGTGCTTAAGTTTTACTATGGTTGGCTCAGGAGTGTATCATTACTGTAAATATATATATATATATATATATATATATATATATATATATATATATATATATATATATATATATATATATATATATATATATATATATATATATATATATATATATAAAGTGGCTACACACACTCTTAAACTCATTCACATCGGTTGTCGTTGAGAAAAGACGTGCTTCAGTTTGCTCTACCCAAATCTGTTTCAAAATGGCTACATTAAGTGATGTGTGTTACCAGCAAATTAAAGACAGCTTCTGGTATGGTCTATTTGGAGACTTTCAACTTATTATTGATAAAAACACTGGTTATTTTAATGCCACAAAATTGTGTAAGAGTGGTGAGAAAAGATTCAGACATTGGTTGGAAAATAAAAAAACTAAAGAGTTGATTGCCTATTACAACAGTCGGCTAAAGGAAGAGTTAGGGAATACTGATACCCTAAATATTTCAACCCAGGGAGCCCACTTAGAGTTATCGCCTGGGAGCCGTACTACTAGCCCCCTTAAAACGGAAGCAACAACTCAAGTAATACCAACATCAGCTACATATCTGGTGGACTTTGGTGGGAGACAGGCTGAAAACAACTTGATATCTGGTACATATGTGTGTAAAGATTTAATATTAAATTTGGCTTGTTGGATATCCATTCGGTTCTATGACAAATGCAACCAAATTATTTCTGATTTTTTCCTAAACGTATTTGATCAGAAATACAGGGACAGCCTAGATGCGATTGAAGTAAAATTAATGGAGATAAATGATGAGGTGCAGCGTATGCGAGAAACAAATGCTAAAGTCACAGAATATCTTGAAGATATATCCCCAAAGCCAAGTAACCTGGGAAAAATAAGTGTGTTTGGTTTACTTGCAAGAAACGAGAAAGACGCCCCCTATCCATATCATGCCGTAAGAACACAAAAGAAAAGTTTCCCCAGGGCTGTGAGGAACTTTAAAAATAAACACCCCGACGCCCAAGTGATCCTAAACAAGCTGTACGATCCAAATTCAGTAAATCTCTTTAACAGAATCAAGACTGAAGTGAAATACCTTACAGCACATAGAAACAACCTACGTATAGCAGATGTACCACAAGATAAGTTTGTTCGGGATATTATTGCTTTAAGACATACTTTTTAATTGTATTACAAAATAAAAACACAGTAATTTTAACAAAGACTTTTATTTGATTCTAAGTACAAGTATGTAAACTCTTTGTTGGAATACATTTATAGAATTATTAACATTAGATGGTTCAGCGTTGCGTTGGTGCTGTTGTTGTTGTCGTTGGTGTCTCTTCATGGCTGTGGGCTTACTAGGTGATAACACTAGCTTCTTTTAGTTCTTCCAAGATTGACTGAATTTCGTTGTTATGAGCATTATTACCTGCAACTTGGGAAGCCACTAAAAGTCTAAGTCTGTCAACCAACTCGTTTATGTCATTCCAATACACATAGGCTATTTGTTTGTTATTTTGTATCATATAGTTGTTGGTGCTGATGTTGTTGTTAGGGCTCATGCCGTTGCTATCGCTGCTATTATCACTCTGAGTTTTAAGTTCAGTCTTTTGTTTTTTGTTAAGATGTCTGACGTTGCTGTCGTCATCGTCTTCCTCGTAGGTGTAACCAAAACCTTGAGGTGTTGAGGATCTACGACCTCGTGGATTTATCACTGGTTTTATTAGAGTCAGATACTTTTCAGAGGAACAACCCTTGGTTCGTGCGTTAGGATCATAGTTCATTTTATGCACACTAGTTGCTTCTAGAATATCTCTATAGTGTTGAAGATCGTCATAAGTATACCCCCGGGGTCTTTTCATAAATAACAATTCTAGCAAACCTTGTGTTTGCGGGTATCTCCTTTGGCCCAGTTGAATCTCAGCATCAGTAAAGTCTAAGTGTTTGTTACCAAGACTCCAGCTACCGGTATCTTTAGCGTAGCGGGCACCATACGTTTGATCAATGGTACCGAGCCTTGGTGGTTCAGTAAAATACTTGTCAACATAATAGCGAACTCGGTCAGAATATTGCTCCAAAAATTCTTGATATGCAGGGTTAGATGTGACAGGTCTGCCTCAAGCTCTTCTAATGTTGGGATATCCTCATCGGAACTTGTCTCCTCAGCCTCTTCCCTTGGTTCAGCTTCAAAAACTTCATGGTCTTTCAGGAACTCTACTTGGGCTTTCGTTTCTGGTATATCGACTTCGTCTTTGATTTGTTCAGCCTTTGGTGGTTGCGGCTGCTGCTGCTGCTGCTGCAGTGCTGCTGTGTTTTTAGATATTTCACTTAGGGGCTCAACAAGTGGTTTATATAAACGTTGCAGAGCATCATCATTCTCGGCTCTGTTAAGTTTAAGCATTAAATGTTTTTTTCGAATATTGTCAGCAAGTTGTAAAATCCTTTTCTTAACTTTTCTCTCTTCCTTACCCAACACTTCCATTTTGCTACAACTGATCGGTGTTACCAGCCGGTCTAATCATTTGTTTGAGCGACACAGGTTGTGTGGTGGTTTAACATATACTGACTCCGTCACGGTACATGTCTTCTTATTTATCACGATATCAGTCTGTCTTGTTAGACAGCTGTGTGTTAGACAGCTGTGTGTTAGACAGCTGTGTGTTAGACAGCTGTGTGTTAGACAGCTGTGTGTTAGACAGCTGTGTGTTAGACAGCTGTGTGTTAGACAGCAGTGTGTTAGACAGCTGTGTGTTAGACAGCTGTGTGTTAGACAGCTGTGTGTTAGACAGCTGTGTGTTAGACAGCTGTGTGTTAGACAGCTGTGTGTTAGACAGCTGTGTGTTAGGCAGCTGTGTGTTAGACAGCTGTGTGTTAGACAGCTGTGTGTTAGACAGCTGTGTGTTAGACAGCTGTGTGTTAGACAGCTGTGTGTTAGACAGCTGTGTGTTAGACAGCTGTGTGTTAGACAGCTGTGTGTTAGACAGCTGTGTGTTAGACAGCTGTGTGTTAGACAGCTGTGTGTTAGACAGCTGTGTGTTAGACAGCTGTTAGACAGCTGTTAGACAGCTGTCTAACAGCTGTATGACAGCTGTCAGACAGCTGTGTTAGACAGCTGTATGACAGCTGTTAGACAGCTGTGTTAGACAGCTGTATGACAGCTGTGTTAGACAGCTGTATGACAGCTGTGTTAGACAGTTGACTGCCCTGTCTATCATTGTTGTGTTAGAATAATATATATCTATCGAATCCTTTTCTATATCGACCTTTGTGTACATCGTTTTCCTTCACAATCACCAACACACCATACTTATTATCTTTCCAGCATTGGTGGCAGATAGTTTTAAATTGTTTAAAGTCCATATCGGTGGTCACATGATCGTCATACACGTGTTTTAAATTGGTTTCATCTTGCTTGAATAACACAATAACATTGGTGTTGTCACGTACCAGATGTTTGGGTATTCGTGTATATGTTTGACAGAGATAGAATGAATCAATATTCTTATGTCTGCCCATACTGAAGTATGCTCTTATTTTATCTTGTTTGTCACAAGCTACATCATCAAATATAAACACAGAGTTGTCCTTGGCATCTGCCGGATCTAATATTTCATCGTTTTCTCTATAAGGATAGTAACCAACACCTTTTGTTGCATTCATCACCTCCTTTAACATCTTGTATTTCGGTTGATACAGAGACTTTGAATACACATACACGTTATCAAATTTTAAACCGTTTGCTTCAAACAACAAACTCAGCATGACATTAGTTTTACCACACCCACTCGGACCACATATGATACAGCGAACGGTGTTTGGAAAGAGAGGACCATGCCTCAGTTGTTGTTGAGCTGTGTCCGTAACAACATCGTCTATATTTGTAATGGGTAAGGCAGAAGCGTGTTTGCTGGTACGCATCTTAACTTAAACTAAACTATATTTTATTGGGTGTGTATATATATGAATGCAAGTGAGACACCCAGTCAGTATGCATGTTGGTGTCACAGAGTGAGGGTTGTTATTAACAAAGACAGATACAGGTTTTGCTGAAACGTTGCGGGGCGTTACAAACACCATGAAAGTTAACAGAAAACTTGATGAGGGGCTTTATGTAATCAACTCGAAGCCAAAGAAGAAGGTTCTTCATCTTAACTTAAACTAAACTATATTTTATTGGGTGTGTATATATATGAAATCAAGTGAGACACCCAGTCAGTATGCATGTTGGTGTCACAGAGTGAGGGTTGTTATTAACAAAGACAGATACAGGTTTTGCTGAAACGTTGCGGGGCGTTACAAACACCATGAAAGTTAACAGAAAACTTGATGAGGGGCTTTATGTAATCAACTCGAAGCCAAAGAAGAAGGTTCCCTTTAAAAACATACTAAGTCTGATTGAGGAAGTTATAAAAGATAGAAACCTTATTCCAACAGCGAACGCCGTGTTTGATATAGCTCATACAATTGTTAGAAACATTGGTGGACGTAAGAATGTGCAGAAACCTCGAGTTATTCCAATACCTAAAAGAGGAGGCTTCCTTCCGCTGTTGCCTCTGATATTTGGTGGGCTGTCAGCACTAGGAGCTCTGGGTGGTGGTGCTGCAGGTATTGCCAAAGCCGTGAACGATGCCAAGTCTGCGAAACAGAAACTGGAGGAGGAAGAACGGCACAACAAAACAATGGAAGCCATCGCGATGGGTAGGAGAGGGAGTGGCTTGAAATTTAAGCCAAAATGCAAGAGACTGGGCAAAGGCATGTATCTCAAGAAACAGCGCTCCGGTTATGGGTTGTATCTGCAAAAACCATTGCAATAAAAGACTCAAACAGTAGCCTGTGTGTATCAGTCATGGCGCACACCTTTGTGTTGAAAGACCGCAGCTCCCATCTGTCGTCAGACTACCATCCACCAATTGTTTTGGATGGTAGTTATGCTGTTGCCTTGATAGGCTTTCACACCTACAACAACATACCCAACATCTATGAAGGTAAAAACAAATTTCATGTAAAAGAAGGAACCGGTTGGCGAACCATCACGATACCCACCGGTGCTTATGAAATAACACACTTGGAAGAGTTACTTCAAAATGAACTTGTTGGTGCCACAGCAACACACGAACAAAAGCAACAGGCTCTGATTCTGAGACCTAATCCGAACACCATCAAATGTAGACTAAAGTGTTATACAAATGTCAGTTTTGAATTTGATGGTTCGATTGGGCGAATGTTGGGCTTTTCAAAACAGGTTCTTCAGCCGGACACCTTTTATGAATCTGATTTACCTGTTGAAATAGTGGATGTTAGACAGATTCGCATAGAAACCAATATTGTGTCTGGTTCCTATTATAACGGACAACCTTCACATACGCTGTATGAGTTTGCTCCGATGGTTGATCCTCGCTACGCAATCGACATAGAACCTAAAAATTTAATTTACTTGCCGGTGAACAAGCAAGAGATTTCCAATATAAGCATCGACATAGTCGACCAAGATTCAGTTCCTGTCAACTTTCAAGGTGAAGAGGTGTCTGTTCGCTTGAAACATATAAAAGTTGCTTAGTATGTTGGTCTTTAAGGATATAAAAGCAAGTGCATCTACCCCAACAAATTCAGTTGAGCCAGACACGTCAAAGGGTACGCTTCGTCCCGATAATATTGAGTTCCTGCAGAGCCTGGGTTATCATGTCGTCAAAACTAGAAATATTCAAAGACCCCGTGTTTGATGATGGCATCGATCGAGAAGAGCTGCGCTCTTACTATTCACCAACTAAATCGTTTGGTAACAGCGATGAAATTGAAATAGCCATCAACCAACAAGATGCGTTCGTATGTCTGGCCGAGTCAGCTCTAATAATCGAAGGTGCTCTGGAACCTGTAGCAATCCAAAATGCTACTGGTGCTTGTTATCTGTCAAATAATGGAGGAGCAGCTCTGTTTGAATCCATGACCTATGAGTTAAATAACAAGGAAGTGGAACGAGTGCGAGACCCCTACACAACAACACTCATCAAAAGTCTGCTATCGTTCAGTAAGAATGAAGCCCAATCTCTTAGCAACGCCGGTCTGAATGTGTCGTCAGAGCACATCACCTTAAATGATAACAAGTTTCACATGCTCATACCTGTTTGGTTCCTCTTCAGTTTCTTTCATCATTTCAAAGGAGTTCTCTGTGGCAAACATACTTTCCGCTTTACAAGAAGTCGAAACGATTCCAACGGCTATTACAGCACAGGTACGGCACGAGCAAAAATTACCGTAACCAATATGTTTTTAAAGGTAAAACATGTCTTTCCCAATGATAAAATGAAATTGGAACTGATGGATAAAATAGCAAAAGACACCTCTATATTTCTCGCATACCGCAAATGGGACATATATGAGTTACCAGCGCTCAGAGATATCAACAGAGATGTGTGGGCTGTTAAAACTGCAACCAACTTGGAAAGACCTCGATATGTGATTATAGCATTTCAAACAGATCGTAAGGACAACGTGAAGAAGAGGCCAGACTATTTCGATAACATTGGTATGTTGGACCTCCGAGTGTTTCTAAATTCAGAATGCTACCCTTATGAATCTATGAATATGGATTTTGAGAAATCGAAATATGCAGAAGCCTATAGCATGTATACAGATTTTCAAAAAAGCTTCTGTTATAAAAACATGTCGGAGCCTATCTTGAATTATGACGAGTTTAAAGACCGAGCTCTATTTGTGATTGACTGTCAGCACCAGAACGAGTCAATCAAGTCTTCAACGGTGGACATTAAGGTGGAGTTAATGAGTCACGCCAACTTCCCTAAAAATACGCGTGTTTATTGTTTGGTTATTCATGACAGTGTAATGGAATATAAACCTCTAACGGGTATCGTTAGAGCCATTATGTAATAATAGTATGTCATTTATGTATCAATATGTACAACTTAATTAATCCTAATAAATTTTTATTGTATGTAAATCAGTTGTTTTATTTTTATTTTGTTGCATTTTGATTAACCCCTTTCTGTCTGTCAGTCTAAGCAAAGCCTTCGTGCAGTCATGACCTATGTGTGTGTGTGTGTTCTATGCTTTCAAACAACCCATTCAAGACCTCAACAGACGTTAGTGTGTGTTAAGCAGTGAAACATGTATGACATCTCTTGCTGTATGTAAGTACACTCTTATATTATTTATGTTTGCATACAAACAATACTTATCAAACAATCCTCGTATATCAAAGTTTAGTTTTGTTGTTTTAAATCGAGTTTTGTTACTTGTGTTTTTTGATCACTCCCTATATAAATTCAGATTCATTCTAATAGGAAAACACTAACATAAACAAACACGCCTACATAAAACCAGGGCTCAGTTTTATTACCCATTAAACAAATTCATTAGCATATCTACATGTAAATACGTTTTGTTATTAATAGTTTACTTCAAACGTTTTTGTTTTTAGAATTTGATATTAGATATGTAAATTGGAACGTGTTTAAATATCTTTTTACTATAAAATATATATACCATTGTTTTTAAAATTACAGTTCCTATTATATTCAAATTGGAATGTAATAGAGATACCACCCCTGCCCACACACACACACACACACTCATCAGCCTGATAAACTCGTTTTAAATTATCATATGTAACAGGTTTTGTTTTATATATACCACTGCGAACAAACTTTCACCGTGTGTCTGCATAGCATGATCGGTTTAGCGACGGGTATCCATCTGAGTAAGCTGTATGGTCGGGGTTCAAATCTAATTCAAATCTAATTTCAGGCGAATGCTTTTCTTTCAAATATCATATTTCAAATTAACCCCACAATATATCTTCCTCATATATGTATGTGTGTGCTAAACCGAATGATTGTGTCCAACAGATCTCTCCCCTCGAGCTAGGGAATATTCTCCCACTCTACAACTTTACAAATAGAATGTTCCCTAGCTCGAAGAGTCAGATCTCTGGACATAACAGACACAAATTTTAGAATAAATTCAAATTTCCCGCCAAAAACGAAATACCCTAACAACTTCAATACAACACATCTTAATAACAAACTCATCAACAAACAGCTGTGTGTATACGAACATAACCTTAATAAACAAATACATAACCTTAATAAACAAACAGATGATTGGTAATCAACACGTGTGTGTGAACATAACCTCAATCAACAAATACAAACATAACCTTAATAAACAATCAGACAGCTGGTATTCGACAAACACACACACATGGAGACCTAACCTGGCTTGTAGATATCTATGGACAGAGGTGGCCATCTTGGAACGCTTGTGACGTCATCACAAGACAGTTAATACCTAACCTGACTTGTTGATATCTCTCTGTACAGGTCAGACGGAACATCTGACATAAGACAGTTCCATAGAGACCCGGGTTGCGGCTGTCTATGACAGGGCAGCCATCTTGGAACGCGTTTGACAGATGTGACATTTGACAGCTGTCACACAGGTCAGATCTGACATCTGACACCTGACGTTGACAGCTGACAGGTCTGACACCTGACGTTGACAGCTGACAGGTCAAGTGTCAACTGTCACCTTACAGCGCATGCGCATGACGTCATCGCACATGCGCAGAAAAAAGTGGAGGGGGTGGTCCCAGGTGGCGGACTATCTACTGAGGCCTCCCCTGGTCGGAGCCCTTCCGTTCTCCCGCCGCAGGCCGGGCGGAGGCGACCGCACTCCATGTCGGAACTCTGGTTACACTCAGAGTCACCAACTCTAAATACAGCCGCCAGCCTTGCCCGTCCAGCTCGCGAGCCACCCCGGGCCCCACCGAAAAGACCAGATGCCATGTCCCAGGTCCTCCTGCCGCCTCCAGGTGCCGCCACTGCCCAACATTGAGCGAGCGGTTCTGGAGCGCAAGCATCCTGACAACATCCTCTAGGTCCACCTCTTGTGACTTCTGAGCCAAAAGGCGATCCGGACCGCCCAAGGGGGGCCCCCTGCCCTTACTGCGCTGAAGGCGATCTCCCCCACCGTCGTCGCGGACCAGCCGTTGAGAAGCGAACTCAGGAACTCGTCATCCTCGGCGGTCACCAAGAACCACCCTGGATCGACTATTCCCGAGTTGCGGAAGCGGAGCTGCAACGCCCTGTCGAATACTGTCATGACGTCCAACATCCCCGCCAGCAAACTCCCCCTTATTGGCTCCGCCTCTTCCGTCGGAACTACGCCATCCCCCCGGTTAGAGATGATGAGTACCTGCATTTCCCTCCTACCCGCCGGACCTCACGTTCCCGAGGGGCCAGGCCCGACCCAGCACCCGGGTTTGCGGCCGCGCCCCGCCCCCGCAGGAGTGGGGACACACTAGCTGCTTCCCCCCGGACGCCGGCGCACACCCGCGACTAACCCTCTTGGCCCGCCTCTCTGGCGGTGTTTCTTTTTCTGCCCTTGGGCGCTTCGCGTACGCGCCCCCAGCTGACTTGGGCCAGCCTGGCGGCCTCGACCGTGAGAGCCTGATGGACCTACCCGATTTGGTGGCCGCCTGTCCAGCTTCCGTCCCTGTGAGCTCAGCTGCGCCTTAAACCTCTTTTTTCACTGCTTCTCTGCCGAACGCCCGAGGGGCGCCGTAGGGGTAGAACCTTTCGGCCGCTCCCCCACACCCTCGCTCGATCCCGTCGGCAGGACAATCTCTTTCACTTCCTTAACTCTCGCCTCACGGTGCCGTCGTCGCACCTGCCGCCAGGCCGCCCGATCCGGCAGCTTCCCAACCTTCACGATCCCTGAGGGTTCACCCGGCTCGGAAGTAGCTCGACCGGCCGCAGAGGCGAAGGGGATTTGCGGCGGCCGCCCGTCTTGCGGAGCTGCCGCTGCTGAAGCAGCCTGCGCCTCTGAAGGGCCAACACCCCCCTGACGACGCTGCTGCCTCAGCTCCTCCCTCTCTTGCCCCATTTTCTGTGCTCTTCACTTCCTTTTTCTTCCTCTCTTCCGCTTCCTTCGCGACTCCTCGCCTTCGGCCCCTCCCATGGACACGTCCAGACTCGCAGCCGACGAAGTTCGCCCCCCGTCGCTCCCCTTGGCAGCAGCGTCCCCAACGGACCCGTACGGTTTCACCCCGGACTCCCCGCCGGAAGACCGGAGGAGCGTTTCTTTCAGTTCCCTGCTGGAACTGCTTGGAAAGACAGGGATCTCTCTACCTTCTGCCTCCTCGCTTATTTTTGGCACGTTATCTTCTCTATATTTTTTGTCCTCCATGGTTGCTAGAAGATTTAGTGTGATGATATGCTTATGGTTTGGTGAGCGTATAGATACGGGAAATCACCCCACCGCCCCCCGGCGCTTCATACATGATGAGACTTGATTCCGTTAAGAGCGGCTCTGCGGCCACGCCGTGGCAACCCGAAACGTGCAGCTAACCTCCTGTTCCGGAGCTACCCGGTGCTGCTGACACGATCGAGCATTTTTCGAATAGATGATAGGGCAGCCCCCTACACCGGCCAAGGCAAGGGTGGGCCCCTGTACTCTCCATACGGCGCCAGGTGTGCCGCACCTGGTTTGCACAGCGCTGCCAGTCCAGAGCAGGCTCCGCTCGGAGTCCCTCCTCGGAGTCCGCGCCGAAGGCCGAGAAGCCCCCAGCCCGATCTATGTGTGTCGTGTCTGTGTTTGTATGCGTGTGTATGACGTGTGTGAGAAGGAGTAGGAGTGAGACTTTAGTAGACCATCGGCCTTGGGTGTTATTCCCATTGCCGACAGTCGCGCCAGAGGTGGCACGTGGAGCCAGTTTCTACGAGCCAAGTAGCTAAGTCACCCGTCGATCAATCAAGAGAACGACCAGCGCACGACCAGACTAAGCGACCACACCCCCCAGTTGTGGGTTATTATTATTATTCTTCCCTAGTGTGGGGAATTTCTGGGATGATTTTAGCAATACGGCTTTTCTACGGGATCATCCTCGGACGCCAGCACCGATAGAGTTCTATGGAGTCGATGCGCTCCCTCGGGATTCTAATCCTCTTTCTAAGTCGCTGTCGCCGACTACTCAAACCTAGGGTAGGCTACAGTGGCGACAGAGTTATCCTAAGTTAAGGCGAAGTCCCACGGCACTTCTGGTTATGGCCTTTATTAGAGATTAATAGTCGTGAAGTGAATTTGGGTGGATTCTCGGGAATAACTAAATGAAATTCGGAGTAAAATAAAAGAAGATCCATTTACAAACTATATACAGGAAGATTCCTGTATTGGTTGGTATGTATCATTTTTGATTGCAATGTTTCTTTTTGTTAGTTTTCTTTTTCAATAAAGGCCTGTTATTATTATTATTCTTATTATATAAGGGTACTAATGCTGGTTTCCTAATGAACCAGTAATAGTCATATATTTGGGCTTATGGGAAACTAAAGGAAGAAGCGAAGCGACCAATCAAGATATCCTCGGATTATACGCAGGCTGGTTTTGATAGGCGGTGCGGGATAACGGGAAAAGCAGTGAGCGTTAGCGCATAATCTAAGCGGGCATGCAACATATAAAATGTAACGGATACCACATCAAGCTCAGCTAGCTGCGTACTACCAGCTATTATTAATACAGGTTATTTTTCGGCCCCAACTATTCATTCACTTCATTCAAGCAACCGGGGCATCTTACTCGCTGTAGAAGGCAACCCCACCACCCACCACCTCCCGCCCATACGGAGTCCCCGGGCAGCCAGGAAGGCCAAGTGGCACCTGACTGCTTCAATCCAGGCTAACGCATTCACTACCGCCGGGATATATTGCAGCCAAGGAATATCCTCACTCCGACCCCTTGCCAGGAACGCAGGGCCGGCTACATTGAAGGCAGTTTTTAGCAGCCCATAGATGGCGCAATTGCCACAACCATGGCCGACACAAGGGCCTTTTACGTTACCCCTTGTCCCTATGGTCCCGGGGGAATAGGAGCTCTGAATTGCAGCCTGAAGATCCCCTGATCAGCCCGCGGACGACGAAGGTAATGGCCTATTCTGCCCCTATGAAGACGGGGAATACCCAGGCACCCCCAAAGTAATGAACCCGAGCTAAACCGGTATACCGATTGCCACCTGACTGCTTTAATCCAAATTAGCGCATTCGCTACGGTCGTGATTTATTACAGTCCAGGAGTATCCCTATTCCAGACGCTTGCCAGGAACGCGAGAGCGACGCTACGAGCATAGGCTTTGGGAAAGAGCCAATGGCGCATTCACCACAATGGCTCTTATCTTGCAGATGGTCGCTTTGTCTATGCTCTAATGCCAGAGGGAGTCCGAAAATCAGGAACGTGACCCTCAGCCGTCCAGGAAAGCCCATGAACACCGTCGGGGATGGCCGACCACTCCCCGACCCCTATGTCGCAGCATTTCCGGTAATCCTATGAGTGCTGTATCTTCGGTGACGATGTCGAACAACTCGTCCTAGTGAAATAAAACAATACAACTTGACGGTTCCCCACTACCGGACGTTCAGCCTTCTCTCATACGGGGCCCGCTACCATACCAGCCTTAGGAGATGTCGACCTACCTAGAATAACTTACTGGTCACGATTAGTTCTCCGGCGATGCCGGCCACCCGGCAATTATTACGGCGGTGATACTCCAATCCGGTACGCATGTTATAATTGTCAAACTCTCGCTTGGCAAAACCCTCTGCCTTGCCTCCACTTCGGTACCTAATAATCTTGAAACAACGACGACGGCAAAACTTCTGACACCTCGGCAGTACACGTACTCGACCTGCGACCGGCGTTACTGCTACTGAAGAATCATCGCTCTGCGTCTCACCGATCCGGCCAGAGCGAGCCCCCTTCCTATTACGGATGGCTCCGACGCAAGTAACCTCGACTCTCTCGCTGAGCACAGTGAGTGCCCTGCATGGGCGACTATACTATCATATGCAAAAAATGGGAGGCGACAAGAAATATAATTTCGTTCCCATGTCAAAATTTGAAGTTTTTTTTTGAAATTTGGATTCTCACAGTCCAGCACTTTTGGATATAAATTTATGTATAAAATTACGTTATTGTACAGCACAGGTCTTTTACTTAATGTATTAGCGTACTGTATTCAAAACAAATAAATAAATATAGATATATCACTATCTTGATTATGATGCTTGATCAGAGGTTATAAATACTTTCCTTCGAAAGAAGTTGCAAGTGTAAGAGTAATTTGGTACTCCAACTTCTACACCTTAACTTAAAATTTCATGATACATTTTCAGTTGTTCAAAACGCTGGTTCAGAAGTAATTAAAAACCCACCAGTTCTCAAACACCACGGGTTTTGCTCAAGATACTCTGTGTGTGTATCAGGACGATAAGCCAATCAACCGATTTTGATCAAACTTGATACGTGTTCAGTTCAGTGGTCAGCCTAATACGGTAAAATTTTCGAAATTAAGTGATATAAAAACAAATTTAATATTTGTTAACGTGATTTTGATAAAATTAGGTACATATGTTGCCTTGGTAAAGGCCTTACTATATACCAAAATTTAAGTTCTTAAGTTAATGATAAATTCTATTATTAAAATTCAAATATTTTATGAAAATTCTCTACCATAACGCACTTACTGCGTCCAAACTGTTTAATCACTTACTGTTTATTTGCATCCCTTCAAGCGTTGGACAAGGCTTAATAGCTTTCTGGCCAGGTGGAGTTGGAGGCCAACAATACCAGTTATCAAATATTGGTGCACACCAGCCTGAAATAGAAAAGCATTATATGTAACGTTAATAAACAACTTAGATAGATAGATAGACAGATTTATTTATTGCGCTCGTCAAAAATTAAAAACTGTATAAGCCATGTCATCATAAATATAAAAGGTCAGTCACACAGAATACAATAACCAGTAAAACTTACATAACTAAGTTCATAAAAATTTACAAAGCAATACAAAAACAACGAAATGCATCTGCACTTATCACAAACACAAAATTTACAAGCTCTCGCCAAAATATTCAGCAAGACTGTAGTAAGCCCTCGATATGAGAAAAGACAGTGGTTGCAGAAATATTTGTGATGGATAAAATTAGAACTCCATGACGATGTGGAGATGCAGATAATAAAGTAACAGTTGAAACAAACTTTTGTGCGCATTTTTATTTAAAACATACTCATCCTTCATTAAAATTGTGTTCTTTACGGATAAAAGTTCCACAAATTTTTTATGACATATTGTATTATTATTATTATTATTATTACTGATATATTATTTTGACTTTAGCCTAAAGGGCTTTTACACTCCCTCAAATTGGAACATTCACTCATCCCAGGTATCTTAGATACCAAAGTCATTGAGCTCAGATGGAGCCCTTTCAAAGTTGTCGGGCCCTGAACGAAAACGCGACACAGCCTCAGTTCTCTGAAAACTACGAAGGGTGTGGGCAGTTGCAAGTATAATCGCATTCTGCATAATCTTACAAAGGTGCTCTGCGAGGCCAAGCCTGCTACTGTTCTGTACTTTCTCTTTACTTGCATTTCGAGGACCCTGTACTTGATAATCTTCTTGTTGTACTTTGTCTTCAAATTACTGAAAATCGGAGTGGCCACATCAAATGGCGTCACTTGTTTACAGTACCTATTTATACTATTATTATCTCTGGCCTTTTGTGAACAACTTGTTAGTCTGTGGGCACGGTTTGATCCCAGCACAACCTGATCCGGAGTTCTCTAGAACAGGTACAGTGGTGTATATCTATAGTAGGGTTACTAAGATTTAAAAGTCCCAATTTCAAAGCCAGTTCGTGATGAAGTATGAGCATTTTCATTTCACGACGGTGTCTCTTTGTACTCTGTTCTAGCAAACGCTTGACATCCTCCGGTGACGTGCTGTATAGTCTCTGACGACTGACACCCAATTCTGCATTTGTCGTCTTGGATCGAATGAACTTAAACTATATACTTCAAGTAGGTTCTTGTTGGAATGACTTGATCTTGTATAAATAGCCAAAAAACCTTGTCTCTGGAAACATCTGTCCGGACACCAACCAGAAGTTCGACGCGGATTTGTCGCCATGTGGCTGAAAGGTCTTATTCAGATGTTGGCCATGGAGAGGATTCTGTATCCAGCTTGTCTTGATCAGTCCGATGGTGGCTTTGTATTTCACTATCCCTAACTTGTAACGGTGTTAAATCCTCTGCCTCGCACATGGCACGGTGTAGTTTAGAAGTAAGCGCCTGCCGATGGAAATATATACGCATATTGAAACACTTCGAAACCCCTTTTTAGAAATTTGGTTCCCCACATTAACCACCTAAATTGAAGCCCGCTAATTATTGGATTGAAAATTTAAAAATTTACGTCAATATTGTTGTTTTTGAACAAAAATTTTTATGGAGAGTTTTTCTGACGTTTCCACGGTTGTTCGGATGGTTAAAGAGAATGATGTTACAATTTTAAAACAATAAAAAGGGTAAATTGGAGTGAATACTTATGCTTTCTAGGGTAATTTTGACCACAAACTTAGATTTTTCAGACCTTAAGTGCAAAATTCTGGTGACTGCTATCGATAGTTCCTAATTAGATATCTAGATACCAGTACAATTTAAGAAGAAAACATGGTTAGGAATTTGTTTTAATAACGAACAATAGTAAAACACAACAATAATTTTTATTAATCATACAAGACACAGACAGTAATAGAAATGTTAATCAAGTTGAAAAATGATTAAATCACTAAGTAGAGAATCTCAAAAATATCTTATATTGTAAAAATTGTTAAAAATAACCTTAAACAAGTATTCAATCTTGCCAGATAAGGTAAATTACTTGTTTCTGATGCATGCCCGATTCCAAATAAATCAAATTTGAGCCCAGTGCTCCTTGTTTTACTTTTAGTTTCTTATTTTAATTTGAAAGGAAACAGCAAGTAAAATATTTTGGATTTTTCTGAGACAAAGAAGAAAAATGTGTATAAATTTATAGTCAAAACTACAACAACAAAAAATACTCATTTAAAGAGATGGACTATCATTATCTTATCTATATTTAAAAGGGCCGCATTCCTTTGTTCATTAATATTAGCAAAAAATGTTACTTTAATTATTGAGATAATTACACACAATTACTAATTATGATTTAAGCAAAAACGCTCTTAGATTAAATATTCTTTTTATATGTAACAATTTTTTAGCAACGTCACTCAAAGAAAGTAACAACAAAAAATATGATTGACTATAAAATGGCCTTTTTAGTTGACTTGTTTCCCGTCCAGAAGATTTTTAGATGAGAAGGAAGTTTATAAAATTTTCAGTTTTTAAAGGAAAACTCACTTGCTCCTTTGTGTCTATTTACCATGTCTCATCAAGAACAAGAATGGGGCTTGACGTCAATATTTCTATTCCAGTACCAATTAGAGGGAATTATCAAACCAAAACTGAAAATGAGAAACGACAGGTTGATTGTGCGATATGCAATACTTGCCCGACAATTATTTATCAGATAATAGCAACAGGCCACAAATGAATTTTTTATAGCAACAGTCAAAGAGTTATTTCTCAGCATATGCCCGAGGCCTTTGTAATTTTAACAAGAAAAATGCCCTAAAATTTGTGAAACTTATATAAAAAAAAAGCTTTTTCTTACCATCTGTAACAAATGAGGCTTATCACCAAGTTGTCAGGCAGAAATGTATCGACTGTTATTCAAAACACTAACAAAAATGTAATGACTGTCTAACCTAATCAGTTAACGGTTTTAAATCGCCGTGAGAGAGAGCGCGCCGTTTCTATCCCGTGGAAAATTTCCGAGCGTTAAAGCAAACAACGTATATATTCTTTACCAGGAATAGCACAAAAAACTGGCCGTTGACAACCCAACTGCGCCTTATATTTCGGTATTCCCAACTTAATAGCCCCATTGTATTAATATTCGACGCAAGGAAATTCAATTACATCTTTCTTTTTTTTTTCAAGAAGATATTTTATTTCACCATCAATATTTTTTGTACTAAATATCCTCGCACTTAAATGCTTCAACGGTCGTCTAATAATATTAGTAAGACGGCATAAAAAGTCGATCGTAACAATGCTCAACATCTATTGGTCCAACAGTTTACCAATATCCAACAATCCTCTTCCACATTGGTAGAGTTACTCGATAGCACTACGGAGGGGATACTTCTTAGATTTTGTTAGGAGTGTTTGCACCTTCCATTGTCGATATACTATTAATTACTTTAGCCTGAGGAGTTTTACACTGCCTCTAAGGTGAACATTCGATCATCCCAGGTATTTCAGATACCAGAGGGATTGAACCCAGGTGGAGCCATTTCCAAGTTATCGGGCCCTGAACGACAACGCGACACATCCTCGTTTCCCAGAAATCTCCCCAGTGTCTAGGCAGTTGCAAGTATCACCGCCTAATCTTATAAAGGAGCTCTCGAAGATCCAGTCTTTTAATGTTCTCTACAAAATTCTTAGGACCCACACCAGTTTACGACATCGGGATCACTCGGACACTATCTGCCCCCCACTGTGTATTTACTTGCATTTTGATGTCCTTGTACTTGATTTATTATTATTATTTATTTGCTTATGAAATATGTTGGGCAACCATCCAAGTCTCCGACACGCTCTGATATCCACCCAACGTCATTACTCCCATATCCTCACGTTAATCCAGCAGTGGTTCTTACCACGCAGCCGGTAATCATTGAACCAGATTCAGATAACAGAGAAAACGTAAAGTTCCAAGGGAGACAGATGTTTGCATCCTGAAGGGTAGTGAATATGCAGCCGCGTGGCATGCAGGAAACCGACTTCCCGAATTCAATACACCCACTAGACATCCAATAATTAGAACGACGAATCGTAGTTATGTCCTGGATAAAGCTGCCTAAGCACAAACATAAGCTTTTTATACTTGGTCCGTTTTTCCTCCTCCGTTATCCTAACGTTCGTCTCAGATGGAGTCCAGACCTCTGTGACAAACAGTATTTTATTTTGTTTGAGGAGAAGGATAATGTCAAGCCTATTTGTGGCCACTGGCCTGACAGTGGAGATCGAAAAATGCCAGTATATACGGCATCTTTTGTTCTCCACCACGGACTCAATATCACCTGGATGGGAATGCTTATGATTGTGATTATTATTATTTCTATTATTATTCTTCAGTTGGTCGCACCTACTTGTGAACTCTGTTTTCACTTGTAGTACAGCTATATACATTATGATCACATCTTTCTTGACTTTGTTCCTGTATAAGATGTCTAGTTCTAGTCTATTGTCACGTAAAAGGTAATCCATTATTACTGTTCTATCCCAGTAGATAGTTTGCGCTTCTATTTGCGCTACATTAGGAAGGCGGTGTATTAAAAGCATGGTACTTCGGCGGTCTGGGCCTCTACGGATTGTACCAGGTGTTGATGAAGATTTTTGCGACATTTTATGTCTTTCAGTGTATACGTTCGCGGGCAATGCTTGGCACCCACTTATGACATGTTAAATTATTTCTTCGGGCTTATTGCCTACGCGGCATGTGTTTTCTATGTTGTTCTACTTGATTACGTGTCTCATATAAGTTCTTGTAGGTACCGCAAACATCGATCCTTCAGCCTGAGAGCAGATATTTCCCATCAAGAGCCATCCATGCGTCGCTTTAAAATCAATATTAGCGTTTGTGATGTTGTTGATATATTTTCTGTACCAGGGTTTTTGTTTCCATCTTACGATCTTCTGTCAGTTACCTGTTACTGATATAGGGTGTAAGTTCTACCTCCCAAATTCAGCGGGGTAACGTTTATATCAGAATTCGCTATCTCACTGTGTATTTTGCCAGAAGTACAGCTGTCAATGAAATGTTGTCGTAGTTTTTTGTATCTGTGAATAAACTACTCAACACGCAAAGCGTCGCTCGCGAAAATTTTGCGATGCTTTGAATAGATATATATATATATATATATATATATATATATATATATATATATATATATATATATATATATATATATATATATATATATATATATATTAGAGTATCACCATTAAAGTCCGCATCATATGGGAAATGTTTTTATTACTTAATTTACGCAAATTTAAAGTTTAGGGAAAGTGGACAGTTTGTGCTTTGCAAATAATGCAAAATGACGTTGTCGTTTCATGGCTGTACCTATCAAATTTAACATTTAAAAAAGAAAATAAAAAAAGTGTGGTTAATTTTCAAGATTTCGAAAAATGTCAAATACAAAAGTTATTTCTTTCTTAGTTTTCTATCCACTTACCAAATTTGAATAATTTTGGACGACCTTGAATTTTATCATGTTAAATTTAGATTTTATTATTAAAAGTAAAAGTATTTGTTCATAGAGACTGAAGTTATAACGAAAAATATACTGAACCCCACGTTGTGGAGACAGTATAACAAAAAATATTAAAAAATAATACCTGTAAATTATGCCCTAGATATTTATTAAAGAATTAATGATTAGTTTGGCTACTCAGTCGGGGCACAAATATAATATAAGTCAGCGCAGGGCGTGGGCTTCAGCACTTGCAGTCAGCAGGTTTTAAGATGCACAAATATAAGTCAGGAGTTATAAGTAAAATCAGTTTATTAAAAGATTATTGAAGTTATATAATGCAGCAAATTTAATCAAGCAAAATTACTTAAAGGGTAAAATATGAAGTGATTACTTTAACTTGGCATATAGCGCTGTCAAAATGAGTTGTGGAACATACACTACTTTAAAAAGAAAATCACAGATAAATGATGTACTTAACTCGAGGTTTAGATTGCTGCCTCCAGAGTGCTGATCACATTCGTCTAGCCTTGGATGTTGCCTCAGAGACCTTGTGGGGAAACGGCTTCGTTCAGCAAGGTGTTATTTATCAAGATGCTACTCTTAGGGCTCTGCTCCAATGGTTCCATTCCATTAGGAAGGTGTGGTTGAGGGCTGCTTGACGGCTCTATTTAACCAGGTGTTGTTGAGGGTTGCTCTATGATGGCTCTATTTATCTAGGTGTTGTTCATAGGGCTGCTCGAGGGCTGCTCTTTAACCAGGTGTTGTTGAGGGTTGCTCTATGACGGCTCTATTTATCTAGGTGTTGTTCATAGGGCTGCTCGAGGGCCGCTCTTTAACCAGGTGTTGTTGAGGGCTGCTTCCTAACGAGGTGTTGTTGAGGGCTGCTTCCTAACGGTTTCATTTAGGGCATCTCGAGGGCTGCTCCCTAACGGTTTCATTTAGGGCATCTCGAGGGCTGCTCCCCAACGAAGTGTTGTTGAGGGCTGCTTCCTAACGGTTTCATTTAGGGCTTCTTGAGGGCTGCTCCCTAACGAGGTGTTGTTGAGGGCTGCTTCCTAACGGTTTCATTTAGGGCTTCTTGAGGGTTGCTCCCTAACGAGTTGTTGTTGAGGGCTGCTTCCTAACGGTTTCATTTAGGGCTTCTTGGTTTACATGAGGCGGCTGGTAGCAGGTTGCGTTTACGTACAAAATTTATCTGTTTTAATAATTGGAAATAAACTAACGTAAATGCAACAAAATCTTTAATTATTTCTTTTTTAAATGCAATTAAAACAGCATAACAGCAATTAATTACCGAGCTAACGCTACCACAAGCCACCGTTTAACAGTATTAAGTTTATAACATAGAAAGCAGTAATCGAAAGTGGATTTAGTACACATACACTAATAAGCAATCTCATATTATTATCAACCAAAGAAATGTACGAGCAATTGTAAATAAGCCGGTATCTAAATATAAAACTTACCTATGTAGGCATGCTGTTTTCCTGACTGAAAATTTAGCTGTAGGACGACATTTCTGGTTAACTTGAAACAGAAGAGAGCGTGGCTTGCATTGCGAGCGTTTATAAAGACTTTCTTATCTAGAGCTGTCACGGAACAATCGCGTCTGCAGGCGTATTCCATTGAGTTGCGGTAGAGTAACCAACCGCAAAGTTTGGCGTCACTGGAGGGACTTAGACTCTGACGTCACTAAAGGGGTTGATTCAAAAGCTTATTGTAGAAAAAATGAAAGGCGTTAACGCGTGTGACATGTCACGCTTATGTTAAATACACGCGACATGTTACAAAGTCTATCAGTTGGCAAAGGGATCTCCTAATGTTGGTTTATGGCATTTTTCCACTGAAATACCTTTTGATACTGTGATGAAAATGGGTCGAGGAAATTTTGTGGTGAAATTTTGAAACTAGAGCAACTTTGCATCAAGTATGAAAGAACATATTAAATTTGTTGGAAAGATTCTAAGTAGAAACATTTTTGAACCAAAAAAAAACCACTTCGGCAGATGAGTGTACCACATCTTAACGGGCCTTTTTGGATTTTGATAAATTCGAATGAGAAAAAAAATCATTAGGTTAAGAAAACATGACAAAATTCAATATTATATATATATATATATATATATATATATATATATATATATATATATATATATATATATATATATATATATATATATAAATATAAATATATATATATATATATATATATATATATATATATATATATATATATATATATATAATTGAAGGGAGGAGTAACAGTCGTAACACGTTAGCGTGCTAATATTTGTATACTTTTAAGGGCAGTTACGACCAAAAAACTTGAGCTATATTTTACAGAAAGTCACTCTGTACTAAATACTCTACATATTTCGCCTGTATTCCAGGCATCCTCAGGAGCAAGCACTGTAACTAAGTGAAAAGCAAGCCAAAAACATTAAAACAGAGAAATTCTGCCATGCTAGCGAAGTAAAGTGCTGGAGTACGGGAGTGTTTGAAAGCAGAGTACCGATATTCCGATAGTGAAAACACGTAGTGGCCGTCGATGTAAGGTGCCGGCGCGTTTTATATCAATCTTTTTATGTTATTTTATATATGAATAACCTTTGTTTTGCTGCATGTCATTCGGGTGGGAGAATGTTGTGAACTATATTGTAGGACTTTAAAGTCGGTCTGGAAACCCTGTTAAGTTGTAAAAGACTGTTATGACTGGCTTGGTATTAATGTTTTATATTTTTTGTTCAGAAGTAGAGAGTAGTCATAGAAACAACATTGATGACATGTAGCAGTTTTTTGCTAGATTAATACACATTTCTGTTAAATATTTTAGAAATACATTTTTGTGTGTTTTTATTTCGAACCGTCGTAGATCAGTAGATGGGTAAAAGGTAAAGGTAAGATGCTTACTGGCAATTAGGCCATTGCTGACCCTTTTTGCTCATCTAAACTAACCTACCCTCCACCTTGAGCTCGATCTCAACGACGACAGTGATTTTGAAAAATCATCCGCCGCCGGTGAGGCTCGAACCGTCGACCCCCGAGTCCGTATTGGAAAGTCTGAATCGACTTTCCCGCACGGCCACGGAGGCGCCTATCAGTAGATGGGTAATCTGTTGTTGACACGACATATATATATATATATATATATATATATATATATATATATATATATATATATATATATATATATATATATATATATATATATATATATATATATATATATATATATATATATATATATATATATATATATATATATATATATATATATATATATATATATATATATATATATATATATATATATATATATATATATATATATATATGGTATTTTTATCACTTTTTATTCTAAAACACTTATTTTTATAAAAGTATCAACATTAATAGATGCTATGCTCTATTAATTCGTCATTTACCAGCATATCCCCCTTAATGTACTAAACATACACAAAATTAATCAATGTAACAGAAATCCTTAAAACTAAACACAATATAAAAATTCTGCACATTTATAATTACAATATTCACAAGATTGACTTACTGCTTAATGTCTCTAATTGGTTCTTCATTTATATTTGTATTATTCGCCATTGGATCACCTATTTTGATTTTATTACTGCCACCATTTCGTTGGGGCAATCAATATTTTTAGTAATAGGAATTGTGCAAATGCCAGAATGAGAAGTAGCTATAGCTTCTTCTACAGTTATAGTGCTGTCAAATATTTCCGGAATCAGAACAGTTCCATTTTCTACGTTAACAGGAATTTGATATTATTCACACATATTTGTTTGAAGGGTTTAAAATTTGGAGGGTTAAGTTTAAAATAATCTTGCCTAATATTATTGGCTGTGTTTCATAACTGCTGCTTGCTTTCAATTTTTGAAAATGGGCCGAATCAGTCAATGCGTCGAAACGATCATGCCATTGCATGACATGAAAATCGAAGAGAAATTTAATGTCGAATTCTTGTAATATAGGGAACTGAAGGTTATCAATACCTCTGGAAATTTTACCAACGGATTTCATGGCGAAGGGTTTTTGATAGATATACTCACTGAAAAATTCATAGGCGGGACCTGGATTCATGGTGCTATCAGTGGCACTACTGTCAATGAGAGTTTGGCGGCCTAAAGAGTGGAGACAGAAGAATGGTAGCTTGAGATGCATGGCAATATTGTTAAGGTCAATTTTTATTGTGTTCCCAAGGCTGTATTGTGAAAATCCTCATTTTCGCTATACTGTTCCTCTGGTTCGTTAAATTCCTCGTTATAGGAGTTGTCATCAGGTTGATATTCATTATCATCCTGATAGAAATAAACAGGCTCTTGTTCCTACTCTTGACAAGCTTGGGTATTACTTAGTTAAGGAATGGGATGATTTGTATGAGGGCGATTGTTTAAAAATAAGTAACAGCTGCTATTTTATACTGTTGTTTTTTGTAGGTTTTTATAACGTCGTCAAGGGCTTGCAGGGAAATTTGTTCGTTTAACATTTTCAACTTGTCCTGTATAACATTATAAAAGTCAGTGGCAATCTGAGTTTTACGGATGTAGCTAGTCCGTAAGTCTGTCATTAAAAGGTTTTCGAATCTAGGATCTTGATATTGGGCCTTAAGTGCGTTTTAGATGTTTTTCCAAGTGATGTCGTCTAATTTCATAGGTATGTCCCTAGCTTCACTTGTGATTTTGGCTTTTATGAATTCAATTATCATTCGGTTATAATGTAAGTCGTCAGGTGTGTCGCCTTGTCTTTTGTAACATAGGACTTTAGTGTGACATTGATTCAAGAAATATCCTGATTATTTTTGTCCACCATTGTATTCGGAAATCATGGCTGAAGCCTGGCAGATTTGGGTTATTGATGCTTCTGGCATGTTTTGAAAATTGGGAGCTTTTGATAAAATTAAAATGCGTGAATCAGTAGTTATATTTGGCCAGATTGTTTCTGAAATTCGGGTAAATCTTATAGATCTTTCACGAAAGTTCATGTAACGTATTAGTTATAAAAGAAATGTTTCTTTTGATTTCAATTATAGGGTAGTAAGAGTGGAATTACATGGTTTTGAAAGCTAACATTTTAATTAGTTTGTCATTATTTTGAAAATATCTAGGTTAGGAATTTGAAATTTTGTGAAGCTATTTATTTTTAGGCGACGAATAAGATACGTGTTGCAAAAATCGCGTTGCCCATAGAGGGCCCCACTTAGGACCAATTTAACCGACATTTACAGTTCATAACTTTTCACGCGGTATGTCCTACATGAACTTTCATTCCAAGCCTGAAAGAGCAATAATTTTCCAGTTAATTACCTATGTATTCTTGTTTCATTTCGAAATATCGATCCGTTTTCGAAAAAAAATCGATTTAAAGAACATTATGTTTTGATAATACGAAAAATTAATTATAATGTACTTGGTTTGTTCGCTTTTATTTCTCATATTATCAAAACCTAATGTTCGTTAAAGCGATTTTTTCGAGAACGGATCGAAATACCGAAATAAAACAAAAATACATATAATTAATTGAAAAGTGATTGCTCTTTCAAGTTTTGAATCAAATTTCTTGCTAGACAGACAGGGTCGTTATTAACTGTAAATGTCAAAACAATTAAAATTTTAACTTTCAACACCCTGTAGTTCCAGAACTATCAACTTTCGGATTTCCCATTGTTAGTGAATCACCCTGTATATATATATATATATATATATATATATATATATATATATATATATATATATATATATATATATATATGTATGTATATATATATATATATATATATATATATATATATATATATATATATATATATATCTTAAAAATGGGATAAGAAGAAGTCGAAAAAACAAAGTGAGTGCACTGGCCAATAGAAGGAATCATTGTCCAGCATACGGCGATAATCTTATTATCTTAGTTAAGAGCGGGAGAGAGAACCAATAGTGAATTCGCAGGAAGCCTGAATCGTAGGCAGATTAGAGCAAGGTTCTAAACGAAGATAAGAATATAGAATCCAGTTTTAAGACCGACGGTGCTCTATAGTAATCACACATAGACGATGACAAAGAAACCAATTAGAATTCTAATAATACAAGTATTATTCTTAGATAGGATTCAATGACTTACGGAGATTAAGAAGCACTAAAAGAAAATGAATTGAGAACTGTATGGAAGTCAATAATAAATTATGTGACTAGGGTAAAAAGGTTGGGGTGGTTAGGTAACTTTGAGAGAATGGAAGACCGTAGAGCAATAAAGACAGTGACTGGCAAGGTTCCAGAAATGGAAAGAAAGCGGTAAAATGATAGATAAAAATATGCAGCTATACAAGACAAATTAGAAGAATGTAATCAAATGAAAATGTTAAGTGTAAGGCAGAAGGCAATGGAGTCAAACCTTAAGCCTTAGGTATCTAAAACGCACCTTGGATATAGGTTCTAGAGAATCCTATTTTTACTTATTTCAAGGCTTTTTGTAAGACTAATAATTTTTATTTTATATTTATTCAAGAAGCATTTTAATAATATTTCACTTTTTAATGAATTCTCGATAATTAAAAAAATAACTTACTGATTATTGTTATCTTTCTTTAGTGTCCTGCTCAAGTTTTTAAGCCAAAAAGGAACTTATTTCCTTGAATTTAAATACAAAAGTTGCCTCTGTAGAGATTTTGGTGCAAACCAAAATTGAAGCATATAGGTTTAGGAACAATTGAGTCTTGAACGTTGCAAAGCAGATCGCAAGCGTCCATTAACTGATATTATTGCTTGCATACAAAGCTTATGTCATGGTTCTTAAATTCCGGTAGTATTTACATAAACAAAACTCAAGAAAATTAATTTAATCGAAGCACTGCTTAAGACTTCCTTATGGTTTTGTTGCTATCTTTAGAATACCCACATATACAACATGTAAGTAGAACTAAGGTGGATAAATTAAATTTTATTTGACAATGACAAAATAGACATACACTCTGGCTAACATGAGATATTTATGTGAAATATTGACACTCTTACACAATGAAATATTATATATTCAACGCCTTCGTCTTCCTCGTCGTCTCTTGCTTCTGTCTTTGCGTCTCTTGCCAGTAATAACATACTTCATAATATTTCCTAATTTATAACGCTGTCTACTTTTTTCTACAGCACCAAATGCTACAGCTCGTTCTAATGCCTTTTTCAACGCTGTTGGGGTACATTTTTCGTTTGGAAATTTTTCTGCTACAAATTGTGCAATATTTTTTAGAGTTGCTCCTTCTTTCAAACCACTTTTTTTAATAGCTGTAAGCACAAGCCTAGCTGTTCGACGAGAATTTGATGCCGGTTTGCCCATTTTAACAAGAATTTTTACATTTTAGAATTAACTGACATTTTAAATTTTTATTTCAAACCAAACAAACTTGTAAATAAATATGCCATAGTTACATAACAACAGTAAGCTAGAAAAATAATCCTAAAAATGTTATTGGCTAAAATTAACAACTGAAATATGCTACTAAAATTCGCTGTGTCTGAGTTCACCAGGCGCCACCAGCTGAGTTTAAGCGCTCATCTGCTGACTATCGATACTTTTTGCGGTTGGAGTCTGATGTACGCACTGTTGACTTCAAGCACTATTTTCCGACGTTTGTCTGTCATTTCGGTTTGATAAATTGGCAACAGTTGAGTTACAGCAGAAACACAGTGGGAATAGTGAAGGCATACGTTGACACAACTAATTAACTATTGACAACTGTTGGCGGCTGGTGAACTACACAATTATTTAGCTGAAATTTAATAATTATCCTACATTTGACTGTGTAAACAAACATTATCCCTTCACTTCATCTTATATTTTACGCGGATCGCCTAGTTCTTCCGTATTATATGATTAAAATGATATACCTACTTTTAAAATAGTACATCATTAAACTGATTTCTAAATAACTTTAAAAAATAGTTACTTTGACAAAAGCAAAGTGCGTTCAAAGAAGGAAACCAATTTTTAAATAAACGAGTTGAACATGCTACATATATACAAACTAGAAATATGTAATACAAAATCATTCAATGACTTGTCTTAACTCTCGGATTAGGTATATTTATTTTACTGACTTGTTTTGTAACATGTACGTAGTATCAATATATACTAAGGTAGCTCATCAACAACTATACAAGTAGGTTTTTGAATATTTCTAGTTATCTCTATAAAAAAAGCCCCAACATGTCGATTTTTTTTTAAACGGGACATTTTTTCCCGCGAATCTCAAAACTTCTACTTCACTTCGCTAAATGAGGTAACCACTTCCTTCAAAGTATAAAAAAACAAATGGATTCGACAAACACATCGCTTGTAAGGCTACCCAATTCTCTAATAAATCGTGTACTCTGTTTTGAAAAAGCTTGAGAGTTTTGCGCAGAGAATTCAAAGTCAAGTTTGCTATCCCACATCTCATTATTCCGTTGAAGCGTAATTTCTTGATTTGTTTTAAATTATTGCGTTTAGCTTTAGTTCGTAAATTTGATAATGAGATGAATTTTTATTAATGTTTTTAGCTTAAATAAGGCCAAATAGAAAACGAAAAAAATGGAATTCAGTGAGCATTGAACATTGTGTTGATTTGGTACAGTACTTCATTTCACATGTTTACTCTTTCATTGCATTAAAATCATGATATAGTCAATTAAAGAACGTGTCGAGATTATTGCGTTACTGTTCGTAAATAATCAGTTGGCGAATATAACAACGCAGTTATCTAATCAACAATACGCTGACAAAGTGACTATCTCGGAAGTATATTTTAGGCCTAGTAGAAATGTTTCTAAGTACTGACTATGTTGCAAATAAAAACATGCTATATTACAGCCTGTGAGCAATGAAGCTGTAGAAACAGCAGTTTCAACCACTATAATGTTAGCAAATGTTTCAGACTTTACAGATCGTACAAGCGTACGAAGACCTTTTTGTATCGGATTTATTGGCTTCGGATGCAGTGTCCATTCGCCTAGTTTTCCATTCTTATATTCTTATATAAACATGTGGACCCAGATCGCCAATAAACTGTCTTCGATACATACCTACTAACAATCCTACAATCTGATCACTGCCTGTTTACATTTCCATGTGCTATTTATGGTTATTGTAGAATATTAGTCCTGGAACCTCTTTAATATTTGTAGAAAAAATGTATTTCCTATGTCTAATAAACGTACACGTATATATTCACTATAAATTGTCTATCAGCTATTATTATTTTTTATAACATATATTTAAAATATATCTATATTGTTACGTTCTACGGGGTTCTGGATTTGTTGACTAACAAAACACAGCTCTTCAAACTACTAATTTATTATGAGCAACTACTTTCCAACACCAGTATCAACTAAAATATTGCTCTCTTTTATTAAATGTCCATATAACTATATTCCACTATTCGCCTTCTATGATCGCTTCTTGAACACCAACACTTACTGCTAACTCGCTTAATACTCTATGATCACTATTATAGACCACACCGACTTAATACTGAACTGACTTACTCTGTGCACCGCTCGTCTATTTATACTGTCCATAGAGATTCTAGACCTTCTACACTTTTCTATACTAGTCACTTCTGGTCCCTTCTAGAAATATAATTCCAGAGTGTTCGCTCTTACCAACACACTTTATAATTGACATCTGACGATTGTATAAACAAAGTCTATAAACTTAATTCTCATAGACAAATGTGACTCTTATATTCGATCTTCCCGATCGAATTCTGACATTTCTTGGAATGGCGTAAGTCTGTGCATGTGGACCACTTTCATCTTGCTCTTCGGGCTCCTTTGAATTCGATAGACAACGTCATTGATCCTTTTGAGCACCTTATAAGGACCTTCCAATAATTTATGTTTCGGTGATCGTCCCTTGCGTCGTACTGGACTGTAGAACCACACACGATCTCCTTCTTTAAAACCAGCTGAATTAGCTCGCACGTCATACCGGGTCTTCATGCGGTCGCTTCCTACTCGTATATGCATTCTGACAGCAGAGTGGATGGCTTCTATTCTTCTTTCCAAATCTTTTATGTATTAATCAGTTGACCGTGGAGCAGCTGTGGATTTTCCAAATATGAGATTAGGAGGAAGTCTCAACTCTCGCCCAAAAACCACGCTGGCCGGTGTATGTCCGGTAGTCTCATGTACAGCCGAGCAGTATGCCAGTAGAAATAGTGGAATGTGCCGGTCCCAGTCCGTTTGGTGTTCACTGACAAATATTCTTATGTGGGACTCCAAGGTAACATTGAATCTTTCGACCATTCCGTCAGATT
The DNA here is from genome assembly GCA_964006375.1 of Tillus elongatus. Lineage (NCBI taxonomy): Eukaryota > Metazoa > Arthropoda > Insecta > Coleoptera > Cleridae > Tillus > Tillus elongatus. The sequence goes on from OZ023265.1 coordinate 86,662,675, forward strand.
GAGGGTGCATGGGTGTAGTTTTTGTTTTCCTGATTCCCATAAGCTCACAAACCTTCTGGAATACAGCCGACTCGAAGTTGCGTCCTTGGTCAGAATAGAGCTCTAGTGGTGCGCCAAATCTAGAGAAAAACTCAGTCACCAATACTTCTGCGACGGTGGTGGCCTCTTGATTCGGGACCGCAAACCCTTCTGGCCACTAAAATAATCCATGGCTACAAGCATATAGCGATTTCCTGCGTCTGCTCTAGGGAAAGGACCAGCTATGTCGATTGCAATTATTTCGAAAGGGGCTCCCACGTTGTACTGTTTCATTCGCCCCCTGGTTTTTGATTTAGGCCCCTTACTGGATGCACACGCTTCGCAGGTTTTGCACCATTCTTCCACATCAGCTCTACATTGTAACCAATAAAAACGTTTTCTGACCTTTTCCAAAGTTTTCTTTACCCCTAAATAGCCTCCACCTGCCTCGCTATGGATCTCCTCGATTATCTCCCTAACTTTTGACCGCGGAAGGATTATTTGCTTCAATATGCGGGTTCCATCCTGACTCCCAATTCCTGACCAGAAGATTACCTTCGATTTCAATGGAGTCCCACTGGGCCCAGTAACTTTTGGTGTCAACGCTTTTATCACCAACTTCTGACCAAGTGGGTCTTTCGTGGCAAGTCTCCTTCCATCTGTAGATTGGTTTCATATCAGGGTCTTCTTTTTGGTCCTCTATTAACCTCCGCGGGTCCTATCGGTTAGCGGGTTGCACCGTTGTCCTCCTACACACTTTGAGATTCAATCCTTCTTTGTTTTCGGCAGAGATACAATGCTTGCATTTAGGTGGGCAAGGTCTCCTAGATAGGGCATCGGCATTGCCGTGCTCTCGTCCAGGCCGGTGTTCGATGGTAAAATTGTACTCTTAAAGGCACTCAAGCCACCTAGCCATCTGCCCCTCTGCATTTTTTAATTGAAGAAGCCAGCGTAGGGAAGCGTGGTCGGTTCTCAGGTGAAATTCTTGACCATATAGATATTTGTGAAAATTCTCCAACGTCTTTATAATGGCTAGAAATTATTTCCTCCTCACGCAATAGTTCTTTTCTGCTTTGGAAAGGACCTTGCTGAAATACCCTACAACCTTCTCTTGGCCTCCCTGTTCTTGCGAAGGAACACCTCCAATACCAATGCGCGCGTCCGTGTCCAAAATAAACCTGTGACCAGGCCGGGGATAGGTCAGAATCGGGGATGAACAGAAAACCAGTTTTAGTGTCTCCAATGTTTTTTTACAATCATTAGTCCAAATGATGGGTGTATTTTCTTCCGTCAGGTTATGCAAAGGTTTCGCGATGTCAGAAAACCCCTTTACAAAACGGCGGTAATTTGTGCAGAGGCCCAGAAAGCTTCGCAGCTGATGTAGGTACATTGGTTGGAACGTTCCAGTTCATAATACAGTCTGTGTTCTCCGGGTCGGTTTTGACTCTATCTGGGGTAATAATGTGGCCTAAGTACTTGACTGTTTTTTGAAAGAGATAGCATATCTTCAGATTTAATTTCGAATTGGCTCCCTTTAGTTTATGAAACACTTGTTCGACATTCTTCATGTGATCTTTGAACGATTTTCCTAAGATAATGACGTCGTCTGGGTACACAAGGCATGTTTTCCAGTGTAGACATCTTAGAACTGTCTCCATTAGGCGCTCAAAAGTGGCTGGAGCATTACACAACCCAAATGGCATGACGTTGAATTGCCACAGTCCACTACCAGTGATAAACGCAGTCTTTTCTTTATATTTGGGCTCAATCTCGACTTGCCAGTAGCCAATTTTCAAGTCAAATATCGAAAAACATCTTGCGCCTGCCAGTGTATCAAGCGTATCGTCAATTCTGGGAAGTGTATAGCTGCATTTCTTAGTCACATCATTTAACCGGCGGTAATCTACACAAAACCTTGTGGAGCCATCTTTCTTTTAAACTAACACTACTGGAGAGGCCCAAGGGCTTTGAGATGGTTCTATAAATCGTGCCTCCTCTATCTCCCTTAGCATGGTGTCAACTTCATGCTGTTTTGCCAATGGTACCCTTCGCGGTGGTTGCTTGATTGGTACAGATGTCCCAGTCTCAATGCGATGGCGTACCAAGTCTGTTCTTCCAAAATCGTTCTTGTCGGTTACGAAAACGTTGCGATATTTGGACAGCAATTTAGACACTGTTTGCTTCTGTTGTGGAGAGACATTCCCACTAGCTTCTGCTAAGACATCGCGTAGATGTTCTGGAAGTGGTTCATCCCGGATGGACGAGGCTGGGTCTTCTTGGTCGTGGCAACGCCGTATGATGGTTACTGGTGAGAATGTTCCGATTTCGGAACCTTTGGAGATCTTCTGAACAAAGCTCTTAAGGTTGGCTATCCTGACAGCTGCCAGTTCTTTTGCTTGAATAAGAGTTTTACCGGCTAGTAGAGCTTTCTTAAAAAGATCGTTCTCTTCTGGTTCTATAATACCCACCACTTGTCTCAAAATGTATCCAACTATCTTCACTGGGACAATACTTTCACTCTGGGCTCTCACAATGACATCTTTCTTGGCCATGACTTTTCGAATCGCAAGGTCATTGACAGTCGACATGACTACTTCCTCATCACCGATATATAAAACATTGTTCTCGAGATCTAACTTGACACCGTGACCTTGTAGAACATCTAGTCCAAGTATAATGGGGTCTGTTATGGCGGCAACAATAACTCCTGTTTGGTTTTCCAAGCTCCAATTTGCAGCTTGACCTCAGTCTCACCAAATACACGAATCTGTTCGCCACCAGCTGCGGTCACTTTGTAGATTCTCTCTGGCTCTCTTACCCGCCATCTTGGTACTATATCACGACGGATAATCGTTCTGGATGCGCCAGTGTCTAAAACCATTTGAGCCTTTTTGTCGCCGATGTATCCGTCTACGATGAGCGTGTTGCCAGAATCGTTGACCAGTGAAATAGTTGTCAACTTGGGGGCATTGTGGTGGGCAGCCAGCTCTCGCCCCCTAAGGCTAGCTGCATTTAGTTTTCCTGTGCGTTGGTTGAAGATGATCTTGGGGCCTGGCATCCACTCCTTATGTGTCCCACCTTGCCACAGTTCCAACAGCGTATGGCACTTGCACGATGAGCTTGCGTTGGCTCCTTATGAGTCGTGTGCTTCATCTGTTCTTCTAGTTTCTCCAATCGCTGCACAACCTTGGATAAGTCTGGTTTATTTTCCTCTTCTGGGACTTGGAGACTGCGAACCCTCACATTGCTTTTAGAGGCTTGCTTGGCAGCTTCAAATTCCAACGAATGTGCCAAAGCATCGTTTAAGTTTTTATGCCTCGCCATCGTCAGTGCCTGTCGAGTGTCGGTATCCCTGATGCCGTCAATGAATGTTTGCAGCGACTGCTGGTTCAAAAATTCCACTGGAGCTGTGGGGTAAGCTGATCGCGTTAGTCTGGCAACGTCGGCTTCAAATTGTTGCAGAGTTTCGCCTGATTTCTGACAGCGACTTTTCAACTGAGTTTAGTACAGCTGTTGTAAATGCTGGTCTCCAAATCTCATTTCTAGGTAATACCGAATTCTGTCGAAACTGTCCTGTTATTCCCTGGGAATTCCTTGAAACACGTCGAGGGCATGTCCTCTGAGAGCTACTATTAATGAGGTCGCTTTCTCTCTCTCGCCCCAACCATTTGCTGCAGCAGCGGCTTCAAACTGGCGTAGATAAATTCCCCATGGGACTGAGCCATCAAATGTGGGAACCTTAATTCTTACGTGGCTATCATCGAGTCTGATGTTTCCATTGACTAGGGTATGATACTTCTTTTCTAGTGATTGCATTTTCTCATGTACTGCCGCTTGTACTTCCTGCACACTCGTCAGCTTTTCATGTGCATCATCGCTGATGCCCTTTACTCGACTTTCTACTTGTTGGAAGATGTCGTCTATTACCTGCTCCATACGTTCGTCCACACACGAAGTAATATTCTCAATTCTGCTGGCTTGTTTTTGCAGAATTTTCTTTGTTTCTTCATTTCTTCTCCTCATTTCTTCCTTTGCTTCTCCGTCCCCTTTTCTCAATTCCTCTCTTATCTCTTCATCTCTTTTTCTGACCTCTTCATCCTTTTTCTCATTTCTTCTTTGGCCTCTTCATCTCCTTTTCTCATTTCTTCATTAGCTCCTTAGTCTCTTCTTCTGGCATATTCATCTCTTTTTGTCATTTCTTCTTTGGCTTATTCGTCTCTTTTTCTTATTTCTTCATCTCTTTTTCTGGCGTCTTCTCGTGCTAATTTAGCTTTTTCGTCCATTTTTTAAAACAATGCCAGTAGCTGGTTGTCCATATTGGCTGTTGCGCTACTTGTTTTAGGCATAGACGTAGTTAAAGCTGATACACAGTTTATTCTGTTTCAAAAACACACCCAGTTATGAATTACTGCTGACACTGATCTTCCAGAGATTCTAGAAATTTTCACGTTGTTCAACGAATATTCTGGAAAATATTTCTAGCAGCTTGAAAATCCCACTTCTGACACCAGTTGTTACGTTCTACGGGGTTCTGGATTCGTTGACTAACAAAACACAGCAAACTACTAATTTTCCAACACCAGTATCACCTAAAATATTTCTCTCTATTATTTAATGTCCATAGAACTATATTTCACTATTCGCCTTCTATGGTCGCTGCTTGAACACAAACACTTACTGCTAACTCGCTTAATACTCTATGATCACTATTCTACACCACACCGACTTAATACTGAACTGACTTACTCTGCGCACCGCTTGTCTATTTATACTGTCCATAGATATTCTATACCTTCTACACTTTTCTATACCTGTCACTTCTGGCCCCTTCTAGAAATATAATTCCAGAGTGTTCGCTCTTACCAACACACTTTATAATTGACATCTGACCATAGAATAAACAAAGTCCATAAACTTAATTCTCATAGACAAATGTGGCAATATCGAATCCATTGAGAGAATATACCTATATTTTTTCACCAAGATAACTGCCATACACTCTCTCCCTCTCACTTTCATTTGCTCCTATCCACTTGCTCACTAATTCACACGTTCAAATGTGTACACCTATGAATCGACATATACATATATACATCTATACCGAATTACTGTTTTTGTGTGTTTTCCTGTGACTAATTATTTAAGACTAATGGGAGGTGGACTGAGACACATAGCTTCCTGTTGTTGGGGACGACCAGAGCAACTTTATGACAAACACGGGTAAGCCACTAACGGGAAGAGTTTTGAAACAAAGGTGCACAACAACGAGTTTTTCTAAATCTATTACAATTGGTGTAAATTGCATAAGGTTAATATTTAGTTTTTAAATTTTTGGTTGTGTTTTAGTTACATATCAAAATAATGTGTATAATATTTCTACATTTTGGGTCCTTAAAATTTGTGGCAAGTTGAGTGGCTTTTCGATACAATAATCGTTAGATATTTTACCCATGAATGTATTTATTTCCGTTTGTTTAAGCGGGAAATTCAAAATTATATGTTCCAAGTCACCGAACTCTCCGCAATCACAATTCGGGTTTTCCCTTAAGTTAATTTTAAATAAACATTCTAGAGCGCAATCTACATATAGTTTTAACAATTTTTTCTTGATTTTATTTTTAAGGACGATCATGAAACCATGGCTTTCGAGGTATATGTTCTTGCAGTGCCATTAATACATTTCCTTTTTTGTTGTTCCTGTATTCATTTTCCTAGGTTTTACTATATTTTCTATTCGATAAAAATATTCGGTCTTGGCTTGGTGTTAACAGCTGAGTTTCTTGGCCATGTTCGGTAGTCCGTTCTGCCATCTTATATGCTTCGTCGTTTCCAACTAATCTACAGTGTGCTTTTACCCAAACTAGGACAACGGTTATACCTTTATTGTAAAGATTTTGTAAGTGTTTCGTTACCTCTACAATTATATAGTTTGGGTATTTTTTTATGGAATACTAAGTTTTCTGTGGCTTGAATGATGCTTTTGTTATCGGATATAATAACAAAGTTTTGTTTTGGTAAGCTAGATATATATTTGAGAGCCTTTAACATTGCTATTTCTTCTGCCGTATATGTTGACATGTCTGCTTTTAATTTTATTATATTGTTGAAATTTGCTTGCGGATCGTAGTACGCACAACCTGTTAAATTATCTGTTTTGGAACCATCTGTATAAATTTGATAGTTATTTGGGTAAATGTCTTTTAAATCCGCTTAAGGCGTATAATTCCTAATTAAGGTACTTAATGAGAAGCTTCATCCAGACAGCAAAATTTATTGATGAGGTGCCCTACGCGTTTCGGCTATACAATAGCCATCATCAGGGGCAAATCTGCTAGTATGTCGTGTGCTATCTTCATCCTCATGTCAGTCTCATCCTTTCGAGCATAAGCCGACCTCAGCTCTCTCCTGATCACTGATCTATTGAATCTTTGGACGATGTTCTCGAAAACACCTGGCACTGATCTGCTGTACATGTTCTTGACAAATTTCGGGCATAGGTCTTTTCTTAAACATGTTGACAGGAACCAAATCCTGAGTGACAATAAGATTGAACACCTTGACAACTTTCTGTAAGATTTAGTGACTTCGGCCAGCCTCGCCGAGAAGATTTCATTCCTGAACGTCACAAGGTCTGGGATAGACATAATTAAGGTACTTAATGAGAAGCTTCATCCAGACAGCAAAATTTATTGATGAGGTGCCCTACGCGTTTCGGCTATACAATAGCCATCATCAGGGGCAAATCTGCTAGTATGTCGTGTGCTATCTTCATCCTCATGTCAGTCTCATCCTTTCGAGCATAAGCCGACCTCAGCTCTCTCCTGATCACTGATCTATTGAATCTTTGGACGATGTTCTCGAAAACACCTGGCACTGATCTGCTGTACATGTTCTTGACAAATTTCGGGCATAGGTCTTTTCTTAAACATGTTGACAGGAACCAAATCCTGAGTGACAATAAGATTGAACACCTTGACAACTTTCTGTAAGATTTAGTGACTTCGGCCAGCCTCGCCGAGAAGATTTCATTCCTGAACGTCACAAGGTCTGGGATAGACATAATTAAGGTACTTAATGAGAAGCTTCATCCAGACAGCAAAATTTATTGATGAGGTGCCCTACGCGTTTCGGCTATACAATAGCCATCATCAGAGGCAAATCTGCTAGTATGTCGTGTGCTATCTTCATCCTCATGTCAGTCTCATCCTTTCGAGCATAAGCCGACCTCAGCTCTCTCCTGATCACTGATCTATTGAATCTTTGGACGATGTTCTCGAAAACACCTGGCACTGATCTGCTGTACATGTTCTTGACAAATTTCGGGCATAGGTCTTTTCTTAAACATGTTGACAGGAACCAAATCCTGAGTGACAATAAGATTGAACACCTTGACAACTTTCTGTAAGATTTAGTGACTTCGGCCAGCCTCGCCGAGAAGATTTCATTCCTGAACGTCACAAGGTCTGGGATAGACATAATTAAGGTACTTAATGAGAAGCTTCGTCCAGACAGCAAAATTTATTGATGAGGTGCCCTACGCGTTTCGGCTATACAATAGCCATCATCAGGGACAAATCTGCTAGTATGTCGTGTGCTATCTTCATCCTCATGTCAGTATCATCCTTTCGAGCATAAGCCGACCTCAGCTCTCTCCTGATCACTGATCTATTGAATCTTTGGACGATGTTCTCGAAAACACCTGGCACTGATCTGCTGTACATGTTCTTGACAAATTTCGGGCATAGGTCTTTTCTTAAACATGTTGACAGGAACCAAATCCTGAGTGACAATAAGATTGAACACCTTGACAACTTTCTGTAAGATTTAGTGACTTCGGCCAGCCTCGCCGAGAAGAAGTGCCAGGTGTTTTCGAGAACATCGTCCAAAGATTCAATAGATCAGTGATCAGGAGAGAGCTGAGGTCGGCTTATGCTCGAAAGGATGAGACTGACATGAGGATGAAGATAGCACACGACATACTAGCAGATTTGCCCCTGATGATGGCTATTGTATAGCCGAAACGCGTAGGGCACCTCATCAATAAATTTTGCTGTCTGGATGAAGCTTCTCATTAAGTACCTTAATTATGTCTATCCCAGACCTTGTGACGTTCAGGAATGAAATCTTCTCGGCGAGGCTGGCCGAAGTCACTAAATCTTACAGAAAGTTGTCAAGGTGTTCAATCTTATTGTCACTCAGGATTTGGTTCCTGTCAACATGTTTAAGAAAAGACCTATGCCCGAAATTTGTCAAGAACATGTACAGCAGATCAGTGCCAGGTGTTTTCGAGAACATCGTCCAAAGATTCAATAGATCAGTGATCAGGAGAGAGCTGAGGTCGGCTTATGCTCGAAAGGATGAGACTGACATGAGGATGAAGATAGCACACGACATACTAGCAGATTTGCCCCTGATGATGGCTATTGTATAGCCGAAACGCGTAGGGCACCTCATCAATAAATTTTGCTGTCTGGATGAAGCTTCTCATTAAGTACCTTAATTATGTCTATCCCAGACCTTGTGACGTTCAGGAATGAAATCTTCTCGGCGAGGCTGGCCGAAGTCACTAAATCTTACAGAAAGTTGTCAAGGTGTTCAATCTTATTGTCACTCAGGATTTGGTTCCTGTCAACATGTTTAAGAAAAGACCTATGCCCGAAATTTGTCAAGAACATGTACAGCAGATCAGTGCCAGGTGTTTTCGAGAACATCGTCCAAAGATTCAATAGATCAGTGATCAGGAGAGAGCTGAGGTCGGCTTATGCTCGAAAGGATGAGACTGACATGAGGATGAAGATAGCACACGACATACTAGCAGATTTGCCCCTGATGATGGCTATTGTATAGCCGAAACGCGTAGGGCACCTCATCAATAAATTTTGCTGTCTGGATGAAGCTTCTCATTAAGTACCTTAATTATGTCTATCCCAGACCTTGTGACGTTCAGGAATGAAATCTTCTCGGCGAGGCTGGCCGAAGTCACTAAATCTTACAGAAAGTTGTCAAGGTGTTCAATCTTATTGTCACTCAGGATTTGGTTCCTGTCAACATGTTTAAGAAAAGACCTATGCTCGAAATTTGTCAAGAACATGTACAGCAGATCAGTGCCAGGTGTTTTCGAGAACATCGTCCAAAGATTCAATAGATCAGTGATCAGGAGAGAGCTGAGGTCGGCTTATGCTCGAAAGGATGAGACTGACATGAGGATGAAGATAGCACACGACATACTAGCAGATTTGCCCCTGATGATGGCTATTGTATAGCCGAAACGCGTAGGGCACCTCATCAATAAATTTTGCTGTCTGGATGAAGCTTCTCATTAAGTACCTTAATTATGTCTATCCCAGACCTTGTGACGTTCAGGAATGAAAAGTATAATTCCTGGTCTGAAGGAGGAATTTGGAATAGTTTACCATGTATTGTACCTTAATCTCTTTTGAGTTTTGCCAATCTATTTCGAACATGGATTTATAGATTTTGTAGCCATGTTTTGTTTGTTGCTATAGTTTTCTTCATACGAATCAATTAATACTGGAGTTTTCTTCTTCGACCAAAATTTGCTTGACAAATCAAGCGTAAAGAGTAAATGTAATTTGTTACATATACATATATTCTTGTCAAACATTTTTGTGAAAAATCTTGACGCTACCATTCTCCGTCTTATAGGAAGTGGCGTCCATTGCTTCTGATAGTAAGATGTGAATCGGTGTGCTCTTAAGAGCCCCTAGGCACAGCATAATGCATTTAATTTGAATAAGATTAATTTTATTGATGTGTGTTTTGCCGGCCTGGTCGTAAAAAACTGCCCCATATTTCACCAGAGATCTAACATAGCTTTTGTATATTAGCAAACTAGTCTCTGCATCTGCATCCCAGTTGGTGTAACATACCATTCTCAATATGTTTAAAGCTTTCTCTGCTTTATGTCCACATATTCTATGTGTTCTCTGCATAGTAGTTTACTATCTAGCAGGACACCCAAGTATTTAATTGTTTTGTCTACTGGATGAACGGTCTCTCGGAGAGTAACACTGTTGATTTCTGTTTGTCTTTTTCTGGGAAATGTGCAAATTTTAGTTTTCACCGCAGATATTTCCATGCCGTTTTCTTGCGACCATGTTTGAAACTCTTTAAATGTTTTCTTGAGTATGTTGATGCCTTGTTCGTGGTCACAGTTGTTTACCTATATAATATTCGCTTCAGTTAGCTTTTGATTTAGGTCAGCCGTGTACGCGAGAAACAGGAGAGGAGAGAGGATTCCTCGTTGCGAAATTCCTGGGCTGGTAAATTTACTAGTTACTATATTTCCATTAACTCTGGTTAAAATAATTCGGTATTGGTATAATTTAACCACCTTTCTTGATAAAATTTCTGGAATACCTATTGGTGACATTTTCTTGTAAAAAATGTTTAAGTTGACTTTGTCGTAAGCGCTTTCCAAACCTATGAAAATTTCCATATGAAAAGGAAATATATGTGTATTTTTGTTTTTAACTACAATCTCAAATTCTAGCAACGAAAATTCTTCCGTCAATGCATGTTGTGCGTTTGCTTGGTTGAACTCAATTTTTTCGTTTTCTTGCATGTGAACTAAGTTGTCTATTATTTTTTCCAAGTTATTTCTTTCCATAAATGGATTATATTTGCATGTCATAGTAATTGTTGAACCTTTTGATTTTTCCCCATATTTCTTTAACAGGGGTATTATTATTAAGACTGTTGTAGTAGTTTTTCCAGTTCCTACGCTTGCTATCTAATATAACTCTTTTAGTTAAGGTAACTTCTCTCTTGTCGTTAATGAAGTTTTCTGTAGTTGGCTCTGTTTTCAATTGTCTGAGTGCTAGTCTTTGTCGATTGCCCTTTTACAATCTTCGTTCCACCAGCATTTATTAAATGAGAGATTGAGAGATCTTTTCTTTCTACGAACTGCAATACTTGCTGTAAAGGGAACATTTATTATATTAAAAATTCATCATATGAAATATTTTCGTGCGCGATTTTATTATTAATGGTATCATAAAAGAGCTCCCTACCTGCCTGCACTTATTCCATGCCACTTCCCCAGCGTTTCTGTCTACAATTACATTATTTTGTCCACCAGTCCTTACCGCGAGCTCATATACTACCACCAAGTGATTAGATCCCAAGGTGGTATCTTCTACTTTCCAGTCGAGTCTATGAACTATATCAGGAGTAACAACCGTCAGATCTGTATCGGATCTGGCACTACTAGATAGTCTAACTAACAACGCTGGATTTCGATCGTTCAAAAATTAAGGTTACAGTCCTTTAAAGAAATTAACAAATTATTACCCTGAACATCGGTGCTGCTAAGCCAAATTATGGGCATTTATGTCTCCTTCAACGAGAAATGGTTTAGGAATATTATTAAAGAAAGTTTTCGATTGATGACTGGAAACCGCTATACCTGGTCGTACATAAACTGAAACTATATTTATTTTTCTTTGTTTTCTAAAACGAGCGTTATCGCGACTTAGAGTTGTACTTCAATTGAACTTCATAAAGTTAAATTTATTTACTTGAAGTTACAGTACAACGATATATATATTAAAATTTAAATAATATAAAAATTACAATAAAATACATATGAGTAATCTAATACCATTAAGGCTGGATGGCAAAGATTAACTGTTGAATATTAATGTTCGACATATATTTATAGACTATTAATTGCTGATCAATTTCCCCTCGGTAATGTCGCTGCACTTCAACCGGACGCTGAGTCGACGGAAAAGCCGGTGTAGCGCAACGTACCCATATGTGCTGACAGTAGCCTTGGTGTGTGTAGTATACCGGGTGGTGCAACCATAACTCCTCCGGGGCCAGATAGAAAATTTAGGGAAGCTAAATTTTCAAATTGATATTCTCCAGGGGGATTTCTTCCATGGGGCATCTTTGTTGTTGTTGGTTGGTGTTGGATCTTGGTTCTTTGGTTGGTTTTCTTAGTCTCCATAAAGCATAGACTGCTATCAGGGCAACAATCACGTACAACAGGATGGTCCAGATGCTAGTAGACAGGCTTACTTTCGGATGTTGAACTGCATTCAATAATGACCGTTGGTGTTGTAGTTGATGCTTTGTTTTTTGTAATTCATCCAGATCTATTGATTCTAATTTGATTGGGGCTGTATTTACTACCTCTTGTAGCTGAAAGTTGGTAAGCTTCAACTTGGGTAGTTGGATGTGGTAGGTAGATACCAGCTCATTGTGAGATGGGGAGAACATTTGCTTATTTACTGTCATTTGACATCCTTCGGGGATTTGAACCAAGTAGCTTCCTTCTAGATTTGTAGTTTCTTGTCGGCTACGGCATCGTTGGTGTGCTGTACTTTCACGGGGGAATACCATTATCCATTTGTTTGCACTTATCTTCTGGCTCTTCATCTGCTGTATGTTGACTGGGTGGTGTTCGCAAGTTTCGTATCTGGTGGTGAACTTGACCAATTGGACTTCACAAGGGCTGCTATTACTGATCTGATTCATCGTTTGACCTCTGCATAAGTAGTCTCCAGGGCTGACTTCTTGGCATAGTGTGTTTTGTAAGTTATAGCTTTCATCGTTAAGGGCTAGGTATTTGGATTGAGGGATGATGACGGTATAATTTTGACTAGGACCTTGTTTCACAGGAAATGCATAAAGGTGGTAATAGTTATAATGTTTAGATTCTACTAATGGAATTTCAATAGCAAACACTAAAGTATAATTTTTGTAGTAACACTTAATTATTGACACCTCCTCGTATAAAGCTACATTATTTGCATCAAGCTTATAGGGGAGATTGGTTACAAAACTCTCAATTCTTTTAAGTTCTATTAGTAAGTCTTCAGGTTCTAATATGGATGGATGCATTGTTTCTAATCTTGCAAAAGTTATTGCGTTAACTAATGTGCTTAAAATGCTTTTAATATTAATGATTTCTGTAATCAATTGTATATACACCATCTGCAGACGCATTATGTGTTCGTTATTAATTTTTTCCTGTTCGAAACCTAAAGTGATCAACTGCAAACGTTCCTCAATTTTGTTTTGGTTTAAAATGACCGAGGATATGGTTTTATCAAATTTTTCTATGGCCTGTTCTGTTAACATGATTTGATTATCAACTATTGTTTTAATTTTGTCTTGATTTGATGTTAATTGAGAAATTGCCGTATCATAACGTTCTGCATCGTCTGCGTCCATGTTGCCTGTTAAGGTCTTTATGATTGTACCTACAGCATTAACTAGTCCTCTTTTATTACGATTATTATTAGAGGGTATAATTTGGTTAAATATTTTTTGTGTCTCCACAATTTGATGGGAAAGGATATTTTGGTAATTTTGTATCTCGTTTTGATAAAGATTAGAATGTGTGGAATTGTGAATAATGTCATGGATATCTTGGGACTGTTTATCTATGGAACGAAACCCATTGAGAAGTGGTGTTAAAGGGATTACTCGAATAATGGTCCATTTGTCAATGGAATTTTGCATTTTGCCCATGTAATTGATAATAGTCCGGGGTTGTCCTTGATCTTGTCTAATGTTATTCTTTGTCCTTGGGTTTGGGTAAGGAAGATGGACCTGAAACATTAGGTCGTTTTAGATTTCGTAAATGACGTTTAGACAATTTTTTGTTTTTTCTTAAAGTCATTATATTTTTGTCAGATATGCTTACAGCCTCGTAGGGGCCGTCAAATTTAGGGTTATTCTTGTTTCGTTTGTCTACTTTCGTATATACATGTGTTTGATCTCTAAATAAGTCGGTATCATTGGTTCTATTATTAGCGTTAGAAATGGAGCGAAGCTTATTTTTCTCTATTAATTCTTTCACCTTTTCATATAATATTTTTAATTTATTTTTGTGCGATATTAGATAATCTTGTAATAGCTTTTCATGATCATTTATATCGAAAATATCCCTATTAGAGGTGTGTCCAAAGGTTATTTCTAAGGGGGTGTGATTTGTAGATGTATGTATAGTTGAGTTGTATGCCAGAAGGGCGTAGTTCATTAAATATTTTATGGGGTCTTTAGTGTACGTTTGTCGTAATATTCGAACGTGTTCAATTAGTGTTGAGTGTAGTCTTTCAATGGGACCGTTAGAATTTGGATTTTTAGGTGTAGTAAAATGAATTTTAATTTTGTGAAGCTCTAAAAGATTTTGGATGATTTCCGTTCGAAATTCGGTTCCACTGTCCATAATGATGTGTTCGGGTGTGGCATAGTACGTAAAATACTGTATGAATGCATTAGCAGTTTCTACCGGATTCTTACTACTTATAGGTATTGCTGTCCCTAATTTTGAGAAAGTATCAATGATTGTTAAGAATACTTGATTTTCTATTATAAAGGTGTCAGCATGTATAACCTGAAAGGGTTTACTAGGGGTGTCTGTTAGCATTAAGGGTATATTGGGTGGATTTCTATCGTACTTGGCTCGCTTGCAAATTTCACATTCATTAATATAAGCCGTTATTTTTTCACGCATTTTTTGAAAGTAATACTTGGATATTTGTTTTATAGTTTCTATTATACCTCTATGGTTAGTTTTTCCCTCGTGATAATTTCTAATTACCTCGTTAATCTCTTCATCGTCGGCTAAGGGCAGACGATGCTTGGGGCAACTGATAATAATGGGTGCATTGTTGTTAAATATTTCCACATACACTGAACAGAAATCTTGGTATAATTTTTCTGTTTCGAAATTAAAGTAATACCTTTTGCCTATTGTAGTATATTCCCTTAGAAAATTTATGATTGCTTGTCGATTATCATTTCTCGGGATTTGCATCAAATATTTATTTTGATTGTTAACCTTTAGTTGTTTTACTGGTCTTGGATTATTATGTACGGGAGATATATAATATTGGTTTAGTTGTTTTTCTATAGGAACATATGATATCTGAATACCTATTTTTGGTTCTACATTTACTTGTGAATGATCACTGTCTCGTAAGTCGTTATTTTGTTCAAGTGTTGTTTTGTCTGTTCGGCTTATAGGTGGAATAGTGTTGCTTGAGGTGCTAGGAATTTCTACTGGAATAAAAGAGAGTTCTGGAGGGCTCATTGGCGGAATATATTCGGGTTCAGTTGGTTGCACAACGTCATCAAAATTTGGGGTGTTGAGCTGCCTTTGTAAATCTTGGAGAGGTATTTCGTCCTCATCAAAATTATTAGCGATTGATGAAATTTCTGCATCCTCTAAAGCATGAACTTGGATGCGGGACAAGGAATCTGCGTTGCAGTTTAGAGACCCTTTTTTATAAATTATTTCATAGTCATATTCCTCGAGTTTTAAACGCCAACGTGTTAATTTTGAATTGGGTTCCTTTAGTTGCATAAGCCATACTAAAGGCCTGTGGTCAGTATATATATAGAACTTACGACCATAAAGATAGGGGCGGAAGTATTTGGTGGCCCAAACAATAGAAAGAAGTTCCCGTTCAATGGTGGAGTATCTCTGCTCTGTTTCATTGAGGGTACGAGAAGCATAACTAATAGGTTTATCATTACCTACTGACCCTTGAGAAAGGACAGCTCCAAGGGCTACATTGGAAGCATCCGTAGTGAGTATAAAGGGTTTTGTGAAATCAGGGTATTGTAATACGGGGTCATTCATTAATATATTTTTGCATGTTTCGAAAGCTTCTATAAAACTACTATCATGAACTATAGTTGCATTTTTTTTAAGCATCGAGTCAATGGTTTTGTTAATTTACCGAAGTCTTTGATAAATTTTCGGTAGTACCCTACAAGACCTAGAAATCCTTTGATCTCTTTTCTTGTTTTAGGTATGGGGAATTCTCTTACAGCCTTTACTTTATCAGGATTTGGTTTTACGCCTTCGGACGTCATAATGTGCCCGAGGTAGGCTACTTCCTTTTTTAAAAATTCACTCTTGTCAAGCTGTATTTTTAAATTAGCCTTTCTTAACCTTTCGAATACATTTGTCAACCTTTCTATGTGTTCTTGCAAAGAAGTACTGAAAATTATGATGTCATCAAGGTAGGTAAAACATTTTTCATTTTGAATACCCCTAAGGATATTATCCATAGCCCTTTGAAAGGTACTAGGCGCTCCCTTCAACCCGAATGGCATACGCCTGTACATATAGTGCCCCCCTTCAGAGCTGAAGGCAGTTTTTTCCATATCTTCAGGATTCATTTCAATTTGATGATATCCTGAGGCTAAGTCTAAAGTGGTATAATACTGGCTACGACCTAATTTATCCAATATTTCCGAAATATTGGGTAAGGGATACTTATCACCAATAGTTTGTTCATTAAGACGTCTATAGTCTATGACCATGCGAAATTTTTGTTTGCCACTGGCATCTGATTTTTTGTTAACAATCAGGACAGGGCTATTCCACGGGCTGGAAGATGGCTGAATAATTTTTTGTCTTAACAAGTCGTCAATTTGTCTTTTGACTTCTTGCTTTTGAGCTTCAGGTAATCGATATGGCTTAACAAATACTGGGTTAGGATTAGATAACCTAATACTATGTTTAACTTGATTAGAAAATGATAATGGGACACCTTCGCAATAAAATATGTCTCTGTACTCGTAACATAAGTTTTCTATCATGTCTCGTTCTTCGTCATTAGTGTGATCAAGTCTTAATCTGTTTAAATTTTGAATTTGTAATTTGTCAATTTCATTAGGAGTACCATCTATGTTTTCTAAGTCGATATCTTTGTTATGATGAATGGAATTTAATTCGTTAGTTGAAACAGGTTCTGCATAAATAGCTTTATGTATAATCAGCTGTACGGGATTTTCATTACTATTCACTATAGAGGTGATAGCCTGGCCATTTGAAACTGTCACGATAGATGCAGGAATAATTACACCTGACTCGAGTTTTATATTATTTATTATGCCTATGTTGGAACTACAGTCTATAGGAAGTTTGACTATTGTTTCACATCTCGCAGGCAGTATTATGTTATTTAATTCTTGTGGTTTCGAGTTACATTCGCGATGTATGTCGTCGTCACATGGTAAATACAAGGGAATGCATGTATGCTTCGTTACCAATTTCCTATTATAAAAATCTATTTTAGCTCCCAGTTGTTTGAGAAGGTCAGTACCAATTAACCCATGATATTGATTATTAATGTTAAATACATAGAATTTAAATTTAGTTCTGCCTGTTTTAAATATACTTGGTAGAGGAATTTTTAGAATTTCATTATGAAAACTGGTTTGGTGAACAGATTTAATTTGAAATTTTTCATGCTCTATAAATTTGGAATAAAAATTATGGGCAATATTTTCACATAACAGCGATTTCATCGAACCGGTGTCAAGCATAAGTCGCATTTGAAATGAGGGGTTGATTTCGACCAGTATATAAGGCAATTTAGGGTGGTTTACAGAATTTATCTGTACTATATTTTTTTGTTTAGTTCGATAACCTGAATAAAATTTTGTTCGATGTTATCTGTTTGTTCAAAAGCTGCTTCAGGTCTAGTTTCTTCTTCGTACGTTTCATGATTCGTTTCGTCAAAGTAACGAGCGTCATCTTCAGGAATTGTATAAGAGTGTGTTTCTGAAGGATAATTTTCATAAGATTCGTCATAAACAGGGTTGTCTGATTTAAATTCATGTTGAACCTCTTGATGGTATAATTGGGTAGGTGATGACTGTGCGTTAGGCCCGTTAGGACCTCTCGGATGAGTATTGAAATTTCTAGATGACGTTTCCATAGGTTCGGGCTGGAAATGTTGTCTAAAATTTGGATTGGGACGTGTATGTATCGAGGAATTTTTTGCAGATACCTCCATAGGTGTTGGCCTATAGTTTGGTCTGAAATTTGGATTTGGTCTGAATACGTTTTGTGTCAGCTGTTGTGGGGGCTGATTACGTAAATTTAAGGGCTTTCTGTATGTGGGTTGGTTATGGAATTGTCGGGGGTGCGTAAAATGCGGAACGTTATTTCTATTATTTTGCTGATTCTGTATGTATTGAGGTTGTTTATTTGGTACATTTGAGTTTTTAAAATTTGTGGATTGATTGTGGAGATATTTCATTTGTTTTTCTCCATATTGAAAATTCTCTTCTTCCAGAACAAGCGACATAGCGTGTTCTAGATTAGTCGGGTTTTGTAGCCTAACTGCTAACCCTAGTTGACCACTCAAACCATGTAAATAGGTTTTCAGTGCCACTTTATCGTAAAATTCATTTTTAATTAAACGAAATGCTTCGTTTGCAGTTGTTAGTCTTACTTTTGAAGCTAAAAGACTACGTGAGTCTTGTATTCTCATACCGAATTGGTATGGGGTTTCTCTAGGGTCTGGCTTTAAGAGCAAGAGGTCCCTAGCTAAACAGTCTTCGTCTCTCTGGTCGCCGAAGTATTGTTGCAATAATTGTTTAATACGAGGCCAATTTGTGGCATCTTCCCTACTACCTATCAATGTTCTAGCTCTACCTTCTAATTTACTTATTACTATTCTAAGCATCCATTGGTTATTTGGATTGTCATCATTTGTTCTATCAACAAATGAAGTGAGAAAATTTTCACACGCTGAAATAAATAAAGCTAAAGTATGCTGGTCCCCATCGTATGCGGGAATAGCATTAATGTGATAATTTTGTAATTGATTTGCCATAATTTGATTGTTATTTGAGCTTATTGTATTTTTCTCTGTTACTATAAGTTTGGGAGGTGCTAAATTTATTTTTACTTTATTATTAAAATTGTCAACTGTCTCTGTTTCAGAGTCTGACATTAATTTTTTAATCAATAATTTAAATTTGGGTAAAATTTTAATTAATATTTCCCGTAATATTTGCTTCTAACTTTAATCGATTTTAGATTAAGGTAGGACAAGGAAATTCAAAGGAACAATGAAAGCACTTACGCCAATGTGAAGATGAAGACGATTTCTGTTCTTCTTTGCTTCAGCATCATAAGATACAGCGAATAAGGCAGACAACTTCGTAGGCAGAAGTTCCGTATCAAACCTTATTTTCTCTTATGATCGCTCGCGCACTCACTGTATTTTTAATTGAAAGTTACTTAAATTATTTTTATCAACTTGGACGATGCTGTTCTTTGTTGACTTTGAAGCTGGTTCTGAGTTTTTAACGATAAAAATCGAAGTGCGGACTTTTGCGATTTTTGTCAAAAGGGCACTAAACTCATACTAACGACTGCGCCACTTTGAGTTGTACTTCAATTGAACTTCATAAAGTTAAATTTATTTACTTGAAGTTACAGTACAACGATATATATATTAAAATTTAAATAATATAAAAATTACAATAAAATACATATGAGTAATCTAATACCATTAAGGCTGGATGGCAAAGATTAACTGTTGAATATTAATGTTCGACATATATTTATAGACTATTAATTGCTGATCAATTTCCCCTCGGTAATGTCGCTGCACTTCAACCGGACGCTGAGTCGACGGAAAAGCCGGTGTAGCGCAACGTACCCATATGTGCTGACAGTAGCCTTGGTGTGTGTAGTATACCGGGTGGTGCAACCATAACTCGCGGTATACATGAAGTTATTGATATTGATGTTTAAAGTTAAACGTTGATAATTTTAGTTTTGTATCGATTAGTTTCGCCACACCTCCGTATCCATCAACCCTACATTTTCTCTCTATCCTAAATCCACTAAAACGTACCTGATTTTTTTACTTAAGCCACGTCTCACTGAGTAGAGCTAGGTTTACATGATTTTCTCTAGGATTCCTTTATTACCGATAATTGATCTACAATTCCCTTGAAAAAATAATATTTTGTCGGTCATTAAGATCTAAAAGTTGGTCTGTTGTCGCTCTACTGTCATAATTGTTAAATTTTTTTTTTGTAATATTCAACATCTCTGAAAGTGCATTTAATATTTTTTGACATATTGCCTCTACAAAGTCATTATTTGGGTCTTTATAACAACTACCATAAGAAAGAGGGTAGGTGTCATTTATAAGGGTGAGGGGGGAATTTGGCCTTGGACTTGTTGACTAATTTAATTATGTTGTGTTATATTTGGGTTTGTTACTTAAATTGATTTGTTTCAAGTGTGTGTTTTTTCGTATTTGTTCAGTTTTGTTTCGTTATTGGTATGTCTAGTATCAATGTTTTCATCTGAAGGATCTTTTAGTACGGTGGAATAGCTATTTCTACATTTATTAAATGCTTCACAATATGTTAGATTTTCTACAGCCATTAATTGTTTGATCTTTTGTTTTGTTTTGCGTATTTAAGGCAGCCTTCTCTGTTGCAATGTATGTTCCTCCACAAAGACTATAGGTTGGCGTACCATTGTTGTCATAATTTTATGTTCGTGACTACCGCCGCATCTCTTTCCTTACCCCTACACTGACTATTGGTGTGATTGTAACGCAGACATTTAAGACACTGAACCAGAAGTTTTACGTAAGGCTCCACTTCTTACATTATTTTTTCTATACAGACCTTGTTAGGCAGATTATTACACCTAAAGCTAACGAGTACCGAAACCGTGTGAACATATTTTATTGTTCCCGCGAGATAAATGGAGCCAAAACAATGGCCCGTTATGCTACAATGTCGCGTTCCCACGGTAAGAACCGCTGAGTCAGCCGTCGTCATAAGGGAGCCAACAACTATGCAGGTTCAAAGTGCAAGTAGAACGAAATATCACTGTGAGAATCTACATCAGCAGATTCCTTGTTTATCCAGAGACAATAGTGCAACGCCTGGAGGGAAGACTATAAAGAGGCTGATCACAGAGGTAGAACCGTTCATTATTGTTCCGAGTTAGTCATCTGCACACCGAGTGCATGGACATTAGATCACATGTAGGTTGATCGTCTTATTTTTAGTATATTGTATTATTCTTTTTTTGTAACTAAGTAATTAAGTTTTAATTGTTTAAAGTATCAAATAAATTGTTTTAAAAATTCAAACGTCTTAGCCGTAAAGTTAAGAGGCGCAGTCGTTAGTATTGGTTAGAAAACCGAAAGCATATGGATTTTTAAGCGTATCGACGCCTAATAACCAATTCGAGCCAAGTTAAAGCAGAAATAGTGGCTAAGCAGAGCCAAATGGAAGCAGCAACCATCGTATTATGGTAAGTTTACTGCTATCTCATTTTACATTTCCAATTTTTTATGTGTTGTATTGAAACGTTATATGTCTAATTCAGAGGAAGAATCACAAAGTTTATGTAACATAGAGTATAGATTTAGATCAATCAGCATTAGCGACAATAGCATAACAGTAAATCATTCAAATATTAATAAGAGTAGTAATAGTAGCAACATGACAGACCAATTCAAAGAATTTTTCCTGAAAGCTATTCCCGAGTTCGACGGGCAACCAGCCAACGTAGGCAACTTTTTAAAAGCATGTGACTTGGTCATTAACCAGTTCTACGTGCCAAACGAGAATCTGTATATGAATCACTTCTTGCTAAATTATGTTCAAACTAAATTAACGAGAACATCCCGGCTTATAGTAAATACAACGATAATCAACACGTGGGCAGACCTAAGAGAAGCTATTGTTCAGAATTTGAGTGACCAGAGAGATGATCACAGTTTATTAGCCGAGAGGCAAAATTTTTTGAGTCAATTTAGGCGACCCAACTTCAGTAATCAACCGGGTCGACCCAATGTAAATCATAATGCTAACAGAAATTATCACGAACCAATGGAAGTAGATAGTTCTAACACTAGACTGTCGCTACCAAGGTGAGCAGCCCATGTAAATAATATAGAATTTAATGAGAATGAAGTAAATGAAACAAATTACGTTTTAAATTATGTAAACGAAGAATTAAATTACGAAAATTCGCCAGCCGAGGAATACGATATCCAACAGCGAAATTTTCCCACTGCAGGTCCCTCAACAAGAGAACCGTGATAGATATAAATAATATGAATGCATTAAGTAGGTTACCGTATATAGAATTAAAAGAAATATCAGGTAAATTTTTGTTAGACTCGGGATCTTCAAAAAATCTTTTGAATCCTGCTGTAGCATATTATAAGTTCCCTAAAAACATATTTACGCATAATTTTACCATACGCACCGCGCATGGCATTTCTAAGCACTGTAAACGTGCACAAATTAAATTTAAATCGATTTCAGAGGAGATACAAGAATTCTGTCTATTTTACTTTAACAAAACTTTTTCGGGATTGATTGGGATGGAGTTTCTCAAACGAAACGAAGCTAAAATAGATTTTAAGGATCACAAACTGTATATAGGCAAGAATATACTAATAAAATTCACATATCTTAGCGAGAGTCAATCGGGACAGACAGAAACCAAAGCAGATGGTTTACTGTTACCCGAGACTCATTTAAATTTAAACAATATAATAACCCAGCAGTATTTCGTACGTAATACGAACTTGAGACAATTAATCACGTACTAAATAATAACCAAGCTTATAATGTAAGAGATAGGCCATTCAGCAGATTAAATAAACAATATGCATCTGAAATCACAGACAGCCAGATGCGAAGTCCATATGAACCAGCAGTTATACAAAATAACAATTCTAGTGCAACTCATATTAATAATTTAAACACGTACAATACGGGGCGTAATCAAAAACGAATTAATAATGAGAATGTCTTAATTAAACAAATATATACAGGAGACTTAAATGACGAGGAAAAACAATTATTATTTAGTTTATTATCAGAATATCAGGACATATTTAAAATAAAAACGAACCATTGACGCACACAAATGCGATAAAACATAGAATAAGGACCACGGACGACTACCAGTCCATTCTAAATTATATAGATACCCCTACGTACATAAACCGGAAGTAGACAGACAAATAAATGACATGTTAACACAAAAAATCATTAGGAAAAGCCACAGCCCATATAGCTCACCTATTTGGGTTATATCAAAGAAAATGGACAATGTGGTGGACTATAGGAAACTAAATGAAAAAACAATACCGGACAGACACCCAATTCCCAAAAAAGATGAAATACTGGACAAAATTGGGCGAGCCCAATATTTCTCGACGATCGATTTGATCTCTGGGTATCACCAAATTGAAATGGACCCCCGGGACATAGAAAAAACAGCGTTTACCACGGATACAAGCCATTGGGAGTACACCAAAATGGCGTTCGGGTTATCTGGGGCTCCAGCGACCTTTTCTAGGCTCATGCAGAACGTATTAGAAGGCCTAATTGGACAAACATGCCTTGTATATATGGATGACGTCATAGTTTTCTCCACATCGTTACAGGAACACCTTGAGAAACTAAAACTAGTATTCGAGCGCTTCAGGCAAAGCAACTTAAAGATCCAGCTAGACAAAAGCGATTTCCTAAGGAAGGAAGCCGAGTTTTTAGGACACGTGGTCAGCCCAGACAGGATTTGTCCGAATCCAAAGAAACTGGACGCAATAAGGAAATTCCCGATACCTAAAACCCCAAAGGAAATTAAATCATTCCTAGGATTAGTTGGATACTATCGTAAATTCATAGAAAACTTCGCACACGTTACGAAACCACTAACAAAATGTTTGAGGAAAAACTCGAAGATAAACGTGAACGACGAAGAATACATTGCTGCCTTTAGCTCATGTAAAGACATATTAATGAATTCACCTGTACTTATACCACCGGATTTTTCTAAAGACTTTATATTAACAACCGACGCTTCAAACGTAGCGATAGCCGGAATATTAAGCCAGGGCGAACCCAATGCGGATCACCCGATAGCTTACGCCAGCCGGACATTAAACGACACCGAATCCAGGTACAGCACAATCGAGAAAGAATTATTAGCCATCGTGTGGGCAACTAATTATTTTAGACCATACTTATACGGAAGGAAATTCACTATATATACGGACCATAAACCTTTAAAACGGTTATTTTCGTTGAAACAACCAAATTCAAAATTGCTCCGTTGGAGATTAAAAGTGGAAGAATATGAATTTAAAATTGAATACAAAAAAGGAAAGCTAAACTGCGCAGCAGATGCACTGTCCAGAGTAGAAATAAACCCACTAGACATAGATAATCAATCAAAGGCGAATAATATCGACGAAGAGGAAGAAATCATAGAAATTAACGATGACGACACAGAAAATTCGAATGCGGACTCGTATTCAGCACCAGGCATACCAATACTCGAGGAAGAAATCGTTAACAGCAAAACCAATCAGATAGTTTTTAAAAATACGGATAAACCAGACATATTCTCAGTCAGAAGAGACAAAAGAAATTTCATATATGCAAACTTCAATTTAAATAAACCAGATCAAATAGAGAAATTTATAAAAGAATACTGTTTACCACAAAGGAAATATTATTGCATTTTTGTAAATGAACACGATTACGAACTAGTAAGTTCGGCAATCAATAAAAACTTTAATAACGTATAATCACCCAAGTTTTATAGATGTCTGGAAATTAGGAATGAAATTAACGAGGACGAATTAACCGAGACTATAATGAAATATCACGAGGGGAAGTGTAACCATCGCGGGGCTGATGAGACCTACCTAAGAATGAAGAAAATATAGTACTATCCCAACTTAAAGAAATATATAGAGGAATATGTACGAAATTGCGAATTATGCAAAACCTGCAAATACAATAATAGGAACCCAGTACAAATAGCATTGGAGCACTTCCCCACAGCATCAAAACCGTTAGAGATATTACACATTGACACATTCCAAATTGAACAAGCTATCTTCCTAACAATCATAGATCCGTTTAGTTAATTTGGCCAAGCATTTCCAATAAAAAGTAAAAGTGCTACTGAAATTGCAAAAAACTTGACCAAGCACTTTTCACAGTATGGAGCGTGTAAAATAATAATCGCAGACCCAGGTACGGAGTTTTCAAACCAGGTAATTAAAGAACTATTAGACACATATCAGATAGAGTTACATATAACAACACCGCAAAACCCAACATCCAAAAAGATTTCACAGCACGATTATTGAACATTATCGATTATTCAAAATGAAATTTAAAAATGTGAAACCCATAGACTTAATACCATACTGTATATTCGCTTACAACTCGACAATACACTCACAGACACTAAAACCACCTTTTGATTTAATATTTGGCTACATACCAGAAATGTTTAACTATGACCCGGAAGTCATAATTACACAGGAATACAACGTACAACATAAAGATTTAATGCAAATTATTTACGAGATAGTCAGAAGCAGGATAGAGAATTCAAAAATAAAAACGTTACAACGGACAAATAAAAACACGAACCAACCGTTCAAGGAAGGTGATGTTGTCTACAAAAAGATACCACCAGGATTTCATAAAAAAAACATAAAAACCCATTTTCAGGACCGTACTCAATAATATCCCTATTAGAACATAACAAAGCTATTTTAATAAATCATAAAAATGACGAACAGACGATAGCACATTTAAGAAATTTACGTATTGCAGGTTCCTTGCCACGGGAATAACAGCCCAAATACAAGACTTGACAGACAACCCAGGCATGTTACCCAAGAAATTAGGCACAGCATACACTGAGACTAGCAACTGGAATATGATACACATACATGACTTGACACAATTATATAGAGACTACAACCAGATTAAAAGACACTACGCAAATACAGTTACCTTCATGACAAAAGATTACCATTCTGAATATCATAATTTCATATGGACATTGAATTTCACCATAGATAATGTAGACGATATATTTTACAGGATTTTTCCAAATAACAATATTATTAATAGACGAAAACGTGGCATAATAAACGGACTAAGTTCTATATTTAAGTCAATCACAGGGAATCTCGATTCACAAGATGGGGAACGCATTCAGCAAGCATTAGAAGTCTTAACGACAGATCAAAATAAAATTCATGAATTTTTTAGGTCCCAAAATTCAGTCATGCTCGAGGCAATCGTCGAATTTAATAGAACGATAGTAGGATTGAGTCATAACCAAGGCACGATAGTAAATAGGATAAATGAATAAGGTAATACAGTAGAAAGCCTGCGAAGTGAACAAATAACTCACTATCATCGCATTAAGATCCTAGAGTTACTCATGCAGCTAGGACAATTATTAAACAATATTCAAGAAATAGAATTAACAACAGAAAATGCCATCACTTTTGCAAAATTAGGAATCTTTCACACATCCATGTTAAAACTAAAATTTATGTTAAAACTAAAATTTATAATTAAAGAAATCAATAAGATACAAAGGTATGCAACTAATGCTAGAGTAATAACAACCACTGATTTAAATCTATACGAAAAAGTATTTAAAATAAAAGCAGTCCAAAACAATTTCAAAATTATATTTCAAATAGAAATACCTCTGGTAGATGAATCAGAATATGATTATTATCAATTATATACATTACCTGTCCCTAGAAAGGCACACCTTTTTACCATGATAATTCCTAGAACCAAATACCTTATCCTAAGCAGTAAACAATATGCCTATCGTAATGAAGAATGTCAAAGAACCAAATATATTTTTTCAAAAACGACAATCCAACAACCATGAATGATCAAAACCCATGTGAAATAAAACTAATAAAATTTCAAAAACCTATTAATAATTGTAATCAAGAATTAGTCAAAATTAATAGAACCACAGTTTCGAGATATGGAACCAGTCAATATATAGTTATAGCACCCGAAGAAACTAACGCCAGAATAGCTTCCCAGGAACAGGAGTGGACCAACATCATCAAGGGTACAAATTTAATTAACCTGCAACCAAATTGCCAATTAACTATAGGCAACAAAATATACAAGACCGGCCCAGCAACAGCAGAAACACAACAACTATTCAACCTGCCTACACTAGAAACCCCCATTTCAGAAGATCAAATAAATCCAGGACCAGTACCCGAAATATCATTAGAAAACGTACAGCTACACAACATCAATCAAATCCAACACCAACTTCAAAAAATTAAACAAAATATACCAGGACCTATAACAATACCAATCCATCACCTGAGTATATGGACAATATTACTGTACATAGCTGTCTTAATAACCATCACAACTATAGCCGTCCGAATGGGGTTGAAGAAACGAAGAACCAGCAAAGAAGATAAAGGAACAAAAACTGGAACCACCGAGTCCGGATTTCCATTGAAAATCCGGAACGAACCATAGCTTCGTCTTTAAAAAGGGGAGGAGATAAATGGAGCCCAAACAATGGCCCGTTATGCTACAATGTCTCCCACGGTAAGAACCGCTGAGTCAGCCGTCGTCATAAGGGAGCCAACAAATATGCAGGTTCAAAGTGCAAGTAGAACGGAATATCACTGTGAGAATCTACATCAGCAGATTCCTTGTTTATCCAGAGACAATAGTGCAACGCCTGGAGGGAAGACTATAAAGAGGCTGCTCACAGAGGTAGAACCGTTCATTCTTGTTCCGAGTTAGTCAGTAGGTATAGATGGTTCCTTCTAACTACACCACCCACCACCCACCACCCGGGTGGTGGAGGTGGTGGAGCCACTGACCTGACTCAGTCGCCCCCGACCTAACCCGAGCACCTCCACCACCTGACGCCGAACCTAACCCGAATATCTCCACCACCTGACGTCGTATTTAACCCGAATATCTCCACCACCTGACGTCGTATTTAACCCGAATAGGTAGCGAACTGACCTGAGATGACGTAATCAAATTCAAAAGCCAGCTAACCTGTATTAGGCAAACGAGGAACCACCATTTAAATGACGTGTGTAAATATGGCGGCTAGCGCATGCGTACAAGTAATTTTTTATTTATTGGTTGAAGTCCTACGTGTTTGGTGTCATATCACTCGTCTAGGTAAGCAGAATCCAAATTTAACATATGTACATGCGTACAATAAAATATTTATATTCTTAAGTCTTATTGAAATCGGTTTGATGTAAATAATCCGTTAAAAGTAGAGCCGACAACAACGTATACATCTAGTGGTAGCCGCGATATCGCTTCCAACTATGGCTATATTTAGCATTTCCCGAAATTAACCTTGTTAGCCAACATATTTTCCTCGCAGCTGTTGAAATAATCTTGTGAGCAGTTCATATTTCCTGTTTGTGGTTGTATTTCCATTGAATGACCTTAAAGTCATATGAAATAGATAAAACTCCAGAATTTTTTGTATAAAAGGTTGAGAATTTCAAACAAATATTTAATTGTTAACTATGGCGTATAACTACGAGCGGGGGTATGGACGTAAAAATAGAATAGGTGATGAAGTGTGTGAATTAAAACAGTTGGTGTTGGAAATACAAAACGAGGCTTTTACAGATGAACGTGACTCTGAAGGTGAAGACTATGAGAGTGGTCATATAGTTGAATTATGTGATATATATTTGGCCGGATACTGCTCCACACAGTTCTTCGCTCTAGCGCTCATTCGATACCGTCCAGGTGCGCATTTAAGCAAACCATTTTTCAAATATTTACCTGGAGAAGCTCAAGATCAATATAAAAGTTATTATGATGTAGAAACCATCAGAAATATTTAGTTTACACAGAAATCTGTGATATGAAGAACATGGAATGTTGTATGAAATATTATAAGGTGTTTAGTGATTGCAAAAGATTTTTAAAATTTAACAGTAAACCAACCAGAAGAATACAACCAATTAAAGTTGAGAGGGAAAACCTATTTAACATCAAAGTTTGCGATAGCAAGTTTAGTTTAAAATTTCTAGCTATGAAAGCTGCTTGGAATTGTTGTGCCGAAACAATGTGTGACGAAAATGATGGTCCTGATTTCCGTGAACACCATAGGAAAAAGTTATTGTTTAACAAATATCAAGATGATACTAGGATGCTGATGGAAACCACTTTCAACATCAGAAGATCTGTGAAATTAGTGACTGGTGTTAGCGCAAGAAATGAGTTCACAATACTTGTGAAATTTGTTAACCCTTTGGCTCTAGATGAAGAAAATCAATATCTAGCATTGGAAGAGTGGCAGTTTTACGATTTTAGGGATAACATACGTGTATTATCTGCAAAGTGGTTTAAAGATAATGAAGAAACTCATGCTGTAACTTAGACGAGCTACTTTCGAATCTCTCCTACAACAATGCTAAGTGAAAAAGTTTTATGTGTTAATAATTGTTTTACACATATTGTTATGTATCTAAATGAAGACACTGTAGAAAAGCTGGTGGAGCATGAGGAAATCATTAAGGAAAGATTTGAGTATGTAAGAGAAACACAGTTTGCTTGGATATATGAGTGTTTTCTTCGCGACATCGTTCAAACATTAACAGAGCTGGGTAATTAAGATGTGAGTGCCGCGCAAACCATCCGAGTGATAAAAACCCTACTCAACAACATGTCTCCAACATTCAAGTATTACATGTCAGAGTGTTTGCATTACGCTCAAGAACAAGTGCTAACCGACATCAATAACCTCATCAATGGCACCACCTCTTAAAGCAAGCTTCGTCATCCTGACAGCATTGTGTCAAAATGTGTTTTACGTCTACAAACCGCCAAATGTGAAAGAAGTACGAATCTGTTTTGATGACTGCACCAAATGGTCTGGACTACCAAGAACATATCTACACAACGATGAAGTGACTGAAGTTTCAACATACAACATGTCCAATATTAAGACTGATATAGTACATTATAAACTTATGTTTTTGTTTGATCATGGCACCCGAGGTGAGACAGCTGACTGGAGAACTCTTGTGTTAAATGATTCTTACCTGTTCACTTCAAATTATATTTCTATGTTTATATCAACTGGTTTTCTTATGTGTCTTGCCATATTTATGCTCATGTATTTTGGTTTTAAATATTACACTGTACTTAAAGATATCTATCGTAAACATATTTGTTAATAAAAATATATAAATTGAAGATGCCTGTGTTTTATTCATTAGTTAAGCACCTGTAGTTAAGATGAGATACTGTGAATCGTGCTCGTTACAAGTGAAACAGAGTGCTTTCTCTGGACATTTACATAGTGAAATTCACAAATCTAAAGTGTGTGAACCGTGGAAAGTTGAACAAGTTTATATGTTAACTCAAGCTTTTAAAAACAGAATGGCCACCTATCGTATTAGTATGGATGGTAGTGATATACGACTTGCCATGGAAAGTGTAAAGCATAAATTGTTTCATTTGATGGAGGCTGCTTTAGCCAAACACGATACAGTTAAAATGAATCTAGAATTGTTTGGTTTGTATGTGCTCCAAAGTCGAAATAAAAAAGAAATGAAGTCATTTAATACTAAAAATAAAAATATCACAGTGGCAACTAACTTTGAAAATATATATCAAGAATTTACTGAGGAGATTTACACAAAAGCTTTAGAGTTTGCTGAAGGCGATAGCGGATGGATGTTGGAAAGACTAATGTGGTTGGAAATTAATATTAATAAATGTATTTTAAAGTAGTTTAAAATAAAAAGCAGATATATTTTACTGAGTATCAACGACTACGAACCTCATCGTGAAAGTAATTGCAGCATCCTTACAGCTACATTATATAGCGTACGATGTTGGAGAGTGGGGCATACTCGATGACGCAATCATGTATAATTACACAAAAACATTTTGTGTGATTGGGAAAGTTGTTAGTACTCTCCATTTCCAATTTGATATCCACAGTAGAAGGTTTTATAGAGTCGCTATACTTGGAGCAATCAAATACAAACATGGGATATTTTAGGAAAGACTTGTAATCCAAGGTAGGCTGTGGTTCTCTGCCAACATACGAACGTTGAAATTCAATCATGTTTCTATATGCCTCGACGTAATTTGCTTGGTTAAAGTTCAGGTTCATACCATCTGTGGGGATTTGTTTCGAATTTAAGTGAAGTCTTATATCTCGAATACCCACATGATCAAACTCGTTGATGTCTTTTCTAACGTTACTGTATCGATCTGTTTGGAATATCACAATAACAAATCTGGGTCGTTCAGTGTTTGAGGATGACTTAAAAGACCACAAGTCTTTCGTTGAATTATTTAGATTTGGTAATTCATACATCTCCCATTTTCTATATGGTATAAGGATTTTCTTATCTAGAGCAATCGACTTTAATAATTGCTGTTGTATAACTTCACTAGGGTGGATATGTTTCACCTGCAGAGCCATGTACTCAATGTTAAACTTTAATGCCTTATCTGTATCTGCGGCACCAATCAAAATAAAGCAATTTCTATCATTCTGAGCTCTAGTGAGACGTAGAAGCAATTTACTGAAAATCACTCTTTTATAGTCTTTGAAAATATTACACAAGTAGCTAAGAGGTATGCAGTAGCAAAAACGTTCATTTTTTAACATCACATTGTTTTCGGTTGGATGCCATCCAGCTGGAATCAGAGCTCTTGCTTTATCACTGTTTGCTTCCAAAAGTGTTCTAATTGATGTAACTATACCAGGATTTCTCACATGTTCAATAATCTGATTACACATTTCAACCGCAATAGAGCAAACAAATGAGCTGCTGCATTAGACGTTACTTCTACATTTCCAATCGTACCACTCGTCTCAATACTACCATTTATTAGTAGAACAGATGAAGACCAATCGTAAAAAATATCTTGTTGGTTGATTGCAAACTCACAGGTATCATTATGGTCAAACGATCTGGTTTGAGGAGCGTATGTGTGTATTTCTTCCCCTCTGATTGACTCGTCGTGCACAGGGTCTGCGAATATATGTAGTTTGCTTAACATCGTAACCCAATGACTGTAGAAACTGTATGTTCTCCCAAGATAGAACCGTCTTCAACTCAGGTAGCGAAGATACTGAAGCTGGAGCGGTTTGATTACTACTATTTATAATCAGCATAATATGTTGGTGTCTCTTCCAACTCCAATATCACAATGATCTCCTCACCTTGAAAGTTCACAGGTACTGAATTCTGATCGATAATGTTTACATTTATATGCGAAATGATACGTGTGGTAAGAGGCATAAAAACCTTACTATATGGTTTTACATCAATCGCATAACCAGGGTCTACCATAGGAGCAAACTCATATACTCTATGCGTAGGTTTTCCATCGTGGTAAGAACCATCTACTATGTTGCATTCCAAACGAATCGTCTTTACGCGTACAATTTCTACGGGTAAATTGGAAACGTAAAGTTTACCTGCAGCAAGACGTTGTTTAGAAAATCCCAATATTGGTGCTATTGAAGCATCGGTAGAAAAGTCTATATCATACTGACATGTAATCTCACATTTCAAAGTGTTGTTGTTGGCTTTTAGCGAAAACAGTTTTACCACATCTATGTTGTATTCTACTGCAGGATCCAGATGTTTATCTTTAATATAACGTCGTAACAACTCATTCTGAATGTATTTCTCGATATCACTGATTTCATATGAACCATCAGGAATACTTATTTCTTGTCGAATCTTTCTACCACTTACAGCAGAAAAATAGTGAAACTTATTACACCCACGTTCTATGTTTGGTATAGTGTTATATGTATGAAAGTTTGCAAGCGCGAGCGAATACTCAAAGTGTGGTTTTAATACTAACGGTGGAAATATTTCCATCGATAGAGAGGACGTAGAGCCCTTCAAAGCAAACGTACGCGCCATGACTGAAACACAGATACTACTGTTTAAGTCTTTTATTTAAAAATTTTAAACATAAGTGACCACAATTATAAGTATTATACTTTTGATATACATCATGATTATACAATATAGTACAGTTTTTAAGATAATACAACAGTTCAATTTGTGGCTTCAAGTTTCCATATGAGTCAAAGTAGACGGCTGTGTCACCACGTTTCTTAACTGCAACCCAATGACTACCTGGCTCTTTGTTTGTTTGCAAATTCATGATAAATGATTCATTCTTGCGTGATCCATTCGATGGTAAAGTATCTCGCATGTATACACCTCTAAAATATGGAATTTTCATTTTACCAGCAAATTTCACAAGATCTATATTTGTTAGAGGTCTTGCTGGTAAACACTTTACACGTTTTTTGGTTTATGTAAATACAAACCAAAACCGCTTCGCTGTTTCTTCATATACAAGCCACTACCTCGTTGACCAACAGCAATAGCCTCCATCGTTTGGTTATGACGTTTTGCTTCTTCCAATTTTTGTTTGGCTGATTTAGCATCGTTAACTGCTTTAGCAATGCCTGCAGCACCACCACCTAGAGCTCCCAGCGCTGATAGACCACCAAAAATTAAAGGTAGTAGTGGAAGGAAACCTCCACTTTTCGGTACTGGAATAATTCGGGGTGTCTTGACTTTCTTACGACCACCAGCATTTTTAATTACTTTTCTCGCTACATGTAGTAAATTACTTCCGCACCCACAGCTATAGCACCTTTCATTAAATTTATTATGTTTTTAAATGGTATTTTACCGCCACATTTTACTTTTTTACTGCTGCGTTTACGTTTGGTGGTTGCCTTTGGGGTTAAACCCATACCAAGCTTTCTTTTAACTTTCATAGTGTTTGTAACACCCCAAGCAGCTAACTTTTCACCAAAACTTGCCTCCTTCGACTTTACTCTCCCCCAAGCTCGGTTCTCCAACACCTCGTCAGCTCGATGTCTATCACTCAAGTATGCGATATCGTGATCTCGACAAGCACGATCTAGAGGATTGATACCTTGATCACCTCTTGCTCAACGTTCTTTAAGTTTAGTACCTGGACCACAAAACTGATAACCAGGAACGTGCAGCTCAACAGGTAATTTGTTGATGGCTGTGTTAACAAGACATTCACCTTGGCACACCAACATTTATACTGCTAATGAGGTATGATAAATCTGAGTATTTATATAGATGGTTGCACTCGTAAAAAGTTTTAGTTTAGTTAACGATGCGTATTGTTAAACACGCAAAAGCTACCCTACCAGTCATAAACATAGATGATGTTGTTACCATTCCATCACCTAAACAGCAAAGACATGGACTTCTTTTACCAAACACAGTTAGATGTTTGATATGTGGTCCCAGTGGATGTGGTAAAACAAACGTTATGTTAAGTTTGTTGTTTGAACCAAACGGTTTAAAATTTCAAAACGTATACGTATACTCAAAGTCTTTATATCAACCTAAATACAGTATGTTAAAGGAGGTGTTGGATGCTACAAAAGGTGTTGGATACTATCCATATAGTGAAAACGAAGAGATATTAGATCCTGCAGATGCAAAGAGTAATTCAATTTTTATATTTGATGATGTAGCCTGTGATAAGCAAGATAAAATAAAATCGTATTTTTGTATGGGTAGACATAAAAATATTGACAGTTTCTACTTATGTCAGACATATAGCAAAGTTCCGAAGCAATTGGTGCGTGATAATGCTAACATTATAGTTTTATTTAAACAAGATGAAACTAATCTTAAACATGTGTATGATGATCATGTAACTACCGATATGAGTTTTGAAAAGTTTAAACTCCGTTGTGGTGAATGCTGGGAAAACAAACATGATATGGTGGTTGTTGTTAAAGATTCTGATTTAACACAAGGAAGATACCGCAAAGGGTTTGATCACTTTATATATCTCACTTGACTGGAAAACGTTAGTATTAAGTTGTTCGACATAGAGTAAACATGTCGAAAAAATCTAAAGCTACCCGTCATCGTAAAATAGTAGCACCACCAAATATACAACGTAAAATAGCTGATCTATCAAAGATAATTCGAAAGAAATATTTAGCTTTGAAGCTTGGCAAAACAGAGACAGATGAAACATTACAACGTTTATATAAACCCATCTTAAAACCTTTGAGTGATATATCGAAAAACACGGCCACCACGGCATTGGCTACTGTTCAACACCAACCGACTAAAACCACCACATCATTAGCTACGACTCAAACAACTCAACAGAAACCTGCTACATTATTGGCTACTACTCAAACAACTCAACAGAAACCGACTAAAACTGAAGTTGATGTCAAACCAACAGCAGCAAAGGAGGAAATTCCATTCCTTAGTGATGATGAAACGTTTGAATTGGAGGCGGAGGCACCAGAACCTGAATTATGGGCGACTAAAGCTTATAGAAAATTAGATGCTGCTGCAAATACACCAAAAGCAGTGCACGAACGAATGTTAAGTTCCTATCCAATAGTTGTTAGATATTATGTTGATAAATATTTTACAGATAATCATTCATGTGATCAAACATATGGTGTTACTTATGATAAAGATACCAACACTTGGATGCTTGGAAACAAACCTATTAAATTTGTTGTTACTAACGTAGATTTTAGAAATAGAGAAACCTTTCAAATTGTGGTTGGTGACAGAAGATATTACGGTACTAATCATCTTTCGGAATTGATATTTTTGAGAAAACCTGGTATGAGTGCTTTGAACAATCGGGAAGCTTTACGTGACTACGCAGACATTATGGCAACTACTAGTCTTCACAGAAAAGAGAACAATCCTAAAGAAGACGTATTACGAAACACCTCTACCAAATATCAACATGTAATAAAACCAATTTTAGAAAAACAAGAAGGTGCTAGAGCGCGATCTGCCTGGGTAACTTTAGGCCGTGGTATGCCATACATGCTACATACAAAAAAACAGAAAGAGTATGTATACTGGGATGATATAAACGAGTTGGTTGATAGACAATTGCCCAGTTTCACAAAGCTTGATTCAATATTTAACGGCCGATTAGTTAATCAAGGATTAAGACGACCAATCACAGACTAGAATTCGGGTTGTTGCCATGACAACCAAATATTTTGAAGCTGTGATTGGTCGTCTGAATCTCTGATTAACTAACCGGCCGTTAAATATTTAATCGAGCTTTGTGAAACTGGGCATTAGGCTTTTAGTAGCTTCTCAAGCAGCTGGTAATAACGCACACAACAACGAAATTCAGTCGACTATTGAAGAACTGAAGGAAGTGGGTGTTATATAAGCAGATTTGTGTGTTTTTAACCATTTTCAAAATGCCGATCTATAAATTCGGACGTTCCGCAAAGAATTTAAAACATCTAAACCGAATTATTCACAGAGAAACATTTCCGAAAACTACAAAACCATAAGTTGTGTAACGTGGGTGATCCTGTTGAACCTACAGATGGTGTGAATAGAAAATTTGTCGATGTGTGGGTAGATGAGTATAAGAAAACTAAAGTTGACTATCAGAAAATTAAAGCTGATTATAAGGTGAGCAAAGATGCTGTAGCACTTCAAATTGCTATACTGCTTGATGCTGTACATAAACCGGAGTTGGAAGCTTTAAAAAAAGAATTTGAACATAAATTTAAAAAATATGATGATTTTAAACGTGAAGTCTATAACTCATTTCCACTTAAGACTGGTGTTGATCAATCACTACAAAAGTTGGAAGAGCAATTAATGAAAAATTATATGGATCTTAAACACGAAGCCTACAGCTCGTTTCCGCTTAAAACTAGCATTGATGAAACATTAATTAGTCTTGAAGAGGATATCAAGGAGTACATACATCAAACAGTGTTTCCTCTTCATAAAACGTTTACTGCTATGGCTAATACCGCTATATCTAAACTTCAAAAAGATTATATAGATCTAGCAGTTTCAAAACTTGAAGCTGACTTAAAAAATACGTTTCCTACTAAAGACGATTTAAATTAAGCAGTCATTACGATTGAAAATAAACTTTTAAAAATGTTTGTGACTAAGGAGTATATCGATGGTGCTATCGAAGGGATAAATAGAAATTTAGTTCAGGAAGCAGTGGCAGCAGTTTGGGTTATGGTGGATAAACGTATATCAAAAATGGAGTTTAGTTGGAATCAAATAAAATAAGTTCAGTGTAAAAATGTCTATCGATAAGTTCGGACGTTCTGCAAAGGCTCCCAGCTTCTTAAACAAAATTGTGCACAGAGAAACATTTCCGAAAACTGTAAATGGTGATTTTGATATGCAAAACCATAAATTATGTAACGTAGGTGATCCTATCGAGCCTGCTGATGGTGTGAATAGAAAATTTGTCGATGTGTGGGTAGATGAGTATAAGAAGAATAATGATGAAGTATCACAAAGTCTTGTCGCTATAACTCTTGAAGCTGTGCATAAATCAGAACTAGCTGCTCTTAAAAGCGAGTTTGAAAACAAATTGAAAAATGTAGACAAGACGATAGCTGCTCAAGTTTTAAAAGATATTGATGTGTTAAAGAATAACAAGTTGAAAAGAAGCTGGGTGAGATAGATAGCAAACTAAAAGATTTACATGATAAGTGGATACTTTTAAATCCAACATCACCATGAGACGCAAAACAGTTGAGCCATCTGATACCAAAAAACAAATTATTGATGAGTTATATAAACCAGCAAGAATCAATTTTAAACGTAGACGTACAATAAATAAATGGTTTAAATGATTTGTGGCAGATTGATTTAGCAGAATTTACAGACTACTACAAAGCAAACTCTGGTTATAAGTATATTTTAGTGGTTATTAATTGTTTTTCAAAGTATGTGTGGACTCGCCCTCTTAAATCTAAAACTGCTGAAGAGGTGACTAAAGCTATGGCTGATATTTTATCTACTAGTACACCGCCCTCTAATATCCAGTCTGATCTTGGGTTAGAATTCTATAACGCTAAATTTAACGCCTTAAGGAAAAATACAACATTAATCACTACAGCACTTATAGCGTGAAGAAGGCTGCAATAGTGGAAAGAGTCATACGTACCTTAAAAGAGAAGATATATAAAAATTTCAACTTGATTGGCTCCCACAAGTGGGTTATATACACTACCTGATGTCACTGCTGCTTACAACGCTACTGGTCATCGAACAACTAGTGTAAAACCTCAAGATGTTAACAAGAAAAATGAAGAAGCTATTCTGAAACAAGTTTATTCAAATCTAAAAGTGTTTAACAAAAATAAATTTAAAGTGGGTAATGTTGTACGTCTAAGTAAAGCTAAAACATTATTCGAGAAAGGTTATACACCACGTTGGTCAACGGAGCTGTTTAAAATCACTAAAGTTCACTACACTAATCCAACCATCTATTTAATAGAAGACATGCAAGGCAAACCAATCAGTGGTGGATTTTATGAAGAGGAGCTACAAAAGACTGCAACCCCTGATTATTATTTAGTTGAAAGAGTGATAAGAAAGAAAGGCACCAAGTCGTATGTCAAATGGCTTGGTTTTGATAAATCTCATAACTCATGGATAACTAGCAAAGATATTAAATAATTTGTATTACAATACTTTATATTAAAACAAACATTGTAAAATATATGATTTTATTAAAATAAAACAAACATTGTAAAATATATGTTTTTTATTTAAACAACCTACTCAATACAAAGCTAAACGTAAAGTTATCTTTATTATCAAATTTATGACAAGTCGCCTAAATATAAACAGTATTAAAATTTATTTTCAATTTCTACAATCACTTTAGACATTATAAAACACCTTTAAACTAAATATTTTCACAAGGAAATCTTGAAAGAATATAGAAACTAATATTAGGAACGTTTGACTAGATAAATAAATAAATAAATAAATACATAAATAAGTAAATAAATAACTATGTATATAAGTACATAAATAAATAACTAAGCCTAACCTAAATGAATTGCGTGAAATGAGCTGCCTTATGAAGACGAATTGTATTTTACAGGTATTGGCGAGTTGGATAAATATTTTAGATCGTGAAAAGTAGTCCGCGTTACTTTTTCACGATCTGTTTATGACCCCAAGCTAGCGTTTTATATAAATCTGATAGAAGGTACCGTTCATCATCAAAATGTGATAATGCTACCTTATTAACCATTTGTGTGAACACATCATGCAGTCTCGTTCGGAAAACATTCATACTTTTAAACACTCGTCCATCCTGTACTACCACACATCCATCATCATTCATTTTTGTTTCACCCATGCTATCCACAACATTCCTGTAATCCTCAGCACTCAAATCCCTTTTCGTTACACATTCTTTCACTCCTTTCGCTTTCTTTGTTAAAATACCCTCCCCATCAATCATATATGAATTTGTTCCCGTCTCAACCATTTCGTATAAAATTTTGCCCTTATACTCGTCTTTCATTCGTCCTAACACACTCTCGCTCACCGGTATACCGTGTGGATTGTCAGACGAGTAGTTTGATGTATCGTATTTGTCTATGTCTTGTTTCATGTCGTCATAAAAGTTGTCTGTCTCTACTAAAATAATCAACGAGTCCGTATCAGTGTACAGTAAAGTCACTTTGTCACCATACTTTGTCTTTAAGTAGTCGTACAGAAACCCATATATGATGGTTTTTGATACATCTAATATCGAAAAACCAACATATATAGGTCTGTCATATGTCACGTGAGTTCGGTTCATTTGTATAGCGACAAAGTCGTCCGTGAAAATCGAATGATTTTTAAAGTGTGGTTTGTTAATGTATGCCGCCGCACCCGGTTTACGGCCGATATTATCCCAGTGCGTCACAAGTTTCACGTCCACCCTCTTGTCCAAATTTTCCATGGTCTTACCGAATACCGCGTTGTTCATTAATTTAAAGAAATCGCGCTCAAATTCATTTTTAGATACATTTCGTAAGTTTGTGTTTTTATCGATATAAATTTTCAGCCATGGAGATTGCCTAAATGTTATAACGCGGTGTATTTTCTTCAAAACCAGTCCGTGATCTAAACATTGCTTTAAATTCCTATAATGAATAATATATTTAGTTTTATCGTTTAAATTTGGAATAAGTTTCGGTAGTTTCGCGTTTGGGGGTACGAATGATTCAGGACAAAAGAGTAATTCATTGTGTAAGTCATGTAGACTCTCCGGATATTCTAAATCGACTTCCAAAACATAACCAAATTCGTCGTTATCCGCCAAATTTTGAATTTCTAAATTTTGAATTTCGGTTTCGGAGAGCCAACGAAAGCTTCCGATTGCTAATGGCTCGCTTTGACTTTTTCCGTACAAATTTGTGGCATCTGTATAGATAAGCCACGTTTTCGGCTTTGTAGCGTCATAATTAGGAGTATGTTCGTTGTTAGCTACAGCCCGTCTCACACTACATTGACTGACACCACCCCGTATACCTTTTTTGAAAAAGTGATGCATCTCGATGTCTGTTAGCAGTTCCAGCTCCACCCCAGTAGCTTTTAGGGCAGCATTCCAAGCAAGAGATGGAGCTGTGACATGCTGACAAGGATCGAGATTGTACGCCTCAAAACAAACATTCCTAAAATTCTCAAACACATCAGCCAAAAGCAACACATCTGATTTTAAGTATATACCTGAATAACCCCCTAAAGTTTTACACTCAAACGTCTGCCACACCTTACACGCACGCTCATAGTCAGACTGCATGATATGTTCACCTCTTAGATTATCATAAAATCCCGACTGTGATGGAAGCTTAGTCTCATTTAATTTATCAAACGAATCAACATACGAATATGGAAATACACCCTTCTGCCGAATTAAATTAAACTTGTTTACATCTGTGAAATATTTTTTCACTTCCCTACACTGACTATCTTCTAAATTTTTTGCTAATTTCTCTAAACTTTTAGCCATAAACCTAAACGAATCCAAAAATCTATGTTTTATGTGTGTTTTTTTCGTTGTCCCATCTTCCGACTCCTCTTGATTAACCAAAACATGTTTACTAAAAGTGATGTACCGCTCT
Source organism: Tillus elongatus (assembly GCA_964006375.1). Lineage (NCBI taxonomy): Eukaryota > Metazoa > Arthropoda > Insecta > Coleoptera > Cleridae > Tillus > Tillus elongatus. The sequence continues at coordinate 86,703,290 of OZ023265.1, forward strand.
TTGTTTTGAGCGATGACATCTAATTTTGACTCGTACTCTGCCAACTCTTTGATGAAGAGATGCGTATCATACCCTGAGAGATTATGAAACAATACCGGAATGAATTTAGGAACTTGATAATTTAGATTGCAGATGGAGTGAGCCGGACCGCGATAATTATTGAATTCGAGCAAATGGTCGTGGTCACGAACCTTCTTCTCATCGGGACCGAAAGATCTTTCACAAATGTGACATAAATTAGAATTTTGAAATTCGCGCTCTTGTTCATCGGTTAAAGGTGTTATTGGCCAAACTTTGCTTATATGGTTTTGATAAATCTCTCTAACATCATTTTCTAATCGTTCTACAAAAACGCTCGCGGAGTCCTGACCACGGTAAATGACAAATTTAGAAAGCGAATCGTCAAAAGAGCATTTAATGTAGTACGCGAACGAATACGGTATGTGTTTGTGAGTCTTTTTTGTGAATGACTCGCAACAATTTTGAGGATGTTCAGTTTCTAAAGGGGATAAAAGACTCTCAAAATCAGCATACACAACGAAAGGAACACGCATTTTTTTTTTCAAAATCGACAAATCTAAGTAAATTCTCGGGTGTGTTTACCATATTTATCTTTCCGCATCTCAGTTGTTGGTAAATTTACTCTAACATGATTACAATCAAATTTCTGATGCTCAACTAATTTTGCTTCTGTTCAAAAAAAGACTAAACAACCATCACAAAGGAATTTTTTATTACGATGTTTAGATATTTGACTTCTCACAAGACGAGACATATCTTTAATTAAACAATAATGAGTGTTGCTTTCAATTTCATCTATTAACAATAATAAGTTAATATGTCTGGTTTTGCGAGAAGTAGTGAAATATAGAGGACCACAAATTTCATAATTAAATTTACCGTTGTTAAAATCTTTATCCAACCCATAAACATTGATCGAAATATTGTTTTGTTGTTCAAACTGACTAATTTGATTTAAAGAAACGGGAAATTCAATACCTGTAAAATCCAATTCGTTCTCATATGGTAAATAATGAGATAAGCGTTCTGTATTATACTCTACTGGGTGAAGCGCAGCAAGGATGGACCACTTAAAGCACTGATTGTCTTCATTCTGGATATTTACACAAGCCTTTTTATCCATAATGCACTTTGGCAGACCCATGTATGAATTGCCTGCTAGTGGAGAAAATTTGGCAACACTCACTTCCAACCAAAGCAATTTTTGGAGCACCCAACCTGAAAATCGAAGGATAGTATAAGTATATGCATACGACATTTTTTAATAGGACACCTGTGTAAAACTGTTTCAATTTTTATGTACACATTCCGGTAGAGTTAAAATCTTTTAAATATATTATTGTTAAAATATTTAACTTACCACTTTCATGATGCTGGAACTCTGTAGCTTTGGTCTTTACGATGTTCTCCAAACTCTCCACTACTCCAACGGCCTCCCCCAGTGTAACGATTGGTGTTGTTCGGGTGTTGAAACTTTTTATATCTTCGAGCTCTTTCAACGGTAGTCGGTATAAACCAAAGAGCTCGAGATTGATTTTCACACACCCGAGCTGCTCCATCTTCTTTCCTACAGTCTGCAGAACTTTTGGCCGGGCGTACTGTAGGAATTCGTCGATGTCAATCGCTACACCCTCTTCAGGAATCCTGAATGTTGCCAGCTTTGTATTAAATGCATGCTTAATCAGCTGCACACCATCTTCTCCGTCGATACAAGCTTGGTTCTTGTGTTGGAGACTTCGAAGATGGCCTGGGAATGCTGCCTGTAACAAACGAGAAAGTAAATCTTAGATATATACTATGTTGAAACACATATAAGACAGACTAGATAGCTACAACACTCGATAAATATAGAAACTTACTTTTGGAATATCTATCATGCAGATGAAACATCTGGTGGTTCTCGCTACCTTGTTAGGCGGCTCTTGTTCGGTAGTGGTGGACTGCCGCTTCACCCCGCTAGTTGATGGTTGAGGGTTGCTAGTAGATGCTAATAGTTGTGATTCTGCTGTTGATGTTGATGGCTGCGGCTCTGCTGTGATTTCTGAAATAGAAAAATAAAATTGAAAACTAAATTGTCTGCAAACATCTATAACTTTCATAAAAACTTTTTGTTTTATTGTGCTTTTTTCTGCTTGTATGAGAAAATATTCATAGCCTATACAGTTAGAAACTTATACATACAGTATTGTTTACAATCTATTTAGCATAATGCACCACATTTAATATTTAGAAAAAATTCAGCTCCGTTTTATTGTGGAAGATTTTCTGATTGTATGAGAAAAAATAAAAAGTTTGAAAAATATTTTAAGAGAATATACGGAAAATTAATTAAACAGTGCATTTACCTGCTCTATGGAACCTCTTGGTGTGAGCTCCAAGTTTGTCCTTTCTGGAAAATGTAGAAAGACAGAAACGACAGAAAAACAAGTTGGAGTTTGTTCCGCAATTTAACATGTGTCGTTTCCTGGCGTCTTTGCGGGTGTATTCTTTCTCGCAGTGCTCACATTTAAATACACCCATTCTTACTACACTTTACAACTAACACAAATGAGGAAGTTTTCACGAACTGACTGTGACTGTTGCTGCCTGTCTGCAACTTCAGCTTTTATATGATTACTCAACCCCCACACGTGTATGAAACCTCATAGGTGACGCAAGTTTTTGCGAAATTAACCGTTGACCACTATCTACATCCTACAGAGTTTCTGGAGGATGTAGATAGTTGTTAATTAGTCGTTGGAAACATCTGGTCCTAATGTGTTTTTCCGGAGGATGTAGATAGTGTTCTCAGATTTTTATTTTTAAACAGTGTTGACACATATCCTTGTAAAAATTATTCAATAAAAACTCATATATTTTTCACAATTTCTTTATTACAATTTATACATTTAAAATTTGCGATAGTTTACAATATCATTAAGTACGTGTTGGTATTTTGTAACAAATTCACATACCATGCTTAAAGTATCACTATATCTTTCTCTAGCTTCGAAAAAGGCACATCTAATTAGGGAAATGTCTCTAAATTTAGCTAATTCGGTCCTTAAATCATTAGCAAACATCTCCAAATTAAAGAAACTTTTACAGCTTAGTTCTAACAATAAATCTTTAGCTACACAACCGATATCTTCTAGTATTTTAAGTGATTGAATTGACAAGTTAAAATTAATTACATATTCCTTACCACAGAGTTTCAGCTTAAAACCTACAGTTTTTCTTTGTGATTTAACAAGATATTTGGTTAAAGTATATGTTTCACTAGTTTCTATAGATTTGTTTTCCAAATTGTAAATTATCGTAAGTAATACATTTAAAAATTCTTCAAATGTCCACACATCAAAAAACGGGTATATTGCAGTTTTTCTGAGATAATTTCGCTAAAGGCAAAAAATTTAAAACTGGATTAACACCTATGGTAAGCAGCTTCTCCCCGTTTGACGTAAGAGAAAAAGTTGTTTGACACATCAGTTCACAGTCTTCTGTTTTCAATTTTTTCTCGATGCTTTTATTATTGATTTCCACCAGCTTCTGATTGAAAATATCTTCTTGCGTAGGTTGATAGGGTGTTTGTAGGTTTGTTGGATATGCTGCATTAATTATATTTTCTATAGTTTGATTCTGTTGTTCATCAACCTCTGCTGCTGGATATAATGTACGTAGTTCACTTATCATGTTTTCCAACGTTTTTGGTTCTTCTTTTGGAATAATACTTTCGATTGCATTACCCAGTAAGACGTCTTGTAGCACTTTAAGCTTTTTACCACCCCCACTATTTTCTGCATTAGCAGATTTTCGTTTTCTACCGTTGTTCACCATATTATACTCGTTCTGCTTCAGTTTTCAACTAAATGCTCCGTTTGAAATTCTCAACTTTTATACTTATATAATTATTATTATTACTCTTACGGCTGAGCTTTGTTGCCGTGTTGAGTTTTATTGCTTTTAAATTAATATGTGAATCAAGACGATTCATATGACACCAAACACGTAGGACTTCAACCAACAAATAAAAAATTACTTGTACGCATGCGCTAGCCACCATATTTACACACGTCATTTAAATGGTGGTTCCTCGTTTGCATAATACAGGTTAGCTGGCTTTTGAATTTGCATGTAGTGTTTCAACCAACTAATACAAAATTTATTGGGCGCTTACACTAAACTCAAAACATTTTTAGGTAACACAGTTTTTCTATAACCAATATTTCGCTTTAAATCCTAAAAACTAATTTTTTAAATTCAACAAGCTCACAAGCCTTTGAAAAAAATTTCTTTAGATGTCCTTAGAACCGAGGTTATTTTTATATACATACATCATATCAAGAAAAGCTATGATAAACAAATTTGGTGGATTTACGTTATAATAAATATTTTTGTCTTAACTGCTTTCTATGAAAATTTACAAATATTTAGTGATAGAAAATTTATCTGAAAATTCGCTACCATAACGCACTTGCTGTCTTCAAGTTAATTTTGTTTTACGCTCATTTATATAACGCTCGTAAGTTTGTGATATAAAGCTATATAGCAAAAACAAATTATGCTAAAATATTTTTGTATCAGCTTATTTATGTAAAAGTTTGCAAATATTTAGTTTCAGAAGATTTATCTGAAAATTCGCTACCATAACACACTTGCTGTACCCAGGTTTTAAGCTCATTTATATAGCTGTGAACAAATTGCTATATATCAAAAAAATAATGTGAAACAGTCGTCCCATAATAATAATATTAAAGCTGTCAGTATTGGATAAAGTATAAAAAGGTTTTTACTTCTATTTAAAAGTATATGAAAATTCGCTACCATAACACACTTGCTGCGTTCAGCTTATTTATGTAAAAATTGGTAGTACAACTCACCAGACATAATCATCGCCTTCAGACATAGATTATTTTAGTAAAACGTTTTAGTTCTGATTTTTCACAAAAATAACTAGACACACATTGATACAAAGTCACCAACAAACCATAGCTCTATATACTGAAATATCTAGAAATAAACACAACTTCTAGCTTCACTAAACCTATATACATATACACCTGTAACGAAAACACACCTGTGACATATTAGGTAAGATTCAAAAAAGTATTAAACACATAATTGTCATGACCGCATCCAGCTGATGATTTACACTGTTATTAGCGGGCCACTCAACTAAACCGGAAAGACTTGTGATAACGGTTAATCAGCTGGTGTAATATTTAAGTGTTTGAAATAAAATCATAACGTTTTAGAAGTTAGAAGGAACCATCTATACCTACTTTAGTCATCTGCACACCGAGTGCATAGACATTAGATCACATGTAGGTTGATCGTCTTATTTTTAGTATATTGTTTTATACATTTTTTTTTGTAACTAAGTAATTAAGTTTTAATTGTTTAAAGTATCAAATAAATTGTTTAAAAAATTCAAACGTCTTAACTGTAAAGTTAAGTCGCGTCCTCTACTCTGCGGTTAAGTCGTCTAACATTTTCAATTTCAAAATAGTCACCCATTATTGGTTTAATGATTTCTTTTAATTCCTGTTCTGAAATTTCCTTGTCGGCTGATATTAAAACACCCTGTCTAATTGTTAGATATCGCGTTATGAATGTTGTGTACCCTTTTTCTTCAATTTCTTTACAAGTTACTAATTTATTAGCGCTTGCATGAGAGTAGAACTGTATTTTAATTATGTTTCTACCAGTACTTAAAATACTTAAAATATGATCACTCATTTCGGGTAATAATCTATTAATAAATCGTATAGTTGTTATTTCATGAGCATTCCCTATATTTTAATGGTTAAATTATAAAAACGCAAAAAAATGGCCCCTTATAAATTTATTATAAGTTAAAATTTGTTTACGGGAATATTCTCTGCATTTAGGTCCTTTTTGTGTGCTTATCTTTATCGATAATAACACACTTTAAATTACATAAATTCTATTGTATATTCTGACTTATAATATTATAAGAATTAATTTGTTTACTTACATTATTTTTCTCCATACATTCAAGTGCTGCTTTTGATATTGTTATTTTAATGGAGTTTTTACTAGCTACCTAAGTTACCTACCTTAAATTTCTCGTCACCTTTTCCTTTCCATTTCTTGTATTGTTTATATTTATATCTTCCACTATGCATTGTTCGTGTTCGTAATCCTTTGCGTCATCCATGATTATTGCCTCGTCGTCTTAAGGGGCTCGGGTCTTTCAGTCGTCGCGATTTATAGTTCACCGTATTTAATATCCACAGCCTGCACTCTAAAGACGTGTTTCCACTTCAACGTACGGACGCCAAATGTACAAAGAATTTAAAAGGAAAACATATTCTATCCCTACAAAATTAAGTTGCTACAAGAACTAAACGAGGACGATTTTGAGCGCAGTTTATAATTTTGTGACACAGTAACGCAACCCTGATGTTCATTTTACCTTAATATTACTGTCAAGATCCATAATTGCTGCTACTGGTGAGATTACAATCCAAGAATATTCCTCGAAGTACACACACAGCACTCACAGAAACTATGCAGGGATTTTTGATAACCGCCTCGCTGTACCTTTCTTCTCACCTGGAAACTTTTCCACCAAAATGTATTTGGAATTACTGCAAGACAACATTGATCCCATCCTGGTAAATCTCATAGAAACTGACGATAGCTATAACAAAACCTCCTTAGTATTTCAATGAGCCGGTACTACTCAACATTACGCCCAGACAGTATGACAGTATCTGCATGAACGATTTCTGAACAAGACCTGACCGATCGATTTTTTATCAGAACATATGAAAAGTAAAGTCTGTACAACTCAGCTCACAAACATTTATGATTTGCGCCAGCGCATTGTTGCTGAATGCCGCCTGATAACATCCGAATTGCTTTCTATCGTGAGAAACAAAATTTATATTTTTGCATAGGGTGTGGTGAAGGCCATTTTCAACATTTTATTATGTAATGTTTGAACTTTTTTATCCCACTATCTAATTATCAAGCATTTTTGTTTCGGCAATGTAATTAGTTTTTTTAGGTTATACTTTTCAACATTGATTTTTAATTTTCTCCAAGAATCTTGATGTTTTTTAAAACTGAGTACACAATTGAGTTCAAAATTGAGCGGCCTTTTCAGCAATGTGTCATTCGAGACCACTCGCTATTTAAAAGTTTAGGGAGGGTCTAGCCCGTTTAGGCGGATAAAGTAACCGCCTTTGGCATTTGCACGAAAATTTGGGGACGATGTAATTTGCTAACCAAAATCAATCTTGCTGACCGAGGCTTAAATCTTTAAGGATTTCTTTCATATTTCATATTTTACATCCTAATGTTAATGTCTTGCCGCTACCAATGTTTCACATAAAAATTTTTCTATTTAAGGGTAGTTTACTGTTGACGTTTTTTTATATTTTAGTGCTACCAGGAAACTATGAATCTGACAAAGGTACACATTTACACATAATCATTGCTAGTAACTACCATCACGCTACTAGAAGTTAACTGAAAAATAACTCCATTTAGGGGTACTTTCCTCTTGCCATATTTCAGTTTATTGTCACTATCGCTAAAAGTGCTTAACTTACTGCACTCCAAATACATTCATCATAGTTTACATGTAATTTGCTGACGAAATCTAATTTGCTGACCGAGACATTAATCTTTATTCTGCACAATCCATATATAACCATTGCTGGTAACATTAATTTTGCTATCAAAAGCTGGATAAAATATATTCCATTTAGGGGTAGTTTACTGTTGGCATATTTGAGCTAATCACTGATACCGGGAGAACGATGATCCCGATTTAGGCTCAAATATATATATATATATATATATATATATATAATCACTACTACCAACAATACACTCGCTACCGGAATTTGGCTGAAAAATACCTCATTTAGGGGTAGTTTACTCTTGGCATATTTGAGTTAACACCGGAAGAACAATGCAACCGATTGGGTTTCAAATACATATACGATCACTATTACCAACAATACACCCGCTACCAAATCTTTACTGGAAATAACATCACAAGTAGTGATAGAGAGGACGCACAGAATCAATACAGGGAAGCAGAATGGAATTAAAGACAGCAATAACAAAGGCAAAGAAACAAGCCTGGGACTCTCTTCGTAAAGGGATATATGGATGTTAATTGCACTTGTTGATATTAAATCCATACGTAAACATTTAATATACTTTATTATTTCACTAACTGAATAAACTATATGATACATTTAACTATAAAACAATCACAACAGTACATGAGTACATAAAAGATAACTGACCGAGCGTGGAGAGACGTATCTTCACTGTGTCGGTTGGTAGCGAGGAGAGCTAGATAGGTCGCCTGGTGTCTCTTATATCGTAGTTCTTGACAGCTGGCTATCCATAACGTAACGCAACGTTTAACTGTCAGAGTATTTATGCAGAAACATAGAGTAGTGTTGACGGAAACGCTACGGTCGGAACCACCGCCACATACTCCCCTCTCAGTGGCAACGCTATTAGTTCAAGTATCTTCGTGGAAATCGAACTCTACGTCCATGGCGTGTAGTTTGAACGGGAACGGGAACTTCACTGTCACTTTCATTTTCGCTAGGTGTTGGACTTTCACTGTCACTTTCAGTTTCACTAGGTGTTGGACTTTCACTGTTACTTTCAGTTTCACTAGGATGTCTCTGAGGCTGGAAAGTTGTCTGTTCGTTATCACAAAGAATGAATGCGGGTTTAAGACGGTCAACAGAAATTGTCTCTTCTCTGTATGATTTCTTGATTTTGAAGACTGTCAGTTCGGGATAACACTTCAAATGGGCCGTCATAAACTGGTTCGAGGGTTTTTCGCGGAATATCAATGCGAACAAAAACAAAAGGAGCTTCCATAAGCTTAGGATGGACAAATACCTTTTTTGCAGTATGATGTTTAAAAGGTACTGGTCGAAGTTTCCTTGTCTTCTTTCAGCTGAGATATAAGTGGTGGAACATCATGAGCTTGTGTGCTGTTGAAAAAGTCGGTGGGAAGTTTGATTGATTCTCCGTAGACTATTTCAGCGGGTGTTGAGCGATATTCTGGAATTATGTACGATCTGAGTCCTAGTAACACAATTGGCAATTTAGCGACCCAGTTTTCGTCCATATGAGCTTTCAAGGCCTGTTTCAGAACTCTATGCCATCTCTCGATTACACCATTTGCTGCTGGGTGGTAAGCTGTGGTCTTGATGTGGTCTGCACCTAGTGTTTTAGTGAGGTGTGTGAAAAGGTGGCAATCGAATTGTTTACCTCTGTCTGTGGTGATGTATTGCGGAACACCGAAACGAGAGATCCAGCATGATAAAATAGTGTTCGCTACTGTTTCTGCTGTAATATCTGACAATGGAATTGCTTCGGGCCATCGAGAAAATCTGTCTATTATTGTTAACAGATAGCGTTGACCTTGTGATGCTGGTAATGGTCCCACAATGTCAACATTTATATGCGAGAATCTTCTCATGGCTGGGGTGTATTGTCCAATGGCACTGGAAGTGTGTCTCCATATCTTGACTTTCTGGCAGGGAATGCAAGTTTTAGACCAAAGAGATACATCGCGTTTCAATTTGGGCCAACAAAATATATCCTGGACCAGATCGACTGAAGCTGATATGCCTGGGTGAGATAAATTGTGGATAGAATCAAAAATCTTTCGGCGAAATTTGAGCGGAATGAATGGGCGAAGTTTCTTTGAAGAAGAATCGCAAATAAGAATCATTCCGTTGTCAAGAGGCATGTTTTGAAATTTGTATGAGGAAGATTTAGACTGCAGAAGGTGTTTGAGTTCCTCACAAGATGACTGAGCTTGCGCAATTTCTTGGAGTGACACAGTGGAAGAAAGTGAAATTGTTTCAATGCGAGAACAATAGTCTGCGGGAATGATTGTAGGACCTGGTATGTAGCGAATGTCTGTGGTAAATTGACCTAGGAAGTCTAAATGTCGTAGTTGCCTTGGAGATGCTTTATCGATGCGTTGTTCAAAAGCGTATGTCAAAGGTTTGTGGTCCGTATAAATGGTGAAATGGCGACATTCTAGGGTATATCTAAAGTATTTAACTGACTGATAAGCGGCTAGAAGTTCGCGATCGTAGGTGCTGTAAGATTTTTGGGCTGAAGTAAGCTTTTTAGAGTAGAAACCTAGGGGTTCTAGTGTTTTATCACGTAGTTGTTGGAGTGAAGCACCTACGGCATAATCAGAAGCATCGACATGGAGAATCAGTGGTAGCGAAGAAGACGGATGAGCTATTAGTGTAGCGTTTTTTAGTGTCTCTTTCAAACGTTCGAATGCTTCTCGAGTCTGAGGAGTCCACTCGATTTTACGTTTGTCGCGTTTTTGGGGATTCTGGCAGAGGTCGAATAGTGGTTGCTGAATTTCCGCAGCACGTGGAAGAGAAAGACGGTAGAAATTTATGATACCTAGAAATCTTCTGAGTTTTTCAATGGTATCGGGAAGATGTAGGTCGGTAATAGCTTTGATGCTTTCAGGAAGTGGAAATAATCCAGATTTATTTACACGAAAACCTAAAAATGAAATTTCGGCCACTCCGAATTCACATTTAGATGAATTGATACGGATGCCGTTGTCTTGAAGTGTCTGAAAAAGTTTTGCTAGATGCTCTTGATGTTCTTTTTCAGAGGCTGATGCAACGAGAATATCGTCAAGATAGGAGTAGGCAAAGTCAAGATGTCTTAAAATTGAATGTAAATATTTTTGAAATGTTTGTGCTGAATTACAAAGGCTAAATGGGGTTTTAACAAATTCGAATAACCCAAATGGAGTTATGACTGCTGTTTTGGGAATATCTTGAGGTGCTACTGGGATGTGATGGAAAGCGCGAATGATATCTAATTTTAAAAAAAATACGTTTGCCTTCTAACTGGTCATTAAAATCCTGCAAATTTGGAATGGGATATTTGTCTGGGATTGTTTTAGCGTTTAGTGCTCGGTAATCCCCACATGGTCTCCATGAGCCATCCTTTTTTTGCACCATGTGGAGGGGGCTTGACCATGGACTTTTGGAGGGTCTACAAATTCCCAAGTCCATCATGTGCTGGAATTCTAGCTTTGCTTGAGCTAGCTTTTCCGGGGGCAACCTTCTAGCTTTTGCAGTGACAGGTGGTCCTTCCGTACTTATAGTATGGAAGAACTCAACCTCTGGAAAGTTGCTAGAAGAAGTTTGCTTAAAAAGGTCAGGAAATTGTTGTAGCAATTTGAAGTACTGGTGTGTCGGGTCTACGAGATGAATTTTAGAATTAAATCCTGGTGGTGGGTTAGCACCGGCCTTAGAGAGGTTTGTCTTTGTATCGATTAAACATCTATGTTTCATATCTACAAGTAAAGCAAACTCTGCTAGAAAATCAGCGCCTATAATTGGTTGCTTGATATCGGCAAGTGTGAAGGGCCAGCAGAACCTACGGCGTAAACCTAAATCCAAATCTAATAGTTGTTCGCCATAGGTATGAATAGGGGTCCCGTTTGCAGCATACAAGGTACGTTTCGATTGAAATTTCCGTTGGTCGTGAGTGGGTGAATAACTGAAATATCCGCTCCAGAGTCCATTAGAAATTTCATATTGGAGCGTCTATCAAAAATAAAAAGGCGGCGTGTTAGGTGGCTCTCGTCTCCTGCCGCGTGGAGGGAGTGCCTTATTAGTTTTTCCGACACATGTTTAGCTTTAAAATTGCAAGGTTGGATGCAACGTTTGGCCTTGTTGCCAAATCGTTCATGATACCAACACGTGGAGGTTGAGGAATTTGTGTTTATGGAATTTCGAGAAAGCTTGGGTCTTTCTCGGGAGGTAGATCGGGAACGCGTTCGCAATTCGTTGACTGATGCTATTAGCTTCTCTAATTGCGCTTCTAACTTGGCTAGCTTGTCGGGCTCGCGTGACTGAATTTCAGCCACGTTGTATTTATCTCCGGAATATTCCACGATTTTGTTTGCTATAACCGACAAATTTTCTATAGAATCGTTGCTCGAAGCCAAAATTGAACGAACGTTGACTGGTAAACGTTGTAGAAATAAAGTTTTAAGGAAATCCTCTTTAATCTGACTACCGGCTAAAAACTTAATTTCGCGTAAAAGTTGCAATGGTTTTCTGTCGCCTAATTCTACTTGTAAAAAGTTTATTTATTTTGCAACTTTCGGACTCTTCAAATTCTAATAAAAGACGTTTCATTAGATCTGAATAGGGGGTTGATGATAATGGTTGGGTTAAAAAATCTGAAATTGACTCTGCGACATCAGGATCGAGTATAGCGAGTACATGACTGAATTTTGTCTTTTCAGAACTGATCTGCGATATATCGAACTGCGTCAACCTGCATTTGCCAGATTTTCACGTTACGTCTCCATATAGGAGGTAATTTTATTGCAACCCTTGCCATGATATTGCTGCTTGAAGAATCTTCGGCCATTGTGAAAAAAATCAGATAATTTTTAAATTAGAATGGACTGACCTGTTTAGATATTCGTTTTCTGTAGGCATGAGCACGTGCGTTGAAGTTAGGCGACGTCGGCTGGAACATCAGGTTCGGCATCTTCGGCTTGCGGCACGGGGTCACCAATATGGATGTTAATTGCACTTGTTGATATTAAATCCATACGTAAACATTTAATATACTTTATTATTTCACTAACTGAATAAACTATATGATACATTTAACTATAAAACAATCACAACAGTACATGAGTACATAACAGATACCTGACCGAGCGTGGAGAGACGTATCTTCACTGTGTCGGTTGGTAGCGAGGAGAGCTAGAGAGGTCGCCTGGTGTCTCTTGTATCGTAGTTCTTGACAGCTGGCTATCCATAACGTACCGCAACGTTTAACTGTCAGAGTATTTATGCAGAAACATAGAGTAGTGTTGACGGACATGCTGCGGTCGGAACCACCGCCACAGGATAGATGATGATATTTGGGGACTAGAGTAGAAGATTGTCACAGGTAAAATTAGTACAAGAAGACCAGTGACAATAAGTGATGAGGAAAAAATTAAGATAGCGCAGGAATTGTTCCCTAAACACGAAGTCAAAGAATGGCCGAGAGTGAAAGTGAAGTCGGAGGATATTCTGCCTTGTACGTATGAAGAAATGAGGGAAGCAGGCCGAAGGATGAAATGTGGTGAAGCTTCAGGCCCAGATGCTATACCGATCGAGGTTGTTAAGGCAGTAGCAGAACAGAAACCGGATATATTACAAGTTCTGATAAATAAACTAATCAGTGATGGAAGTTTCCCATCAGAATGGAACACTGCTCGATTGGTGTAATTGGAGAAGCCACAGAAAACAGGAGGAGAGAACTCATATTGAACTATATGCCTGGAAGACGGAATAGCAAAATTATATAAACAGGTAATAAATAACAGACTTAAAGAAAATCGAGAGAAGAGGAGGGTTAGCAGACAACCAATTTGGCTTCCGCAAGGGGCGCTTGACGACGGATGCTGTAAGGAAGGTACAGGACATGGAAAGGAAAAAAGGCAATAAAACAGGTTTGTGGCCATGGTAAGATTGGACGTAAAAATTCATTCAATACAGTTCCATGGAGAGGCATATACGAAGTGTTAAGAAAGGGGCAAGGTGAACCATATCTGCTGAAAATTGTATGTTATTACCCGAAAGGCAGACAGCTACTGATTCGACAGAAATATCGGATGCAGGTTACATGTGGCGTACCTTAGGGGTCAATCCTAGGACCAACACTGTGGAACTTGTATTACGATAAGGTTTTTAGTCTGAAGTCCGTAAACAACGCGGTTATTATAGTATGCAGATGATTTAGCGCTGGTTGTAAGCGGAGGTAATAATGCTGACATAAAAGATAATATCAACTGGTCAGTGGTAAGGGTAGAAATCTGGATGGCAAAAAGTGATCTTCAACTCGCGCTTTACAAAACTGAAAGTATAGTGCCAGTGGGACGAAAATCACCGAGAATAGTAACCGTCAAGGTAAGGAATGCAGAAATTCAGCCGCAGACAAGCCTGAACTACCTCGGCATACAAGTAGGACATAACATGAACATGAGTGTGCACATAGAAAGAGTAGTGGTAAAAGCAGACATGATGGTGCAAAGCTAGGGCGTCTGATGCCAAATATCAGTGGACCAAAACCAGGGAGAAGGAGAGTGCTGAGTAGTGTTGTAAACTCAGTAATAGGCATGGATACAAAATGATAATGTTTTGTATCCACCTACTATGTCGAAAAGCATAACTATTGGACAATTGATAGTCCCTTTATTAATCTTATTTTTAAAGGGGTAGACATTGATCCAATTCAATCCATAACAGGTGGTAGTGGAATTTTCCTTTACGTAATAGTAAAGCATTTTTTTCACGCCCGAGGAGGTACCACCCCTTGCATCAAGGTGAAGTCCCAACGGACGTTTCCGGTTCTAGTGTATGAGTCGGTTTCCCTTAAAAAATAAATGATGATGGCTCCTCCTTGTACAAAATATTCCGGGGGCAAAATACCCCTCCATTCGGATCTCCGGGAGAGGGGTGTACAGGGGGCGCCAACATCGAAATTTAACATATCCTTTTCGAATATATGTGGCCTAAATTCTAACCTGAACTCCGTCCACCATTTCCTCCAGGCTAACAGGCCCCAACTCCTGTTCCTCACCGAAACCCAAATCAGTGCCAAAACAGCCACTAATCACCTTAATTTCCCGGGGTATGAGCTCCTTACTTCCTTTAGATTGCATGGAGGCGTGTGCGCATACGTCCGTAGCAATCTACCCTGCACCAGGCTCCCCAATTTAGAAGCTGGAAGAAAAGACATACTATGGATAAAACTCTCTCTCAGGGCTGCAACTAAATTAATCTGTTGCATTTACCGGTCACCTTCTGACAACAACTTTGTCCAGCTCTTTGACTACCTTTCTGAAAAAACCGTTCTGATTTCTGAATATCCTTTCTCCGAGGTCACTATTCTTGGTGACTTCAATGCCCATAATAAGGAATGGCTAGGATCTTCAAAAACCGATCCACAAGGGAGAGCAGCGGATGCCTTTGCAATCAGCAATTCTTTAGCCAATATGGTTTAGCAACCTACTTACTTTCCTCGTATCCCAGCACACAGCTCAAATCCCTTGGATCTCCTTCTTACTACAAAACCTGAATGCTATAACATATCCGTCACTGCCCCCCTTGGTCGCTCAGACCACGGCATGGTCACTGCTTCCTGCGCAATGCAACCCGAGGTCACACAGTCATCACACCTACGTATCGTTTGGCACTACAACTCCGCAAACTGGGACGAAATGCGGGATTACTTTTCCTCATTTCCATGGGCGTCTGCCTACTTCTCTCATCCTGACCCCTCTGATATCTCACAAAACGTCACTGAAATTATCCAAGCTGGCATGGAATTATTTATTCCACGTACACAGAAAACCTCTTCAGCCACTCAAAAGCCCTGGTTCTCTAAATCCTGTGACAAGGCCAGACTTGAAAAGATCAAATCTCGCAAAACGCTTCTACACAATCCCAGTCAAGAAAATCGTCAAGCATTTAACGACGCAAGAGACCGCTATGTCCGCATTCTTTCTGAGGCAAAAAAACTCGTTTAGTAACCACATCAAAAACAAAGTCCTCTCAAGCTCCAACGGCAGCAAACCCTTCTGGACTCTTGCTAAATCTATTGGGAACAATTTCTGCAAAAGCACGTTCCCACCTCTTCTCTCAGGGGATGAAATTGTTTCTACCGCCCTGGGCAAGGCTGAACTTTTTGCTTCGTTTTTCGCCAGCAATTCTACTCTCAACCCACCGCCAAATGTTCAACCACCAACAGTCCCCAATGTCGCGCATAAAATGACGGATATCATTTTTAAAACTAAAAAGGTACGAAAGATGCTCTCTTCTCTTAATACCAGGAAAGCCTCTGGCCTTGACGAGATCCCAGCAATTGTTCTCAAAAATTGCGCACCAGAACTTGCTCCTGTCCTGACTCGTCTGTTTCAGATATCTTACAATAAAGGCATATTCCCTAGTAACTGGAAAACTGCTCGAGTACAACCTATCCCCAAGAAAGGATCCAAAGCGCTTCCTAGCAACTACAGGCCTATTTCTCTCCTTTCAGTCGTCTCTAAAGTGATGGAAAAGTATATAAACACCGAATTACTAAAATTTCTTGAAAAACACAGTCTAATCGACGACAGGCAGTATGGATTCCGTCAACGCAGATCGACTGCCGACCTCCTTTCCCTTGTCACCCATTCTTGGAACAAGTCTATGGAACTACACTATGAATCTCAGATTGTTGCTCTAGACATATCCAAAGCATTCGACCAGGTCTGGCACGCAGCGCTGCTTAATAAACTTCCGGCCTATGGCCTACCACCAAAACTTTGTACCTGGACAGCAAATTTCCTCTCCAACAGGAACATTTCTGTTGTTGTAGATGGCCATTCCTCTTAACTGTATCCAATTAATGCAGGAGTTCCTCAAGGTTCAGCTTTAGCCCTCTACTTTGTTTCTTCTCCACATCAATGACCTCCTCTCTAGCACATCCAACCCAGTTCACAGTTACGCGGACGACAGCACCCTCCACTCAAATATACAATATTCTAAGCCTGTCTCTTTAGCCCAATTAGATGAGGATCGCAGAGTCATGGAGGGTTCTATCTCCGCGGATCTCCAAAAAATATTAGGATGGGGAAGTAGAAATCTTGTACAATTCAACCCCACCAAATCTCAGCCTTGCTTTCTTTCTCATAAGAGATACACCAGCCCTAGACCCATCACAATGAACAACCAAGTTATTCAAAGTAATGAGTCTCTTTCTCTTGTTGGCATTTCTGTGGATCGAAATCTTAACTGGCACCAACATGTCACATCAATTGCAGAAGCGGCTGCTAAGAAATTAGGTTTCCTCTTCCGGGCTCGCAAATACTTCTCACCAGCTATTCTCTATACCTTATATACTTCACAAATAAGGCCAAACCTCGAATACTGCTCCCACATCTGGGGTGCAGCTGCCGCTTCTACACTCACTATCCTGGACTCCATTCAAAAGAGAGCTATACGTCTCATCGGTGACGCCACCCTCACCCAAAGGCTGCCATCCCTTGCCCACCGACGTGCCGTTGGTGACCTCTCTCTATTTTATAGATATCTGCACGGGCACTGCTCAGGGGAGCTTTCCTCCATAGTTCCCCCACCTGCCGCCCCCAACAGATCTACCAGGGGAACAGAGCGAATGCACCCTTTTACTGTCCAGGTCACCAGACATAGAACATCTTGTTATGCCCGCTCTTTTGTCCCGAGGACTTCCAAGTTGTGGAATTCCTTGCCGGCACATGTTTTTCCTTCTGCACCGAACCTCCAAACCTTCAAGTCCAGAATTAACAAGTTGCCTCTTTACTCCTTGTCAACACCCACGGTACGATAGTATTTAGGCTGTAAGCCCTCGTGGTGTGTTGTTAAAATAAAAAAATAAAAAAAAATACTGTATGGCGCACCAGCATAAAAAGGTTGAGGGGACACAGAGGAAGGTAGCCATCAGAATAGCAAATGCATATAGAACAGGAGCAACAAAAGTAATACAGGTGATTGGAGGAACGATCCCTATACACTTATTGGCCAGAGAGGTATCGACACGAAAATAGAAGAGAAGAAAAAATAAGGCAAGGACCGAAACAATGCTGGAGTGGCAGGGAGGATGGGAAGAGGAAATGTTAACATTCTAGTGGACAAAGAGGCTTATTCCACACATACAGACATGTATATCGAGACAGCATGTGGAGGCGGGTTACTATTTTACTCAATTTCTCTCAGGCCACGGGCGTTTCAGATCTTACCTGAGTAAAATAAAAATAGCCAACGAGGACTGTACGTATTATTGTGATACATGGTACAATGATACACATGGTCTTTGAGTGCGCAAGATTGTCGCAAATAAGAAGAGCCAGCCACCGGCCTGCGTAAAAAAGCATTCACCTCCGCTATGAGACAATAAACTTTACTGAAAAATACCCCTTCTTAAGGGTAGTTAACTCTTGGCATATGAAAGTGACTGCGTTTAAAATACATCTATAACCATTGCTAGCTATAATCCCGCCACCAGAAGTTGGATAAAAAATACCCTCATTTAGGAGTAGTTTATTCTTGACATATTTCAGTTGATTGTTACTTACCACCGAAACTATGTAAACCAGTGAGCTCAAAATACATATATATTATTGCCACTAGAGTATTTAGCTTTGTCGGATTCACAGTTTTTCTGGTAGCTAAACAATTAGAAAACGACAGTAAACCACCTTTAAATAGAAAGATTTTTGTGTTAAACTTTGGTAGCAAGAAGGAATTATCATTAGAATGCACAATATAAGATATAAAAAATATCCTTAAAGATTAATGTCTCGGTCAGCAAGATTAGATTTGGTCAGCAAGTTACATCGTCATGTAAACTATGATGTATGTATTTGGAGTGCAGTGAGTTAAGCACTTTCAGCGATAGTGGCAATAAAGTGAAATACGTCAGGAGTAAACTACCCCTGAATGGGGGTCTTTTTATGTCAACTTTTGGTAAAGAGCTGGTAATTACCAGCAATGATTATGTGTAAGTGTACAGCTTAGTCGGATTGGCATTTTTTCGGTAGCGCTAAAAATTTAAAAAAAGTCAAGAGTAAACTACCTTGGAATGGAAAGTTTATTCTGATAAACTTTGGTAGCAGGAAGGAATTATCATTAGCATGTACAATGTAATATAGCAAATAAATCCGTCAAGATTAAAGCCTCGGTCAGCAAGATTCTATTTGGTCAGCAAATTACACCGTCATGTAAACTACCCCTAAATGGGGGTATTTTTAGCCAACTTCCGGTAGCGCGTTTACTGTCACTAGCAATGGTTATATAAGTATTTGGAGTGCAGTGAGTTAAGCACTTTTAGCAATAGTGGCAATAAAGTGACATATGTCTGGAGTAAACTACCCCTAAATAGGGGATTTTTCTGTCAACTTCTGGTGCGGAGCTGGTAATTACCAGCAATGATTATGTGTAAATGTACAGCTCTGTCGGCTTGACACTTTTTCTGGTAGCGCTAAAAATGAAAAAAAAACGCAGGGATTGAAATGCCCTTAAATGGAAAAAATTTTCTGTTAAACTTTGATAGCAACAAGGAATTATCATTAGCATGCACAATGTAATATATCAAAGAAATCCGTCAAGATTAAAGCCTCGGTCAGCAAGATTTGGTCAGCAAGTTACATCGTCATGTAAACTACCCCTAAATGAAGGTATTTTTAGCCAACTTCCGGTAGCGAGTTTATTGCTACCAGCAATGGTTATATATGTATTTTGAATGCAATTAGTGAAACACTTTCGGCGGCAGTGGCAATAAAATGAAATATGTCAAGTGTAAACTACCCCTAAATGGGGGTATTTTTCAGTACACTTCTGGTAGGAACTTTACTGTAGATAATAGTGGTGGTATATATCTTTGAACCTTCATTGGTTGGATACTTGTCCCGGTAGCAGTGATTAACTCAAATATGTCAAGAGTAAACTACCCCTAAATGGGAATATTTTTCAGTCAACGTCTGAGCGAATGTACTGTTGGTAGCAGTTATTAACTCAAATATGCCAACTACCCTTAAATGGGGGTATTTTTCAGCCAACTTCTGGTAGCAAGTTGGTAACGAGGCCTTGATTTACGGTGTGAATTAGTTAGTGGAACGGGTCAATTGGTTTACGAGAACGGTGTCGAGCGCCAGATTTTGAAAGGGTTTACTCCCTGCGAAGATGTCTGCGACTTCGTCACAAGACTCTGGCCACGGTTGTGGCCAGAGTGTCTGGATAGCTCTGTGGAGAGGGTCCGGTAGCCTATGATATAACAGGCCGTGTAGATACCTCCGAGGTTGCGGGCTTTAATCGCTCCCCCGGTATTTCCCTGACCTTCTGGAAGTCTGTATGGGTGTAGCAGATTTATTTCCGGGTATGGTATAGACTAGATATGCTTTCCACACTATTTATTACCTAACGATACGTTACAAGTCACTGATATTTTTACAATCTGAATGATACTTACTAAGTTGATTTATCTTAAAACAAATTATATCACTGATGAAGAGCCAACAAAATTAGTTATTCCCCACGGAGAAGAAATACGGAAGACACGCGAGCGGAAACTCCGAGTACTGTGGTTTACGACTCGTGGATGCAGCCGTTAAGTGGATTAATTCCAGAAACGCTCCTTATATAACTGAATGGCGTCTGTCCGTCCAAGTCGATATCGTTAGACCAAGGACCTCAACGTCGGGGCGTCGATTAGGAACGGGGGGATTAGAGGAGAACACCCTGTGGAAAGATGTTGCCGCGTACTAACTCGACCTAAGCCTGCTTGTGTACTTACAGCGTCCAGACCAGAGTCGAATCAGAACGGTCGTACGTAATGCACTCGAAAAGTCTGTGTTAGCTACAGCATCACCTTCCGAATGTTTTACGACACGCCGACAATAATAAGATATGGGAACGGAAGGAAATTACGCTCGATCCCGCGATCTCGACGTCACCAGAGAGGCATGCGGATCTGAGAAAATATCCGAAAATTCGCTGTAAATACAATAAAAAAACTTAAAA
Source organism: Tillus elongatus (assembly GCA_964006375.1). Lineage (NCBI taxonomy): Eukaryota > Metazoa > Arthropoda > Insecta > Coleoptera > Cleridae > Tillus > Tillus elongatus. The sequence continues at coordinate 86,723,905 of OZ023265.1, forward strand.
TGTTCTTACCTAGACTATATTCGCAAGGACTTTTTTTCCCTCGGGGCTCGTCCGCGGCCTTGCCGCCCCGAGTGAGTAAAAATTCTTCTATACAACAACGGGACGGACGGTACTGTATCCTAATACTTTGTTATAATTTGAACAAGCGGACTTTTAATTCACTGGTGCGGAATTCAAGCTATAAACTCAACCACGCTACGGCAAACGGTGAACTCTTTCTGCCCCTCATCGTTATTGTCTCTCCAGTCACCGGCTGAAAAATCCTAATCAGTGGTAGATACCTTATCCTTATCTTGTGCAGATATGTTTTTACTCACAATATGCTATTTATATTTAATTATATTATATTTAATTCCTATTCTACTTGGCACATTACGAAAAACTATATGTATGTCGTTTGAACATAAAAATATAACGTTAGTAGGTATTATCTGCAATTCCAATTTTCCAGATAATGTTAACTTTTGGTATGCTCACCCAGAATTCGAACCCTTTTGTCTTTGCAGACTGAGGCACATTAAAATTCGCCACGAAAGCATATGATAATTTATTATTAGAGATTTTAATAAATAAAGGCTTAAGATTTATTTTCTAAGTCTTGATAATTTTGGAAACCAATGTCAGGTATGTCAGTTGGATCTAGGTTAGGTTAGGTTACGTTGTGAGTAGGTCATTGCAGTTGCTCCACTGCAGCCTTAAAGTCTAATGCAACTTACTCCTAATTGTCTTATATTTCACCCATCAAGTCCATCCTCTTGCAGAAGTCGACAATTTTTGAGGGCGAAAGTTGACTCAGATCTTCTGGTGCAGTTGGGTCTTAGAGCAGATATCTCGTTCTTTTTATTGTCTGACACAGACATAGCTCAAGCTTTGCTTTTTCGTCACCCTCCCTACACAGTCGGTACTCGGTTTCTTGTCTTAACTCTAGTTTTTTACCACTTGATTTTAAGAGGTCCTTTATGAAGGCCTTAGAACGGACTAATCTTGGCAGGTTTTGTAATGTCTTTGCCTCCATCCAGGTCTACAAGGTGCGTTTCGCTGTGCATAACAATATGCCCAGCGCAGGTTCAGGTCTGATATAGTCCGACTCCTTTCCTGACTAGAGCGTCTGCAGCTACTTTGACAATTGCCATCAAGGTCCCAATGCTCTGGTATCTACACCAGCGACAGCAAAATGTTGCTGCTCACTTCATTAAGGTCAGTCTTGGAATACTGTTTTTGAATTGCAACGGTAGAAGCAGACTTATTTTATAACAGCTTGGCTGTCCGAAAAAAATTGTTTAATCTCCGATGCACACATCTCGATGGCATATACTTGTGCAGCTGGAAGGAAGGAGATGCAATGAACTAAAGAAGATTTACTTTTTTATCTAGTTACCGAGGGCCAATAATGCGAAATTAGTACAATTGGTTCTTCGCCGTCTCAGTAAAAATGACTTCGGTTCTTTAGCAGTACTGTAAAATTCAAATTGTTTTCTTTGCAGTGGATAAAATAATTGCATTATAACATAAACTATATGTATCCCAATTAAGTCCACTTTAATGTGTCCAATATCGTACAGTACGCAGTGCCTCTGGCATTGTTACCCTCTCAAGGACGATCCGTGTAGACATTTAACTCACTCATATAAAATGCCTCATAAGTACACATAGGTAAAACCCACTTCACTCCAACAAAAACTTGTACAGCTAACAATCATTTTGCTAACTAAGTTAGCTCCACCAGTAGATGAAATAAAATGCTTAGGTTTCGCTAAATTTGAGTTGCATTTTGTACTTCGAAAGAAAACTTTTTAGAGAATGTATCTTGATTAAACGTGGTTTCGGATTTAGTTAGCCTACTCATCAAACCACCAAGCTTTAATTCAATTGCTTCAAAAATATTTCTGACACGGACACTTTAGAAGATGGATTTATTACTTCAGGTTTACGATATTGGTAACAAATGTACTGACTTCTTTGCAAAATAAATCTATAACAAATTAACACGTTGAATATTCTTCAACCAACTTTTAAAAGTTCGGGACGCAACGCCTTATAGTAATGAATTTTCATAGGAATTATATTGTACAATATTAGTAAGATATATTATTAAGACTAATTCTTTAAATTTAAATGGACCTTGGAGATCGGTTTTAATGTCCCAGTTAGCGATTATTTGAAAAAATTTATATTTTATATGGAGCTAGAAAATTAAAATTTGGTCTTAGATATAATAGGTAAGAACTGCAAGCCACTTTAAAAAATTGTGTTACAAATTTCATGGAAGTTACAAAAGTAAAAAAAAATGGTTGGATGGTTTTGCTTTTGTCAACCCAATCGATATAGTTTTTGCAAACAAGAAACAACAAAAAAGGTTTTTTTGTTTTTTTGTTACTAATTTGTAGTTATCCGCAAAGCTCATTATGTTATTTTTCTGTAATTTAGTACCCACGCTGCGTTTACATAGGTTTTACTATGGTTCAAGATTGAAGATTCCAGCTTAATGGGAAATTTATTGAGTCATCGGATTTGAAATATTTTAACGAAAATTCTCTACCATAACATACTTGCTGCACCCAGACCCTCTTCAACTCTTATTTACTGTTGCTGTATCCATACTTTTTGAAATTAATGATAAAATATTGCAGCTTTCTATGTAAGACCGGCAAACCAGGCAACCTCAAAATCACTTTTGTAAAAATATTTTAAAAAATGCAATGAGATAACAATTTAAACATATTGAAAATCGTGTTTCACTGTTTCGTCGCGATTAATCTCATTCCCCTTCTGCATGCCTACAACCACTCTCAATGCATAAACAAGAACAATGTGAACAAGAAAATTTTCTTGGGAACAACTTCTAAGAAAGTTACGACGTTCTATGTGCGATAAACTGGATTTTAAGGAGATATAGCTGCAAAATAGGATAGAGGCAGCTTATAGAGGTCTAACTAAGCTGCTTCTTTCACTTTCCGCTCACATTTCCTTTTTATCTTTATCCCCGTCCAGCACCCCCATTCACTCCTGGTCCCCTAAATTTCTTGTTGGCTACGTTATAAGCAATTTTCTGAAAAGAAAACACCCCCATGTGCTAATCTGCAAAGTTGCCGAAAATTTAATTTTTATTTGCACCTGTGAAATTATCAGTGGCAGTATTTTTTTCCTATTAATCACTTGAATGATCCGTTTTAATCAACGCAATCGAACTAGTTTCTGAAAACAACATAACAAAACAGGTTTTTGAAAAGAAATTTGTAATTATCTGTGAAGCTCATTGTGTTATCTGTTAAATTTAGTACCCACGCTGCTTTTATATAGCTTTTGCTATGTATCAAAACTGAAGATTTTAGTTTAATGAGAAATTGAGTTATCACCATTTGAAATATTTTGATGAAAATTTGCTATCATAACACTTATTTACTATTGCTGGATCCACACATTTTGAAAATGAAATAATTATAAACAATACAAAATTTTGAAATTAAAATTTTAATAATATTACCTGAACATCTGTTTATATAATTTAAACTATGGATGTAAGTTATATTACTTAGTTTCATTTACTTCAAATTTTTCATACACTACATGTAAAGTTAAAACTAAAAGTAAACAATAATTACCTATATATTATAACTATTTACTGTATCAGTTTGAGGTAGGTATATTTCTTCTTGAAATAATTTTGTTTCACTTTGGTGATACCTACCAGTGAATTCTGTATAGAGTTCACTGGATAATACACACAGTATCTACAATCTACATGCAGTTTACCTATCAGTTTCTTATTTGTTTCATTGGATATTAGAATCATAATATACTACTTTAGTCGACGGCCGAGGGCATTTGTTAAAGTTAAGTTAAAATTAACCCTCGATATAGGTACTTGTTTTATATTATAAGATTATAATAAGGCATTTGCAATTAGCATCAGCAGAGTCGATTTCGAGGTTATGCGATGCGCAGAAGGTACACTCTTCTCTGTGACAAATAGCGACGTGTTGTCAGATTAAACTAGGAGCGGGAGATGGCTTCTAATTTTAAATACCTTGATCGTGAAAAATGAGAAGCTTAATATTTATACATAATAAAACGTAGTTCTAGATTGCTTTTAATTAGATTGAATCACTTTCATTAATTTTTTTATTTGCTGGTATACATTTTTCTCATATCTTCAGATTCAGATGAGAGTTGTGGCAAATGGCAACCCCGCTGCTGTTAAAAATCAGCGGTGTCGTCTAACGTCAACCAGCTGCCAAGCCGCTTAAAAATTTAGCGCTTTTGGACGCAAACATTGTCCCGGTATTAGAAAAGAAATGGGCCAAGGCTGACAATTTACAAAATTGTTACTTGCTTGTTCATTGTACACAGTCTATAAAATTTTATAGTAACTAGAGCTGTCGTGACAACCTACTACCTGATATCGCACCGAGATGGCGTCCCAGTCTTATCTCTCACAATGTTCTACATTCTGACGTCTTGCAACGATTGTAACTTCCATTGTTTAGATTTTTGTCTACGGTTTATTTAAATAGCATAGCAGTACCGATAACGTCATCTGTCTTTGTCCAACATTGTAGGTATTGCATTACAGAATCTGAAGTGATGTTGAGGATTATTTTATTTATAATTTCGCATAAATTTATTTTACTTTGATCAAAAGACTTGAAAATTGGTACACGACCACGTCTGTCTATGTTCTTCTAAGTTATAAATAGCCGTTTCAATTACTTAAACAATTTGAGAGATATTGCGTTTTAAATGTATTTTTTATTTTTTCATTCAAAAAATTGGGCGTTGAGATCTGAATGAACTTTTTAACTGACCATGGAAATGGGTTCTAGGGACCCTAATTCGCGCTCATTTGAAGAAATTTTCCGAAAGTCTCACCATTGATACCTCTTCATACGTCAATTTTCTAATTCACTAAAAAGGATGAATTTGATAAGCATGGTGATTTTTTTATTAGCTTATTATTAGGGAACGCGTAGACCAATGAGAACGGTTTTGACGTTACTATGTTGAGATAATCGTGGGATGGTACGTACCATTAAGTTATTTCTACAACCAGTTTATTAGGTACCTTTTGTTAAATAACAAAAATTAATATTGAAAAGTCATAATTTTGTAATTTAGCCTGACGGTGACATTTCTTTACCAAATAGTCATTATTCAGAGTATTCAACAAACAAAAATGCAAAATCCACGTCATCCTTAACTGAATCATTTAATTAGACAAAAACGGTCAATTTTCACATAAAAAAAATCTCGGCCAGGTTTGCGTATTTATTTTTAATTGTGGTTTTTAGGATATGCAACAAACAAAAATTATTAGAATCTACCATTTTAGTGTATGTCGGTTTACTATCTTGCAACACAAAATAAATCTATAGTTCTCTGTAAATATGTTAAACACAGATAGCCTGCAAGATTATATTTTACACTTTAATAAATAATAGTTTACAATTTAGGCATTGACTGGAATCAAATAACAACCAAACTATAGATGAAAAGGTAATTACTTAAAAAGTTGGTTTAATATGTAAGACACCGGCTGATAATTTCATATTACATATTTTCTAGTTGGTGTATAAAAATCTATTTGAGGCAAAACTATTAGTATATTTAAAATCAATCCAATTAATTATCGTTTAGCGCTTCTTTAAAGACGTTTCAACTTTTTTAAGTGATTATTAATTTGACAATATTTATCGCAGTATTCCTGTTGTTGTAACATAATAAATCTAAAAACCAACGGAAAAATTTTAATCGTCGCGACGCTTTATTTATTTGCTTAACGAAATGTGGTCTTAGCTGCTGGATTATATGTAAAATAATTTGATAGCACAATAAGTGGTTAAACACAAGAAAACTATTAGCACTCTCGCAGCCTGAGCAATATCTTACAAAATATCCGAAAAAATGAGAAATATCAGATCTCAAACATCTAAACCTAAACTTATTTCTAAAAAGAATAATCTTTAGGATTAGACACGTGGTTTAAGAAATGAATTACTTCTTAGCAAATATATTCTCAGGTGTAATTGTCTTGAAATTTATTTATTTATTTATATGATTATTTATTTATTTATTTATTTATTTATTTATTTATTTATTTATTTATTTATTTATTTATTTATTTATTTATTTATTTATTTATTTATTTATTTATTTATTTATTTATTTATTTATATGCATTAAAATTATACAGTGCATCTTACATAGAAGTTACAAACTTGTGACTGTAATTGCTGCGATTTGGTTAAAATATTAAACTGAAACATATCAAAATCCTATTGACACCGACATTTCTTGCTATAAAATTTCTGTATTTCAAATTTTCAATTTATTCAACCAATCTTCAGTTATTATCACCTCCAATATTTCATCTACATCCGTTGAACTTCTCAAACATTTTAGACTCCAAAATAGTTTTCTTTCAACTTTAGTTTAATAATATTTTCAAACATTTTAGGACCTAAAATTGCAAGTTGTCACTGTGACATTGCATATTTCTGAATGCGCGAAATTATAGTACATTACATTGTTAACAAGTTACGTAAAGTTCTAGAATTATTCATCCTCTGATGACGCTAACTTGGTTAGTGAAAGGATCGTCATTTTTTTATGTGTTGTAGTGATTTGGGTTCTCCAAGTGTACTTATCAGAACTAGTAGTATTTAGAATGCTCCTAGCATTATTTTTGTTTTAGTGTAGTGATTATACACTTCTTTATTCCATATATCTCATCTTAAAGTTTGCAAAATAAATTTTTCTAACTTCTTTAGTAAGTAGATCTATTTATGCAACCTTTTTGTATTATAGGATCACAAAACTTTTAGAATAGTTACATAGGTTGAAAGAAGGCAGCATATTACAATGGACTGTAAACATTTGGAACCTATATTTACCACATTCCTTCCCTTTAACATGAGAAAGTTCGAGTCATATCACGGCATTGGTGTGGCCGAATCATTTAAAATATATTTTATGTATATATTTTTTTGTTGACAGGAAGTTAACCAGCGATTTTACCTTCGTCTATTTTTGACTAAACATTGGGTAGGTGATATTAAGAGAAATAATCATTTGTTCAATCGTTCCAAGGTACTAATATGTTTTTATAACAAGCATTGTGAAATATATAAAAATAATGGTACTTTCTATCAGTTTAAATGACAGTTCTGATTGTTTAATTTATTTATAAAAGATAAAATAAATAGGCTAAATGAAAAGAACAAAGAAACAAAACAAATGCGGACAACGGTTCCATTGCATTGTACGCAGATGATATAGGTACGGCTGCTATTGGAAACACAAAAAGAACTACAAAAGATGTTAAGTGGCTAAGTAGTCTTTAAGAAATAAAAGTGAAAATCAGCACGATGAAAACAAAGTACTGAAGATAACTAAGGAGAGGAGTGCTAAAATGAATATAAAGCTAAAAATACAACAACTTGAAAAAGTATAAATGTTCATGTACCTTGGAAGTATTATTACGGATGATGATGAATGTATCAAATCTAAGAAGGATCGCAGCATTCCATAGACAAAATACTCTTCACGCTAATAAGGAATTAAATTTGGATCTAAGGAAAAGGTAAATGGTTAATCAAGTTATACGTATGTCATAGTATATTTATTTTAGTGAGTCATACACTATGCCATAAAAAGTAAACTGGCGCTTCTGCTCGTCTAACACAATTTTAAAGAATCAACGATAAAGATAAACATCCAATAATAATCTGCCGCTGGAATGTAATAATGCATGGAGCGTAAATTTGCACTTTAACTTAGTCAGGTGAGGTCAGGCCATGAAGGAAAAAATAAAACTTTCTATCTTTTCTGCCCTTCAAGTAATGTTACCGGACGGTTATTGTGTTTTAAAATATGTCCAGTAAAGCTTGTTTTCTTCCTCTGAGGAAGCATTTTTCTTTGTTCTTTTCTATATAGCACACCTTAATTAAAATGTCTATAAACATACCTTGTATTTGTCATTTTTTCATGTCCATATTTCCAATACGTATGAATTGATAAACATTTACATTAGATTTAAGTTAAATAGTTTATTAACGTTAACCGCAGATATTTTGTTTATTAAATACTTACTTCGCCATCGCGGTATTTTGTTTATTAGTGAATTTTCGTAGAAAAAATTCACTAATGGGGAGATCCCGACTTTTGAATTTTGAAAAAATTTTTGCAAATGAGTGCGAACTAGGACCCCTAGAACCCATATCCGAGGTTAGTTTCAATTTTTATATGTTTATATATATATATATATATATTTATTATATATATATATATATATATTTATATATATATATATTTATATATATATATATATATATATATATATATATATATATATATATATATATATATATATATATATATATATATATATATATATATATATATATATATATATATATATATATATATATATATATATATATATATATATATATATATATATGTATCACACCGATAACTCAAAAAATAATGGGCTGATTTCGATAAAATTTAGCATGTACGTTTCTTTTGTAAATAGCTTGGATAAGTTCGTTAGTCAGGAAAATCGGACGAGGTTTTCCGGGAAAATTTTGAGTTTTCATTCGAAATAAATTCTTATCTCAAAAAGTAATACGACGATTTTAATAAAATTTGGCATGTACCTTCCTTTTATAAATGGCTTTGATAAGTTTGTTAGCCAGGAAAATCGGACGAGGTTTTCCGGGAAAATTTTGAGTTTTCATTCAAAAAAAATTTTTATCTCAAAGAATAATGGGTCTATTTTGATAAAATTTGGCATGTACCTTCCTTTTGTAAATGTCTTTGATAAGTTAAAGAATCAGAAAACTCGGACGAGGTTTTCCGGAAACATTTTGAGTTTTCATTTGAAAAAAATTTTTATCTTAAAAAATAAAAACTCTATGATAACCAAATTTGGTAGGTACGTTTACGATATAAAAAGTAAACTATACGCCAAAATTTAGATTTCTATGTTACAAGAAAAAAAAGTTATAATAAAATATTTTGTGCCAGATCATTTTTATGAAAATTCACTACCATAACGCACTTGCTGCGTCTTTTTATTAAATACTTACTTCGCCATCGCGGTCCTTCTTGGGAGTTCTGGCTGTATTTGTATTTATCATCATCAGTAATAATACTTACAAGTTGCATAAGCAATTTTATTTTGTCTAGTCCTTTATATCACAACCTAGGTAATATTTAATTTTGGGTGTAATTTATCCGTTCTTATTATCATTCACAGCGTCTTCGCCACATGACTGTATGGCGAGTAAAATATAAAATAACAGCCCACTAATTGTAAAGCAGAATAATTATTATTACTTTTGTTTGCTCATGGTAAGTTTAAAGTTTATAATCATCTTCCGATTAAGGGAAAATTCTAAAACTTGATTACTAGTTTCCTGAATAACAAATTAAACTATTACAAATTAACTAACTATTACCTGCTTAAATAAGTGCAAAACTTATTTTGGCATAATGCAAGGAACTGATAGTAAACAATTCGTTAATACAATGCAGCTAGAATTATATAGAATTAAGCGAACTACATACTCGTTTTACTGAATAATTTGTCTATAAAAAGTAAATATAATTGTGAAATTAGTCATATAATTTTTACGAAACTTCAAATAGCGTTTCATAAGTTGCTTGATATCACAAAAAACGTTTCTTAAACGAATAATTTTTAATAAGGTAAAAGTAAATAAGACAAGTTTGTTTTAATAAAAGTAATTTATTACTGATAACATTATCATTTAAACGGTATCTTGTTTAGAGTCAAAAACGCACATAGTTACAGTTACATTGTACCTTACTAAAGGATTTCGACTCTAAAACAATTATAAATATTTTTGTTTAGTGGCCCTTGTTATAGACAATTATATCAAGACATGGGAACACTTACCGAAACCGTTGTCATATTCTCTGAATGATGAATATCAGACAGTTTTGCATAATTTCTAATTATAGTATAATTTATTTACACCGAACAAAAAATGCGAAGTTGTTTTTTTTATTGTATATAAGCACAAAAACTGTAGTAGTAAAACATCGCATTGCATGCTGTTGTGATGGAACAATAATCCTTTATGAATCAGTGGGACTGTATGGTAAAAATACTTTATAGGGAATTTGAAAGGGTACTTTTACTTTATAGCCACAAATAGTAACATTCTCTTCTTTAGGTAACGAAAAAGTGACGGCCACCGAAATATTTCACCAAAAAGTTCCACAATTATTAGGTGTAAGTTGAAGAAGCCGAAAACATCGCGGCAACTATTAATGCTATTTGAAAGCATCTGCAACTTTGATGTAGCATTTCAGTAACATAAGATAGACTACTGTCATTGCTACCTTCAAGTTTTCGGAACTTGTGATTCGTTCTATGTGCAACGACGACGCGCCTAATACGTGGAAAGCAGCTAAGAAGTTGCATAACTCTAAAGTAGTTATAAGTGGTTAATATTACGTAATTTCCACAGTTTATATGTAATATAGAGTTAGTTTCATTGCCAAGTCGAAGAATTATTAGGGATTACGTAATTACTCTTTTCAAGTTCCGATATCAGTTGCCATCACTTTGGTGCTAGTTGCGATGCAATTTTGTACGCGTCTAGTAGAGTGTATAATGTGTGTGATCCAAAAATAATTTCATACGTCAATAAAAACAAGTCACCTGAGCAACCAAGAAAACCTTACAACAGTTAAGAGAGTACTAGACATGTATATCGAGACAGCATGTGGAGGCGGGTTACTATTTTACTCAATTTCTCTCAGGCCACGGGCGTTTCAGATCTTACCTGCGTAAAATAAAAATAGCCAACGAAGACTGTACGTATTATTGTGATAGAGATACACACGGTCTTTGAGTGCGTAAAATTGTCGCAAATAAGAGAACAAATGTATAAAGGGATTGGCAGAGATTTAAAAGCAGATAATGTGGTGGTGCACATGCGGGGAAGTGAAAGGGTGTGGAAGACTGTGGAGAGGGGGATCTTAGAAATAATGAAGTCAAATGAGTATGAAGACAGAATTTAGAAATTTTGAGAACAACAAGAGTTAGGAACGTGGCGAAGCAATGCCAGCAAGTGGTTCCCGCCACGTGTCTAGATGACAAGGGGGTGTTTAGTAGGTAGTCCCGACCTGGAGGGAAGGGGAGTCACCACAGTGCTGGTTGGTGTCAGATTGCGGAAGCGCCAGCCACCGGCCTGCGTAAAAAAGCATTCACCTCCGCTATGAGAAAAAAAAACTTTACTGAAAAATATCCATTCTTAAGGGTAGTTAACTCTTGGCATATGAAAGTAACTGCGTTAAAATACATATATAACCATTGCTAGCTATAATCCCGCCACCAGAAGTTGGATAAAAAATACCCTCATTTAGGAGTAGTTTATTCTTGACATATTTCAGTTGATTGTTACTTACCACCGAAACTATGTAAACCAGTGAGCTCAAAATACATATATATATATATATATATATATATATATATATATATATATATATATATATATATATATATATATATATATATATATATATATATATTATTGCCACTACAGTATTTTTCACTCAACTTCTGGTAGCGAGCTGATGTAAATGTATAGCTTTATCGGATTCACAGTTTTTCTGGTAGCTAAAGAATTAGAAAACGTCAAGAGTAAACCACCTTTAAATAGAAAGATTTTTGTGTTAAACTTTGGTAGCAAGAAGGAATTATCATTAGGATGCACAATATAAGATATAAAAGATATCCTTAAAGATTAATGTCTCGGTCAGCAAGATTAGATTTGGTCAGCAAATTACATCGTCATGTAAACTATGATGTATGTATTTGGACTGCAGTGAGTTAAGCACTTTCAGCGATAGTGGCAATAAAGTGAAATACGTCAGGAGTAAACTACCCCTAATGGGGGTGTTTTTATGTCAACTTTTGGTAACGAGCTGGTAATTACCAGCAATGATTATATGTAAATGTACAGCTTAGTCGGATTGGCATTTTTTCGGTAGCGCTAAAAATTTTAAAAAAGTCAAAATTAAACTACCTTTGAATGGAAAGTTTCTTCTGATAAACTTTGGTAGCAAGAAGCAATTATCATTAGCATGCACAATCTAATATAGCAAATAAATCCGTCAAGATTAAAGCCTCGGTCAGCAAGATTCTATTTGGTCAGCAAATTACATCGTCATGTAAACTACCCCTAAATGGGGGTATTTTTAGCCAACTTCTAGTAGCGAGTTTATTGTTACTATAAATGGTTATATAAGTATTTGGAGTGCAGTGAGTTAAGCGCTTTTAGCGATAGTGGCAATAGAGTGACATATGTCTGGAGTAAACTATCCCTAAAAGGGGGATTTTTCTGTCAACTTCTGGTGGCGAGCTGGTAATTACCAGCAATGATTATGTGTAAAGGTACAGCTCTGTCGGCTTGACACTTTTTCTGGTAGCGCTAAAAGAGTGAATTGCCCATAAATGGAAAATTTTTTCTGTTAAACTTTGATAGCAACAAGGAATTATCATTAGCATGCACAATGTAATATATCAAAGAAATCCGTCAAGATTATAGCCTCGGTCAGCAAGATTCTATTTTGTCAGCAAGTTACATCGTCATGTAAACTACCCCTAAATGGGGGTATTTTTAGCCAACTTCCGGTAGCGAGTTTATTGTTACTAGCAATGGTTATATATGTATTTTGAATGCAATCAGTGAAACACTTTCGGCGGCAGTGGCAATAAAATGAAATATGTCAGGTGTAAACTACTTCTAAATGGGGGTATTTTTCAGTGCACTTCTGGTAGGGAGTTTACTGTAGATAATAGTGGTCGTATATATCTTTGAACCTTCATTGGTTGGATACTTGTCCCGGTAGCAGTGATTAACTCAAATATGTCAAGAGTAAACTACCCCTAAATGGGAATATTTTTCAGTCAACGTCTGGTAGCGAGTGTACTTTTGGTAGCAGTTATTAACTCAAATATGCCAAGAGTAAAATACCCTTAAATGGGGGTATTTTTCAGCCAACTTCTGGTAGCAAGTTTGTAACGAGGCCTTGATTTACGGGGTGAATTAGTTAGTGGAACGGGTCAATTGGTTTACGGGAACGGCGTCGAGCGCCAGATTTTGAAAGGGTTTACTCCCTGCGAGGATGTCTGCGACCTCGTCACAAGACTCTGGCCACGGTTGTGGCCAGAGTGCCTGGATAGCTCTGTGGAGAGTGTCCGGTAGCCTATGATATAACAGGCCGTGTAGATACCTCCGAGGTTGCGGGCTTTAATCGCTCCCCCGGTATTTCCCTGACCTTCTGGAAGTCTGTATGGGTGTAGCAGATTTATTTCCGGGTATGGTATAGACTAGATATGCTTTCCACACTATTTATTACCTAACGATACGTTACAAGTCACTGATATTTTTACAATCTGAATGGTACTTACTACGTTGATTTATCTTAAAACAAATTATATCACTGATGACGAGCCATTAAAATTAGTTATTCGCCACGGATAAGAAATACGGAAGACACGCGAGCGGAAACTGCGAGTACTGTGGTTTACGACTCGTGGATGCAGCCGTTAAGTGGATTAATTCCAGAAACGCTCCTCAAATAACTGAATGGGGTCTGTCCGTCTAAGTCGATATCGCTAGACCAAGGACCTCAACGTCGGGGCGTCGATTAGGAACGGGGGGATTAGAGGAGAACACCCTGTGGAAAGATGTTGCCGCGTACTAACTCGACCTAAGCCTGCTTGTGTACTTACAGCGCCCAGACCAGAGTCGAATCAGAACGGTCGTACGTAATGCACTCGAAAAGTCTGTGTTAGCTACAGCATCACCTTCCGAATGTTTTACGACACGCCGACAATAATAGGATATGGGAACGGAAGAAAATTACGCTCGATCCCGCGATCTCGACGTCACCAGAGAGACACACGGATCTAAGAAAATATCCAAAAATTCGCTGTAAATACAATTAAAAAAACTTAAAAGGTTCTTACCTAGACTATATTTAGAAGGACTTTTTTCCCCTCAGGGCTCGTCCGACGCCTGGCCGCCCCGAGTGAGTAAAAATTGTTCTATACAACAACGCGACGGACGGTACTGTATCCTAATACTTTGTTATAATTTGAACAAGCGGACTTTTAATTCACTGGTGCGGAACTCAAGCTATAAACTCAACCACGCTACGGCAAACGGTGAACTCTTTCTGCCCCTCGTCGTTATTGACTCTCCAGTCACCGGCTGAAAAATCCTAATCGGTGGTAGATACCTTATCCTTATCTTGTGCAGATATGTTTTTACTCACAATACGCTATTTATATTTAATTATATTATATTAAATTCTTATTCTACTTGGCACATTACGAAAAACTATATGTATGTCGTTTGAAAATAGAAATATAACGTTAGTAGTTATTATCTGCAATTCCAATTTTCCAGACAATGTTAACTTTTGGTATGCCCACCCAGAATTCGAACGCTTTTCTCTTTTCAGACTGAGGCACATTAAAATTCGCCACGAAAGCATATGATAATTTATTATTAGAGATTTAAATAAATAAAGGCTTAAGATTTATTTTCTAAGTCTTGATAATTTTGGAAACCAAAGTCATGAATGTCAGTTGGATCTAGGTTCGGTTAGGTTAGGTTACGTTGTGAGTAGGCCATTGCAGTTGCTCCACTGCAGCCTTAAAGTCTAATGCAACTTACTCCTAATTGTCTTATATTTCACCCATCAAGTCCATCCTCTTGCAGAAGTCGCCAATTTTTGAGGGCGAAGTTGACTCAGATCTTCTGGTGCAAGTTGGGTCTTAGAGCAGATATCTCGTTCTTATTACTGTCTGACAAATACATAGATCAAGCTTTGCTTTTTCGTAATCCTCCCTACACAGTCGGCACTCGGTTTCTTGTCTTAACTCTAGTTTTTTACCACTTGATTTTGATAGGTCCTTTATGAAGGCCTTAGAACGGACTAATCTTGGCAGGTTTTGTAATGTCTTTGCCTCCATCCAGGTCTACAAGGTGCGTTTCGCTGTGCATAACAATATGCCCAGCGCAGGTTCAGGTCTGATATAGTCCGACTCGGCTCCTTTCCTGACTAGAGCGTCTGCAGCTACTTTGACAATTGCCGTCAAGGTCCCAATGCTCTGGTATCTACACCAGCGACAGCACAATGTTGCTGCTCACTTCATTAAGGTCAGTCTTGGAATACTGTTTTTGAATTGCAACGGTAAAAGCAGACTTATTTTATAACAGCTTGGCTGTCCGAAAAAAATTGTTTAATCTCAGATGCACACATCTCGATGGCATATACTTCTGCAGCTGGAAGGAAGGAGATGCAATGAAATGAAGTGGATTTACTTTTTTATCTAGTTACCGAGGGCCAATAATGCAAAATTAGTATAATTGGTTCTTCGCCGTCTCAGTAAAATGACTTAGGTTCTTTAGCAGAACTGTAAAATTCAAATTGTTTTCTTTGCAGTGGATAAAATAATTGCATTATAACATAAACGTTTTACGTGGATCGTAAATGTTACTATATGTATCCCAATTAAGTCTACTTTAATGTGTCCAATATCGTACAGTACGCAGTGCCTCTGGCATTGTTACCCTCTCAAGGACGATCCGTGTAGACATTTGACTCACTCATATAAAATGCCTCATAAGTACACATAGGTAAAACCCACTTCACTCCAACAAAAACTTGTACAGCTAACAATCATTTTGCTAAGTAAGTTAGCTCCACCAGTAGATGAAATAAAATGCTTAGGTTTCGCTAAATTTGAGTTGCATTTTGTACTTCGAAAGAAAACTTTTTAGAGAATGTATCTTGATTAAACGTGGTTTCGGATTTAGTTAGCCTACTCATCAAACCACCAAGCTTTAATTCAATTGCTTAAAAAATATTTCTGACACGGACACTTTAGAAGATGGATTTATTACTTCAGGTTTACGATTGTTGTGTATTAAGGTTGGCAATAGACATAGACAGTTGTAAGGTCCTAGTTCTTAAGTGACAGTTGTAAGATATGGTAGTTGAGTTAGTAGGTTGTAGCAGCTGCTGTATAATATGTACTCAGTAATTAAATAGTTTAATCAGTGTCGTCGTTTCTTCTGGTATTAAGCAACCAAGGCAATCAGTCTAAGCGAATACACAACAGTTTGGCGACGAGTCGGGTAGTTCCTATGCTAAATATCGGTGAATAAAGAAAGTATGGTTACGTCAATATTCCACGTGGAGTGATAAGTGCATTAAGCGGGGAATCGAAAAGTGATTCTCAAAGAACACCGGAAGTAGAAGTGACAGAATTGTCAACCTGCGGCAGAAATCGTATGTTCTGTGTACTGGATTAGTGTGGCAGTCCTGTTAGATTTTAGTCGCTGGTCCTGTCATTTGTCATATTTTGATATAATTAAAGTAAAATGTCGAAATTTGAAGAATATAAGGTCGAAGTGGAAGACTTTAAGGCGTGGGAAGAGAGATTGCAGCAATATTTTGTGGTAAACAATGTGCAAGAGGAAGTCCGAGTAGCCAATTTAATAACCCTGTTGGGTGGGAAAACGTATGGTATCTTGAAAAATGCGTTATTCCCGAGTAAGCCGCTAGAGAAGACGTATAATGAATTGGTGGAAGTATTGAGGAATCAATTTAAGTGTACCAGCAGCATAATTGTGGAGAGGTTCAAGTTTTATAATAGGAAGCAATTAAATTCAGAAAAGGTATCTGAATATGTGTCAGCCCTGAAAGAGTTAGCAAAGTCCTGCAAATTCGATCAATTTTTAAATCAGGCACTGAGAGATAAGCTGGTTTGTGGTGTTCACAATGTAAGTATTCAGAAAATCTATTAGGTGAACCTGAATCATTAACATTTGAAGAAGCTTGTCTGCTGGTAATAAATGTGGAAGCTACAGAAACACAAAGCCTCATAGTACAAGGTAGCCTAGAAAATGTTGGGAGATTATCTGAGCAGGGAAGTCAGAACACTGTTACAGTTGGTCAACGTTGGAGAAACCAAGGTAATAAGCCCAGCACAAATAGAAATAATAACTGTTTTAGGTGTGGTCGCTCGCATAATCCAGACTCCTGTACAGCGTTGTCTTGGGAGTGCTTCAAGTGCAAAAAGAAGGGGCACATAAGTAAAATGTGTCGTAGTCTAGTTAGCAAGAATTCAGCAGTACGAAAAGTGTCATCAGAAGATGGAGCAACACAAGACAGGGAATGGGACGAGTTGGCATGGTTATGTAAAATTGATAATGGGGATGAAGGCAGTTTAATAGTGAAGGTGCTAATTGAAAATGTATTATTCAATATGGAAGTGGACTCGGGGGCATGTAAAACGGTAATGCATGTTAGAGACTATAAGGGCAAATTAGCAAGTAAGTGTAGTCTGAAACCAGCTTATGTAAAACTAGGAGTAGTCACAGGTCAGCAAGTGAAGGTAATGGGTGAAATAAATGTAAATGTTGCATTCAAAAATGAAGTATATAAATTGCCTGTCATTATCATAAATAGTACAACTTACTTTAACCCGCTATTGGGCAGGAATTGGCTGTCCGTAATTTGTCCAAAGTGGCAAGACAAACTGTGTAGCATTGCAGAGGTTGGTCAGCGTGCTATCGATGGTCAGTTGTACTTGAATTTGACTGAGGTCAGGTTGGTATAAGAATTGAAAATTAAATTCTGTGGTGTTTTTAGGAGCGGGGAATATAGATCTGCCATTGCAAAAGTAAAAGTAAATTTGAAATTAAAAGAAAATCATTGTCCAGTTTTTCACAGGGCTTATGATATGCCTTATGCAGTTAGACCAAAAGTTGAAACTGAAATTAATAGGCTAGTAAAGTTGGGGGTATTAACCAAAGTAAGTAACAGTAGTTGGGCTAGCCCTATTGTGGTAGTACCAAAAGACAAGGGCGAGACAATTAGGATTTGTGTAGATTTCAAAAAGACAGTTAATCCTTGTTTAGAAGTAGACCATTGCACATTACCGCTACCTAATGACATTTATAATGCTATGAGTGGTAACAAATTCTTCACTGTTCTTGACTTAGCAGGAGCATATCAGCAGTTAGAAGTTCAGGGTTCTTCGCAAGAGTTATTGACAATTAATACACACTTGGGTCTGTACAGATATTCAAGGTTACCATTCGGGATAAGTTCAGCTCCTGGTATATTTCAGTCGTTTATGGATAACATGTTAGCAGAGCTAAGTAAAACGAGGTGTTATTTAGACGATATAATTATTGCAGGGAATTCCTTAAGGGAGTGTCATAATAATGTGAAAGAAGTCATGAGTCGGTTGAGCAAATACAATGTTAAAATTAATGAGAGCAAGTGTAAGTTCTATAAAAGATCTGTACAGTTTCTAGGCCATGTTATAGAGGAAGCAGGTATTAGGCCGTGTGAAAGTAAATTAGAGTGCATTAAAAATACACCTCGCCCGGAAAACCTTACTTAGTTGAGGGCTTATTTAGGGTTACTTAATTACTATTCACAGTTCATTCCAATGCTATCAGCACGTCTAAAACCCTTGTACGAGTTGTGTTCTCAGGGTCGAGAGTATGTCTGGACTGAGGAGTGTGAAGTTTGTTTTCAGTCCAGTAAAGAATGGCTTACGTCAGGGGATGTATTGACACATTACAACCCCAAGCTGCCAGTATATGTGACATGTGACAGTAGCTCCTTCGGAGTAGGTGCAGTATTAAGTCACAAGGTAGGAGACACGGAAAAGCCCATATTATTTGCATCAGGTACGTTATCAAAAGCCGAACAAAATTATTCACAGTTGGAAAAAGAAGCTTTAGCTATTATTTTTGCCGTTAAGAAGTTCCATAAATATTTATTTGGTCGGGAATTTACTTTAATTAGTGAACATCAACTACTACAATACATTTTTGGGGAAAATAGGAATATTCCAATTACTGCGGCAGCTCGCATTCAGCGTTGGGCTATTCTATTGTCGGGGTATAATTATTTAATCAGTTACAGGAAAGGAAAACTCATAGGGAATGCGGACGCCCTGTCAAGGTTGCCTGTTAAGGAACCAACAAACGTGTCAGATACAATTAATTTATTTAGTTTGGATGAATCGGTGCCGCTTAGTCATACAGATATTGCAAAATATTCACGGAAAGATGTTGTTATTTCCAAAGTTATAGAGTTGACCTTAAAAGGGTGGCCTAATTCAGTAAGCAATACTGACTATATGTCATACTTCAAGAAAAGGAATGAATTGTTGGTAGAAAACAATTGCCTACTCTGGGGTAATAAGGTTGTGGTATCTCAGGTCTTGCGGAAAAGAGTACTGGAATTATTCCACGAAGAACACACAGGTATTGTGCGTACGAAAATGCTGGTAAGATCCTACTGTTGGTGGCCGGCGATCAATGACGACATAGAACAGTTGGTGGGGTCTTGTAATGTGTGTCAAGAAAACCAAAATTTCAGAAATGAGTCGCCTAAGCTGTCTTGGCCGTCAGCGCCTAGTAATTTTTACAGAGTCCACATTGATTTCTTTCACAAAAATAATTTTACCTTTTTGATATTGGTAGATAGTAAATCTAAGTGGATTAGTGTTAAACGGATGAAAAGGGGTACAACGGCCAAGGACACCATTTGGGCACTAAAAGAATGTTTTGCAATCTTTGGGTTGCCAGTAGAATTAGTATCGGACAACGGCCCCCCATTTAATTCCAGCGAGTTTGTCACATTTTGTATAAGCAATGGTATAAGACCTATAAAGTCTCCGCCCTACCACCCACAATCAAATGGGGCTGCAGAAAGAGGGGTACAAACTGTTAAAAGAGCATTAGAAAAGGCAGTTTTTGGTGGTAGCAATGGGAGAATAACTGAAGACCAAGTCGATAGTAGGTTGATCAATTTTCTGTTTGCATATCGTAACACTCCATCCAGTGTAACGGGCATTAGCCCTGCAGATTTCTTGTTCAAAATAAAACCTAGAACAAGGTTAGATTTATTAAAGCCTACATTTGCCAATAATAAATCTGTTATTGTTAGAGATAATAAGGCCGAGATAAGTAGTTATAAGATACATAGTGTAGGTGACAGTGTATATGTCAAGAATGTTCATCCTAAAAGTATTCAAAAATGGAGCCTAGGAAAAGTTATGAAAGTTCTGGGCATCAATACGTATCTAGTTCTAGTAGATTCCCATATAAGACATGTTCATGGAGATATGTTACGTTCAGTAATCACGTGTGACCAAAGTGAAGTGGTAAGGCCTGTTTTACGGGAAGTCAGAGGTGATGTGATTGTTCAAAACGATAACTTTGTGAATGACAGTGAAGCATAATTAGTATAATAGATAGAGATATAGATAATAAGGCCCAACCGAATAAGAATACACAGCCTCTCAGAAGATCCCAACGAATCAGTCGTCCGCCAGAACGATTAAATTTATAGTAAGTATCAAAAGGGGGAGAGAGATGTTGTGTATTAAGGTTGGCAATAGACATAGACAGTTGTAGGTCCTAGTTCTTAAGTGACAGTTGTAAGATATGGTAGTTGAGTTAGTAGGTTGTAGCAGCTGCTGTATAATATGTACTCAGTAATTAAATAGTTTAATCAGTGTCGTAGTTTCTTCTGGTATTAAGCAACCAAGGCAATCAGTCTAAGCGAATACACAACAACGATATAGGTAACAAATGTACTGACTTCTTTGCAAAATAAATCTATAACAAATTAACACGTTGAATATTCTTCAACCAACTTTTAAAAGTTCGAGACGAAACGCCTTATAGTAGTGAATTTTCATAGGAATTATATTGTACAATATTAGTAAGATATATTAAGACTAATTCTTTAAATTTAAATGGATCTTGGAGATCGGTTTTAATGTCCCAGTTAGCGATTATTTGAAAAAATTCATATTTTATATGGAGCTAGAAAATTAAAATTTGGTTCAAGATTGAGGATTCCAGCTTAATGGGAAATTTATTGAGTCATCGGATTTGAAATATTTTAACGAAAATTCTCTACCATAACATACTTGCTGCACCCAGACTCTCTTCAACTCTTATTTACTGTTGCTGTATCCATACTTTTTGAAATTAATGATAAAATATTGCAGCTTTCTATGTAAGACCGGCAAACCAGGCAACTTGAAAATCATTTTTGTAAAAATATTTTTAAAAATGCAATGAGATAACAATTTAAACATATTGAAAATCATGTTTCACTGTTTCATCGCGATGATTCTCCTTCCCCTTCTGCATGTCTACAACCACTCTCAATGCATAAACAAGAACAATGTGAACAATAAAATTTTCTTGGGAACAACCCCTAAGAAAGTTACGAGGTTCTGTGTGCGATAAACAGGATTTTAAGGAGATATAGCTGCAAAATAGGATAGAGGCAGCTTATAGAGGTCTAACTAAGCTGCTTCTTTCACTTTCCGCTCACATTTCCTTTTAGTGAATTTTTATTTTTAAAAAATCACTAATAGAGGTATCGATGGTGAGACTTTGCAAAAATTTTTGCAAATGAGCGCGAATTTGGGCCCCTAGAACCCATATCCGGGGTCAGGTCAGGTCATATATATATATATATATATATATATATATATATATATATATATATATATATATATATATATATATATATATATATATATATATATATATATATGTATCCAACCGATAACTCAAAAAATAATTAACCGATTTTGATAAAACTCGGCAAGTGCCTCTCTTTTATTAGTAGCTTGGATGAGTTCGTTAGCCAGAAAAATCGGACACGGTTTTCCGGGAAAATTTCGAGTTCTCTTTCGAAAAAAAAATTTTTTCTCCGAAAATTACAAAGATATTCCGATTAAATTTGGTGTACATATTGCTTTAGGAAAGACCTAACTATGTGCTAAAATTCAGCTTTCTAGGGTTACAGAAAATTGAGCTATTCAAATTTGAAACATTTATGTTTAATATCACCGCCTTTTATTGTCAATGGCTTATATGAGATCTAGTATGTGGTTGCTGTGGTAACGGAACATTTGATATTATTGCGCAGGTCTGTTAGACGCTGTAACTGATGTCGTATGGTATTGGTATGAAATTATTTATATGTTTATTTGTTTGAGTCGACGAATTATTTGTGTCATTTGGGAAATTTTTATATACAAGTGCAAATTATTCCTTTATTAATGTTAGTGAGTGGATTAAACAGTGTTTGTTATGTTTTATCAACACATATAAAGGAGCGAAGTTTTACAAAAGGGCTGATATGCAACAGGTTAGTTCTTACTCTCTAATGCTTTGGCGGTACTTTTAGTTAAGTTTATGGTTTAACGGTCCATAATTTTTAGCTAATTTTCGTACAAAAAATTCGTCAATGAGGAGACCGCGACTTTAGAATTTTAAAGATTTCTTCAAATCAGCGCAAACGAAGCCCCCTGGAATCCATATCCGGGTTTACGTTCAGTTTTGATCTGCTTACATATATACAGGGTGACGTGTTTCTACGGTAAAGCTGAATATAATTATTATTATACAAGAGACGAGAAAAAATTGTATAAGTTAATTATAGGATGTCTTGAGCTGCATCTTATAAAATTATTTTGACAATCACCGGCTGGCCCACAAGTCGATCGTTGGTGATCCCTACAATTTTTTTTCGAACAGCCTTATTTTATCGCATTTTTTATCGAAATATGTTTGTAAGAAAAAAATCAAGGCGCAGTAAGTGCGTTTTGGTAGCAAATTTTCATTAAATGCTTCAAATTTCAATAACTCAATTTGCTATTAACCTAAGATTTGTTGGTTAGAAAACCAACGTTTAAGGTATAATGTCGGAAAATTTTTGTACATTTTCAAACAATAAGTTATTTTGATAAAATATGGCACATTGTTTCTACTATATAGGTTATACCGGTAACCAAATTGATGACTTCTTGCATTAAAAAGACATATTTTATATTCAAAGCATTTTTATAAAAATTCACTGCCGTAACGCACTTGCTGCGTCCAGAGTTTTTTATCTTTATCCCTGTCCAGCACCCCCATTCACTCCTGGTCCAGTAACTTTCTTGTGGGCTATTTGCAAGACATTTCTTGTGGTTTGGGCATGCAGAAAGCGTTCTAAGCAATTTTCTGAAAAGAAAACAGCCCCATGTGCTAATCTGCAAAGTTGCCGGAAATTTAATTTTTATTTACAAAAGCAATGCACCTGTGAAATTATCAGTGGCAGTATTTTTTTTCATATTAATCGCTTGAATGATCCGTTTTAATCAGTGCAATCGAACCAGTTTCTGCAAACAACATAAGAAAACAGGTTTTTTAAAAGAAATTTGTAATTATCTGCGAAGCTCATTGTGTTATCTGTTAAATTTAGTACCCACGCTGCTTTTATATAGCTTTTGCTATGTATAAAAACTGAAGATTCTAGTTTAATAAGAAATTGGGTTATCACCATTTGAAATATTTTGATGAAAATTTGCTACCAAAACACACTTAGGCTCTTTTTAACACTTATTTACTATTGCTGTATCCACACATTTTGAAAATGAAATAATTATAAACAATACAAAATTTTGAAATTAAAATTTTAATAATATTACATGAACATCTGTTTATATAATTTAAACTAGGCATGTAAGTTATATTACGTAATTTCACTTACTTCAAAATTTCCATACACTACATGTAAAGTTAAAACTAAAAGTAAACAATAATTACCTAGATATTATAAGTACTTACTGTATCAGTTTAAGGTAGGTATATTTCTTCTTGAAATAATTTTGTCTCACTTTGGTGGTAACTACCAGTGAATTCTGTATAGAGTTCACTGGGCAATACACACAGTATCTACCATCTACATGCAGTTTACCTATCAGTTTCTTATTTGTTTCATTGGATATTAGAATCATAATATACTACTTTAGTAGACGGCCGAGGGCATTTGTTAAAGTTAAGTTAAAATTAACCCTAGATATAGGTACTTGTTTTATATTATAAGATTATAATAAGGCATTTGCAATTAGCATCAGCAGAGTCGATTTAGAGGTTATGCGATGCGTAGAAGGTACACACTTTCTCTGTGACAAATAGCGACGTGTCAGATTAAACTAGGAAAGGGAGATGGCTTCTAATTTTAAATACCTTGATCGTGAAAAATGGGAAGCTTAATATTTATACATAATAAAAGGTAGTTCTAGATTGCTTTTAATTAGATTGAATCAATTTCATTAAATTTTTTATTTGCTGGTATACATTTTTCTCATATCTTCAGATTCAGATGAGAGTTGTGGCAAATGGCAACCCCGCTACTGTTAAAAATCAGCGGTGTCGTCTAACGTCAACCAGCTACCAAGCCGCTTAAAAATTTAGCGCTTTTGGACGCAAACATTGTCCCGGTATTAGAAAAGAAATGGGCCAAGGCTGACAATTTACAAAATTGTTACTTGGTTGTACATTGTACACAGTCTCTATAAAATTTTGTACTAACTAGAGCTGTCGTGGCAACATACTACCTGATACCGCACCGAGATGACGTCCCAGTCTTATCTCTCACAATGTTCTACATTCTGACATATTGCAACGATTGTAACTTCCATTGTTTAGATTTTTGTCTACGGTCTATTTAAATAGCATAGCAGTACCGATAATGTCATCTGTCTTTGTCCAACATTGTAGGTATTGCATTACAGAATCTGAAGTGATGTTGAGGATTATTTTATTTATAATTTCGCATAACTTTATTTTCCTTTGATCAAGACTTGAAAATTGGTACACAACCACGTCTGTCTATGTTCTTCTAGTTCGTAAATAGCCGTTTCAATTACTTAAACAATTTGAAAGATATTGCGTTTTAAATCTATTTTTTATTTTTTCATTCAAAAAATTGGGCTTAATATCTAAATCTAAAAATTAATCTATTGCTATTTTTGAATTATTATAACAAATTATGACAAAATTATGAATTTTCTGCGTAGAAAAGTAAATCGTAATACAAACTGTAGCACTTTGAAAGTACTGTTGTTGAATGTCGTATATTACGTGATATATAATTTTTTAAACAAAAGAAAATTCGAAGATGCGCAATTTCTGAATGCAAAAATCATTATATTTTAACAGCAAGCGTGCATCCGTTTAGATTAAGCACTCAGAACATCCAAACATAAATCACCAAAAAATTACTAAATTCAGATGAAGAGACCTATTTTCTGGCTTCACAAATGTTGGTTGTCTTCTCTGTAACCGCTATCGCTGCTTGGCAGCATCACCAGACAGGCGAAGAAACCCACATTTGTGAAGTCTAGAATTGGAATAAAAGGCAAATTATGGTTATAGAACACAATAGTTGGAGAGATATTTATTTTGTGAAATAATTTTCAAGACAAAGAAAGAAAGTACAGGCCAGAGTAGGTAGTGATAAGCTCGCGATAGTGGCTGCTACCGTTTCGCCAGGTCATTGCTACGTGAATGCTACGGCGTTGTAATGTGGCCGGATAAGTTCCCGATACCACGTCGTAACGCTACAATCATTATTCATATTGCTGGTTGTTCTGTTGTTATAGTTCCTATAATGGATCTTTGACTGGCGACAACACACGTAGAAGTTATCACGATTATTCCTATCAATATTAGCTTTCTATAAACGGCGAGAAATCCTTCATCTCGGGGGTTCCCTATGAGTGCCATCAAAACTGCATCTATTACTATATCTATTAGAAAATTTAAAATGGGTTCATGGGTTAAGTGTGTAATGCATAATACGTGAAATGATTTTTCATCTATAAATGTTTTGTAGTTAGGAAGATATCCCCAATCATGTCTGTAGCCATAAATAATGAGTTTGAGATGTAGGAAAGGTGTATTCCGCCGATCTTTTTAATGCTGGTTTTTTTAATTATGTATGTGGTGCCGTTTCTAAGCATTATTATGGATGGGTTTTTGTAGAAATTTGTAGGGATTGATTTTGGATTTATGTTTCTTTCTACTATTAGCAAGTTTATTTTGTCAGTAGGAGACCTTATGTGGTGAGGCCCTCGAAAAGCTATTCCAGAGATGTACCTTTCAAGAGTTGTTGGATTCTTTAGTGATACTTTGATGGGGATAGCAGCTATATATGAATGTGTTGTTTTGCTTCCAATGGATGTATTGTAAGCTCCACTTAATTTAGAGTAACAATTTTCGGTTTGATTTATTAGCAAACCTACATTTCTTTGGGGGACCTCATTGAAAAAATTGGATACCCACATTCCAATATTTATGTAGAAAGGGTTTTTGCTCATTGTTTCTGGATAGCACGATATCGTTTCATGATTTTGAAACACATGTTTTTCTGATGATTTGGTGTATATTTCCTATATCCACTTATCGTAGTTTTGTTCTTGAATCTCTTGCCTTTGTATCTGTTTTGGAGTGTATATTTCTGAGCTATATATTAATTTCTTTTTATCAATTCCAAATGAATCCTTGAAAGAATCACTAGTTTCTAATTTTTCTTTTTTATTCCCTAAATTTATAAATCCAAATTGTTTGTTCGAACTTATTTCACTGTTATGCCACTTTTCTACAACTTCAATGAATGCTTGTACTATATCTCTCTTCCCTTGTATCAGTGAGTAGCTTTTGAAATCTTGTGTTAGAAAAGTTTCAATTGCATATTCATCACTTTCTTCCTGTAAATATATAGGAGCACAATAGAAAAATGGGGTCAACTTTCCTTTCCATGATACTGTCTCGTTTGATTTTATTTGTGGAGGGTTCTTTATTAGTTTGAGCAGTTTCTCTTCCGTAATTTCTTTAATTGTTGACGTAGATATTTTGGGAACTCCTGGTTGTGAGTTATTTATGAGCCCCCACATTTCCTTATTCATATAATCTAAGTAATATCGTATAGTTGCGGAACTAAATATTGGTTCATGCAGCTCATTTTCCTCAATGTCACGATCTTCTAAATTTAAAGTTTTCATTGTGGCTCTTCTTAATAATAGAAAATTATATGCTTTACTTGTACCAGGCATTTCAACAAAACCGAGTGTAGTTTAATAATTATAATAACCATAATTGTTTAGTAAGTTATAGGCTCAACAGAGATTCTAGTAGTTAGAAAAGCGATCCCAAAGTTTTCATTGTGGCTCTTCTTAATAATAGAAAATTATATGCTTTACTTGTACCAGGCATTTCAACAAACCCGAGTGTAGTTTAATAATTATAATAACCATCATTGTTTAGTAAGTTATAGGCTCAACAGAGATTCTAGTAGTTAGAAAAGTGATCCCAAATTAGTAAATTTAATCACAAGAATAGTTTGTTCATAAATAATTCAAAAATAATTCTCAAACAAATTAATAAAGTTTATGTTCTGTTCTTTAAACTAACGACCTCTTTAATTTCTTTGACCAAGTAAGAGTATATGTAGTTGAACGCAAAAAACTCAGGTAGAGAAAACTGTAAGGGGAATAAACTATATTAAACAGTGTAATTCGTGTCAAAGAATTTTCATTAGAATCCTAAAATAAAATAATTCCTGCAGAGAGAGTAAGTTATTACAGCTGTGGCAAAGATAAACGAACAAATAAATATACATTTTTATTTTAAAATATATAAATGAACAAAGTTGTACATTAATAGGAATATACATTATAGTTCCATTGACTAACAAAAGGCGCCCAACATTTAAATCAAAAACTATACATAAAATATTACTATATATTGTCATTTATTTACATATATAAAACAGTTTTAAAAATAATTAAAAACATTAAACACTCAAAAATACATAAATTACTATCATTTATTAACACAGTATACATTCTATATACATAAAAATACAAAAATCAACAAATTAAATACTGTAAATAACATAATGATATTATAAAATTAAATAAAACATTCATTATTCAATAATATATATATACTTACACACACACACACACACACACACACACACACACACACACACACACACACACACACACACACACACACACACACACACACACACACACACACACACACACACACACACACACACACACACACACACACACACACACACACACACACACACACACACACACACACACACACACACACACACACACACACACACACACACACACACACACACACACACACACACACACAAATATATATATATATATATATATATATATATATATATATATATATATATATATATATATATATATATGCTCATATAATCTCAAAAGGTTCTATAAACATAAATCCAAAATAATGTTGTTTTCAGGATACAGTGTGTTGAAAAAACACGATATTACGAATTATATGATTATCATTGTATGAATTTTGTGAATAACTTCCTTTTGCAAGTGGCTTGGATAAGTTCGTTAGCCAGGAAAATCGGACCAGTTTTTTTCGGGAAAATGTTAGGTTTCCTTTTGGAAACAATTTACATCTTCGGAAGTACTTAACAAAGCTATAGCAACCAATTTTGTAAAGCAGTTATAGAGATTTAATGAAGAAAAATTTTAATGCCACTAAAAGTCAGAGAAGACGCAACAACAAAATATTGTATGTGTTAAACCAAATCTATTAAATATTACAACAACGTTTAGTTTTTAATGGCGCAAAAAGATCAAGAAGTACGGGAAAAATTACTTTGAAAATTTTATAATTTTTCTCCTATAAATGTCAAACTGGGGATGTGAAACGTGAGAATTGGTATAACTATTGCAGTTTATGGATGGTAAATATTGCATAAAATGTATATTAGAACGTTCTAGATTTATTATACTCTTCTCATTAGTTGAAATAGTTGCAAAAGTGCCTCTAAAACAGACCTTACATATTACAAATAAATAACTGAAGACCATTATGGGTTATCTACCTTTTATTGCAATTTCATTGCCAAGCCTTACGGTAGTGGTGTGGGCCTCATGAGCGAAGGGACGTGGATTAAAATCTCACTGTGGGCTGAATTTCTCGTTCAATTTTTTTTTTACTTTTTATCTTCTTTGATTCAATTTAAACGTTAATTGATCAGATTGTGTAATTCCAATATTTTTAGCTATTTTTAATTGAAAAAACCACTAATGAAAGAAAAAAAAAGACTTTTAAGACTTTTAATTCAAGTTTACCAGCACCTGTTGTTGCCGTTAGTTGGTAAAACCGTTCGACAGTTAACACAGACAAGAGATTTATGCCTTCAGAAGAGTTTGTTTTCTTCTCTGCAACCGGATTCAATTTTCAGTGAATTTTCTTAAAAAAAATTCACTAATGAGGAGATCCCGACTTTTGAATTTTGAAAAAATTTCTTCAAATGACCGCGAACTAGGCCCCCTAGAACACATATCCGGGGTCCGTTTCAATTTATATATATATATATATATATATATATATATATATATATATATATATATATATATATATATATATATATATATCACACCGATAACTCAAAAAATAATAGGCCGATTTTGACTAAATTTGGTGGAAAAATTTCCTTTGCAAATGGCTTGGATAAGTTCGTTAGCCAGGAAAATCTGCCCAGGTTTTCCCGGAAAATTTTGTGTTTTCTTTCGAAAAAAATTTATATCTCCGGAATTAACAAAGTAAGGGCAACCAAATTTGGTACGCTAGTTAATATCCTTATAGGTAAGCCACCTACCAAAATTTAGCTATGTAGGTCAAAAGACAAAAAAGTTATAGGCATTTAAAGAAAAATAAATTGGGGTTTTCCTCAAAACGTCAAAGTTGCGATTTAAAACGTCAAAATCGGCAACATTTAGGCAAAGAACTTGAATCTAATACGGGATATGGAAATCAAATGTCTCAAGAAGGATCTTTTACAAACTCCGAAGTCTCAGTTTCAACCGTCATTGTCCTTCATTTTACTAAAATGTTTCCAGAAAATTCATTTCAAATAGACCCTTTCTCTGATGCTTGGCAGTAGCCTTAGCTTTAGAGTTTATCGTTTAATGGTATATAATTTGTGTCGAATTTTCGTAAAAAATCAATAAAGCTCAATATATCCGTTATTATACAAGATATGAAGAAAATTTGTATATATTAATTATAGGGTGTCTTGAGCTACATCTTAAAAAAATATTTCTACAATCACAGGATGGCCCATAAGTCGTTGGTGATACAAATTTTCTTTTTTTTTTTAATCAAACATGCCTTATGTTATTGCATTTTTGAATTTTACAGCGATGCATGTTTGTAAGAAAAGAAATTCGGGACGCAGCAAGTGCGCTATGGTAGCGAATTTTCATTAAATGCTTCAAATTTGAATAGCTCAATTTGCTATTAACCTATAAGGTTGACCAAGAAACGAGTTTTTCCGGGAACACTAAGTTTACTTTTGGAAATTTTTGTACATTTTCACACAATAAAGTTATTTTTATGAAACATGGCACATTGTTTTTACTATATAGGTTATACTGGTAACCAAAATTGATGCCTGCTTTCTTAAAAAGGAAACACATATTTGCAATTAAAAACATTTTTATGAAAATTCACTACCATAACGCACTTGCTGCGTCCAGAGTTTTTACATCATCGACAGGCAAAGGAATTTTCTCTGTGATGCCACAGAAAACTTATCTACTTCTGTATTGAGATCAGATTTTGAATATTTTTTTTAGTTTATTTAATTTCTTTTTTTTAGCGAATTTTGTACACATGTTTTTTTAATAGCGAATTTTCTTATAAATGAATTTCATGAATTTATTTTGAAGAAACATTTGTTGCGAATTTTGTATGAAAACTTATTTAATTGATGTAACATTTTTTAAACAAAATTCGTCGAAAATAAGGTTTTCGTGCAAACAAATTATTTTATTCTCAATTTTAATTACAGATTAGGAATATAATTTGAATTTTATGTATTTTTTAGCAAACTTTTGCGTAAAAAAATATTTTGCCAGTTTTCGCAGAATTTTTTTTGTGCTTCCGTAGAAATTATTTTTTGAGATTTTTTTTGGAAATTTTGGTAATTAAAGATACACTTTTAATGTTATTATAAAAAAATGTTTTCGGATATTCTTGAAAAAAATGTTTGCAAATTTTCATTATTTTAAAAGTCACAGCTTGGCTTGCCATCAGCTGTCCTGCCTGTATAACCCCTTTACCTTCTAGTATAATGCTAGGATGGAATTAATAAAACTTTAATCTCGTTGTGTTATTGAACTGTTGTTTCAATTTCACTTCGCGATCACATAAAAACCTTTTTTATCTAACAATCTGTAATGTTTCCGAACTTCACTTATTTAATTTATTTACTCGAAAAAACTGTTTATTAATATTACTTATTATAACCTGGAACCCTGAAGCTCACAAAATATTTAGTATCAAACTGTTCAAGATTATAATCCTATCGTAAGAAACTTCACACAGTCTATTGTTAAACTTTGATTTGTTAAGAAACCGTGGTTTTTACATAAGAACCCTACTTTGTGCACTCTTAATTATAATTTGCCTACCAACGGTGTGTGATGCGGGAATACATCACATGTATGCCCAATTTAAATCTAGTGGAATAATGATGCATTGGAGATTGAAATCAGCCGGCATTTTCATGTTCGTCTTTTCAAAGTTATGTTCTTTTTGAACTTAGGTATAACAAGATTAAACATTGAATAATAAGTTAAAATTAATATGTTTTCACCTAGTAACATAGAGCATTGAAGTTTTAGGATATTAATCGATTTCAAATTAATGGATTCAATTAACTTGTTTATATTGAAAAGGATTTTAAAAAATAAATAATATGTATGAAATTATAAATTTATAAGGTCTCAAATTGGACAGAATGTTCTTCTTCTAAACCACAACCTATGTTTTAGTTGTTTTAATAGTTTACTTACCTATTTTACTGGATATGCCTTATTTAATAACATGCAACTAATCACAATAAGTACATTATCTAAGCTTATAATATTTAGGTAGGTATGTATTTGTACACATACAAAATAGCAGGTTTATAATTTTTACAATCAACTTCTAGGAAAAAAATCAATAATCCTATATTTAATTTTAAAATAATAGCAAATTGTGCTGGCGCAGTATCTAAATTAAGTAATATAGGTATAATAATATTTCTTAAATTTGCAGATGAGCTCACGGAAGGCTTTTAGCATTTTTTTTTTCATAAACATGCTTAGAACCCCCCTTGGATGCATTAACCACAATAAAAATCTCTTGCAAACAACCACCAAGAAAATTACGGGACCAGAAGGAAGAAACGAAAAATTCGAAGAAAAACAGCTTAGCCGGACCTGTATAAGTTGCCTTTATTATATTTTGCAGCTATACCTCCTTAAAATCCTGTTTACCCTGCACATATCGCCCCAGATCCCGTAACCTTCTTGGAGGTTTTTCATAAGAAATCTTTGTTCTGGTTTACGCATTGAGGGTGGTTGTATGTATGCAGAAGGGGAAGGAAAACCTGTCAAGTGCGAAGCACCCAACGCACACCCACCTTTGTCCCCTGTCGGATGATACCCTCAAAATACAGGAGAGGTTCTCCTTCGCTTTCTGCAGGCCTACAACCATCCTCAAGGCATAGGCCACCAGAAAAAATTCTTGGCAACAAGCCCCAAGAAAGTTACGGGACCTGGGATATAGGCAGCTTATATAGGTCCGGTTAAGCTGTTTTCGCATTTTTGTTTGTACTTACTTTTTATTTTCTTCCTCTCCAAGCACCCCTTTTCCTTCCTGGTTCCGTGACTTTCTTCGGGGTTGTTTGCACGAAATTTTTCTTGTGCTGTATGCATCCAAAAGGGGTTCTAAGCATGTTTTTGAATTCTTTTCTCAAAACCCTCTCTGAACTCATCTGCAAATTTACCTAATCCTTTACTTTTACTTCCTTTGGAAAAGCAAAGAAGGAAAGTTTGTCTCCACTTTCCATTGCGTTTTTAGAATTATATTTCCAAATTAATACACTACAACCAATTCCATCAGGCATCGAAACAGATATTTAGGTCAAGTTATATATTAAGTTCCTGTTTTAAGTATATATATATATATATATATATATATATATATATATATATATATATATATATATATATATATATATATATATATATATATATATATATATATATATATATATATATATATATATATATATATATATATATATATATATATATATATATATAGGGGAAGTGTGGATATGATGGCACCCTTTTTTAGAATATCATTTTTCCATATCAAAAATTATCGATTTTTAACTTATATTCAGTATGTAGATGTAGCATCCCAATGTTAACACTGCATGTGTCTAAGTCTAGAAATATTGTTTATTTACGTGATTTAATTTTTTTAATGTAACAACAAAGGTTCCATCATATCAAACTAGATTGATATGATGACACCCAATAAAAGGAAGTACCTAAGTGATAATATAGGTATAATTCCGGTTTACAGGTTTGTACAAAATAAAGTTCACAATTCTTGTACCAAAGAAAATTAATTAAATCATAACGCTTTGTACCACTGGAAACTATTGAAGCATTAAGAATAAATTTAATCAAGATTCTTTGCCTACTAAAAAATATGCAAAGAAAATGAATTATATATCCTCACAAATCTCACATATAAAATTCTTAGTTTTTGGGGTGTTGTCTGCACAAACACCATGAGTCCACATACCACATCGCTGACACTTCTGCCAAAATTATTTTGGATTTTGACCAGGAATATAATTCGTTGCGATATAAACAGGGTGCATCTTCGTCATCAATGTCTTCCCTATAATCAACATGCATACTTTCTTCATCTTCATCTTCAAACATTTTGAGGTTTTTCTTTACTCTTCTTGCCAACTTAGCCCTTTCTTTCTCCTTCTCTGAAACTTTTACCGATTTAATATCTGGTGTTGAATTAATAACGCCGATTTTACCTTTCTTGCGTGGTTTTCTTGTTTTAGCTGTTAAATCGGTCGCTTTTGGTATGGGCGATATCTGCTCAATAGTAACTACTAGAGCTGAGATTCTTCATTTTTGTACTGTAGGCGATCTATTTTATGTATTTGGGAGGTCTACAGCTACCACAGATCTAATACAT
Source organism: Tillus elongatus (assembly GCA_964006375.1). Classification (NCBI taxonomy): domain Eukaryota; kingdom Metazoa; phylum Arthropoda; class Insecta; order Coleoptera; family Cleridae; genus Tillus; species Tillus elongatus. The sequence goes on from OZ023265.1 coordinate 86,757,933, forward strand.
GGTGACTGGTTTATTTCAGTGTCTGCATCAATGTGGGAGTTTTTTGCAGTAACTTCAGCATATAGTCGGTTTGATGTTTCAGCTGGATCGAACATCCAATCCTAAAAATGTCTGGATTGCAAGAAACAACGTCTGTTGCCTGGAAAGCTTTTATTGTTGTTGAAGAAATTGCAGGTTTAAGATAAGCATCCCCAAAAATTTCTGCCACCTGGGAATGCGTTTCTACTCTCCCAGGATGAGCTTTGAGCCAAAGACGAATGTATGAAATGGTCTAACAATATTACCATAACTTGACTCACCAACCCATTTTCTTGGCAAAAGCAAACTGACCCTGCTGGTGCATAATCTAAAATTTCTGGTTTCATATTTTTGCTCGGGAATATGAAAGCTGGGGGAACGAATGAGCCAACAGTATTCATTGCACACACTACTGTCTAATGCTGTCCTCTTTCTGCACTTGTCAGAACGCCTACCTGCTTGCGACCCTTTGTCGCATATACCTTTTCTGGTTTGCTCTGTACCATGGAAAGCCCCGTCTCGTCCATATTATAAATATTTTCAGCAGAAAATTTATACTGAGTCAAAACTTCGTCCAAACTCTTAAAATATTCGGCAATATTAATTCTATTAAATGCTTGGGCTCGAGCTGCAGATGTATTTTCTGGTGTCTGTAAGCAAATTTTTGGATTTCCTTTAACAAAATCATGTAGCGAAGATCATCCAGCTTGTTCAGTTTCAGAATTAAATTTGTGTGGAATATTATTCTGTGTGGCACTCTGATATGCGAGTGATCTGACATCAGTTGTAGTGAGTCTCAAAAATCGGGTTTCCATGGTAGTTATATGAGCAGTCTTCTATTTCTTTAGAGAATGTCGGGTGGCATCCTGCAAGATCCCCTTTCTTGTACCCCGTATCTTTTTTAACTCTACGGCGAAGAGTACTGTCAGGTGCATTAAAAGTTTTGGAAGCAACTTTCCAGCCCATCTTCTTTAATTTAACATTCTCTATGGCTTCACGCGTATTCTCCTCCTTCCAGCTCTGATGACTAACTTCAAATATCTTTATACGGTGCCATTAATCCTAGAAAATAACAGTCAGTCAAGAAACTGAATTCTTCATTTTTTTATATGATGGCACCCTATGCCATCATAGAGCATGCTTAGGATGTCATCATATCAAGAAAACATGAATGTAAACATCCTTCAATTCACTTTGAATAAAAAATAATCTTGAACAAATAACGTCCAATTTGTAATACCGTTGATACACTGTGAAGTTACGTTTACAACACAACACCTCATAAAATAAAATATTGTCTTTAAGAGAATAGTTTCGATTTAACTGCTATTTCATAAAAAATAAACATTGAAATAAATCTCTAACTGATCGTATTGGAAAATTGAATGCATCATGCAGACCTCATTCACAACACCGTAATGTGTGGGATATCAGGGTACGGTGGGACTCTTACCCACTAAACACCGCTCCCTGGAGTACCCGAGCTTAGTCCATACCTCCGTCGGAAAGATTTCACACAATGACGTTTGGATTTGAATGTTTCTATTCCTTTTTTGCCGCGGGGGCGTTATCGGGTAAGTATAAGCTTTGGACGCTGAAGCCTAGCTGGTGAGTGGTGAATAGTTGAGTTATAAACTCAAGTATCAAAGGCATTTTCAGTCAGAGTTAATCTGACTGTTTCTGACAAACAACAGCGCTCCAGTAACTATTCTCATAATTTTATTCTGAATGATTTGAAGGGTCTTACGTGTATGTCGACCACGGTGGCACATGCAGGGGGTGCATAGGTCAAGGCTAGCCGGATTATGACTTTGTACATGAGCAGTTTATTATTCATGGAGAATTTGTAATTTCTGTTAAAAAGTGGAAAGAACTTCGAGATTAGCATCGAAGATTTTCGTCGGGCATGTTGGACATGGGGGCGCCATGTTAAGCGTTTGTCGAGGAAAACTCTGCGAGGTATTTGGCGGAGTCGTGCCCGCGAATTAGACTGTTCGTGAGGTGTGTGCCTCCTTTTGTAAAATATGACTGCTGAACATTTATCGGGATTAATGGCTAGACATGATTTCCTATACCAACCTTGCAGCTCGTCTACGGTGGTCTGTAGGCGTTCGGGTATTATCCTCGGCTGAGTGGAGCTGCTGAGGATGCTTGTGTCGTTTGCGTAGAGGGCGTAAGTCACGTTTAGGGGCGGTGTCGGTATGTCTGAGACACATATATTGTACAGCAGGGGGGAGATAGCAGAACCCTGCAGGAGGCCAACCGTGGCTGAGTAGGTTCTAGATCTGGTTCCCAGATGTTTGACCTGAAACTTCCTCTGTTGCAGGTATGACCTGATTAGCGGAATCAGAGGGAGAGGATAATTAAATGATAGAGGTTTGTTTAGGAGGCCCGCATGCCAAACCCTGTCAAAGGCTTGAACAATATATCGAGAAATATTGCACCAACTGACTTGTTTTTGTTGAATCATTCGGTGATGTTGTCCACCACACGAAGGACTTTGTTGGGTTTTGGGATATTGATAATGTCGGCAAGTTTTCACATGGAAAGACAATGTTGAAATCGCAGCGTGGCATTCATAACCGTAACTAAGAATATCGCTGCTTTGCGGGGGAGATTTTTCAGGGCTACGTTGGATATTCTATCGTATCCCGGAGCTTTTCTATTTTTTAGTGTTTTGATAATTTGGGAAACTTCTTAGTCAGTAGCGGGCGCGATATTTGTATCTGGGGTGGCGCGAAGCGCAGTCCTGACATAACGGTGCGCTCTTGCAACGTGCGACAGATCAACTTTGTTATAATTCTGGCCGAATTGCAACTCCGGATGATCCGCGAATGCACTTGCTTTGTCCGCATCCGTGTATACGATGCCGTTTTGGTCATGAAGTGGGGATATCGGAAGTTTTTGGGAGCGAAAGGCTTTTGACATTTGCCAGATGTTATATTTGCGTCTCGTTTGTCGGTGGTGTTTCCGGTGCGTTGAGCTAGCCTACGCACGCGGTTCTTTTCTACTATCGTTTCTTTGATACTGGACGGAAATTGGAGAAGATTGCTTGGGGCGGGGTACGCCCTTGATGCATGTTCGACCAAATATTGGACTTTGGAGTGTAGATTATCCACTGCACCCTTGAGTTCGGGGATGCTGCAGATAACTGGAATATTGCCAAGGGTGTTTTTAAGATGTTCTGTGAAAACAGGCGACAGTACCGTTTTCCCTGGGAAGTCAGGTTCGTCATTGCCAAACCCTAGCTGCAAAGTAACTGGGTTATGGTCCGACGTACGATCGTTTAGGGTTGTTATTTCATAGAGAAGTGTGATGTTCGGTGTTCGACATGATTGCTATGCCGACCACGTCGGGGAGACCCATACTGCCGAAGCGTGTTGGTCTTGTAGGTGCGTCAATTATACAGTTGTTTACATTTGATTGGAAGACTTGTCCATTTGTATTGACATTTCGAGTATGCAAATTGGGGTGTTTGGAATTTAGATCGCCAGCCATTATTATGGATTGGTTGGTATCGAATAAGAGGTCTAGGTTGGCTTTATTGGGCCTGCAGAGGAAGTGTTGACTACGCTTTGTGTAGCCTCAATGTTCTGCAGGGCTGGCGTACTGAGAGGGTGGTGGTCAATATTTGTTTTAACATACACTGCCGTACCGTCACCTCTGGAAGTGGTACAGTTATTGCGGTACAATGTATAGTTGGGAAGTTTCGGCTGGGTTGGGAGCCGTAGGTTGGTTTCCTTGGCTAGAGTAACGTCCAGGTTTAGGCCTTGGTCGGATTCTTGTAACTAATTTCTTTTGCAGGCTAGCCCGTTTGCATTCCAAGATGCAAACTGCAGGGATTGTAGCTTTCTTCGAGAAGACATTTACTTCTGGAAGATTGACATGATTTCAGGGATTAAGGGGAGGGCGTATGTGATCAGCCTCAGCAGATCAGGGTAGGTTTTGAGAAGCTTCAGGACTTTCCACGCGACCGATTTCAGCTGTGTGAAATTGATCGAGGTAATGAGGGACAGTGCGATGGAGAAGTCGATGGAGGGAGCTACATTTGCACTGGAAGTTTCCTTTCCAGGGGGAGCTGGATTCAGCTTGGAGGCTGCCGGTTTCAGGACTGTTATGGATTGCGCGGGACGGGAAGGTTTAGTGGGGTTCGCATATGAAATTTGCGGCTTGCTTTGGGAGGTCTACTTATTAGGTTTGGGGAATTTCGGACAGCCTTTGTAGTTGGGGGTTGTGACCCTCGTCGCAATTGCAACATTTTGGGTCAACATCTAGTTTTTTTGCAATCCACAGTCAAAAGGGGGCCTCTGTATTTTACGTGGCGGGGACACCGCTACAAGACTGTTTTGAATGACCAACCCTTTAGCAGCGTTGGCACTGGTTCGGTAGGGACTCCATCTTATCGATGAGGCGCACACAGTTTTGATGCCGAAGATGGACCTTTCGGCCATAACCCCCTCTGTTTTTCACGTTTTACTATTTATATCAAATCTAATTCTTCAATCAGCGATCGGGGTTTTCTCTTGCAATGCTTGACAAAGTTTGGAAGTGTCAAATTTTTTATCTGCCAAATAAATTGGAATTTTTTTTTAATTGCTATTTTGAAGCTAATTTCAACTTGATTCTTTTTAGGATATGTGTAGTATATTCTACATTAAATAAGCTACCTTGTGGTATCAATATGACTTTTTTTCGGACCTTTTTTGTTTACTAATTCTGTCTTTAAATATATTATGTCTTGAGTCACTTTAAAAAACTTTTGTTCTAAATATTTAATTATTATTTCTGTGAAAGTTTCCTTTTGAAAACTGTTCACCCACAAAATTACATCATGAAATAAGGTGTCTTTTGATATAACACAATCTTAGTTTAAAACATTTTACATGACAATTTGACTTTAAAATAGATACTTATCTACATGTTACCATTATGGTCCCTGTTTTTGAACTATATGTGTTAAAATGTACAGCCTTAGGTACTGCTATGTCCATTTATATTTTATTTTCATTTTACACAACCTATCCTTAAACGTTTACATATGTTTAATTATTCCAAACACATCTGCTTTCTTAGTTTGCCAAACACAAAAAAAGTCTGGATGCACCAAGTATGTTATGGAAGTGAATTTTCATTAAAATGTTTTTAATAGCAAATATGTCTCTAATGCAAGCGGGCATCAATGCGATTACCGGTATAACCTATATAGTAGAAACAATGTACCATATTTTATCAAAATAACTTGTTGTTTGAATTTGTACACAAATTTTCCGAAAATCAACTTTAAATGTTTCCGAGAAAACAGGTTTCCTATCATATTTCGTTAAAAAATGCAAAAATGCAATAATATACGGGTGTTTCAATGTGGTTGTCAAAATAATTTTATAAGATGCAGCTCAAAAGACCCTATAATTAACGTATACAAGTTTTTCTCATATCTTGTATAATAACAAATATATTGAGCTTTACCGTAGAAATGAGTCACCTTCTATATATGTAGACAGATAAAAACTGAAACTATACCCGGATATGGATTCTAGGAAGCCTCGTTTGCGCTCACTTGAATAAATCTTTTTAAAATTCAAAAGTCGCGGTCTCCTCATTAACGAATTTTTTCTACAAAAATTAGCTAAAAATTATAGACCGTTAAACTTTAAAATTAGCTAAAACTACAGCCAAAGCATCAGAGAGAAATTTCTGGAAACATTTTAGTAAAACGACTTAAGGCTTTGCAGAACACTCTTCTTGCGATATTTTCTTTACATAATCTGTATTTGTTTCAGGTTCTTTGTCTAAATCTTGCTAATTTTGACGTTTCAAATCCAAGCTGTGACGTTTTGAGGAAAACCCTAATTTTTTTCTTTAAATGCCCGTACCTTTTTTGTCTTTGAACTTACAGACCTGGTTTTGGTACATCATTCACTCTTTATAATACAAATAGGTGTACCAAATTTGGTTGCCCTAACATTATTACTTCCGGAGATATAGTTTCTTTCCGAAAGAAAACACAAAATTTTTCGGGAAAACAATATATATATATATATATATATATATATATATATATATATATATATATATATATATATATATATATATATATATATATATATATATATATATATATATATATATATATATATATATATATATATATATATATTCATTGATTGTTGTTGCCCTTACTTGGTGAAACTTGTCCATACTGCATACAGACTTGGAGAATACTTCTCTCTCTCTCTCTCTCTATATATATATATATATATATATATATATATATATATATATATATATATATATATATATATATATATATATATATATATATATATATAAATTGAAACTGAGCCTGAATATGGGTTCCAGGGGACCTAGTTTGCTCTCATTTAAAGAAATTTTTTCAAAAATCCGAAGTCGGGATCCCCTCATTAGTGATTTTTTAAAAGAAATATCACTAATATAGCCTATAGCATTTTACAATTTTAGTTGTTTACATTTTTTATTTCAATTTTTATATAAAATTAAAGCGCAATGCTAGTTTCATTCTTTTAGTTGCAGTTCATATTCCCACAAATATTATTTCCTGAAATGGCACTTAAATTTTTATATTTATACATAAACATCATATTATCCCAACGTCTTTGTCTTTTTTAGTGAATTTTCTTAAAAAAAAATCACTAATGAGGAGATCCCGACTTTTGAATTTTGAAAAAAATTCTTCAAATGACCGCGAACTAGGCCCCCTAGAACACATATCCGGGGTCCGTTTCAATTTTTATATGTTTATATATATATGTATATATATATATATATATATATATATATATATATATATATATATATATATATATATATATATATATATATATATATATATATATATATATATATATGTATCACACCGATAACTCAAAAAATAATAGGCCGATTTTGACTAAATTTGGTGGAAAAATTCCTTTTGCAAATGGCTTAGATAAGTTCGTTAGCCAGGAAAATCTGCCCAGGTTTTCCCGGAAAATTTTGTGTTTTCTTTCGAAAAAAAATTATATCTCCGGAATTAACAAAGTAAGGGCAACCAAATTTGGTACGCTAGTTAATATCCTTATAGGTAAGCCACCTACCAAAATTTAGCTATGTGGGTCAAAAGACAAAAAAGTTATAGGCATTTAAAGAAAATAAATTGGGGTTTTCCTCAAAACGTCAAAGTTGCGATTTAAAACGTCAAAATCGGCAACATTTAGGCAAAGAACTTGAATCTAATACGGGATATGGAAATCAAATGTCTCAAGAAGAATCTTTTACAAACTCTGAAGTCTTAGTTTCAACCGTCATTGTCCTTCATTTTACTAAAATGTTTCCAGAAAATTCATTTCTAATAGACCCTTTCTCTGATGCTTGGCAGTAGCCTTAGCTTTAGAGTTTATCGTTTAATGGTATATAATTTTTGTCGAATTTTCGTAAAAAATCAATAAAGCTCAATATATCCGTTATTATACAAGATATGAAGAAAATTTGTATATATTAATTATAGGGTGTCTTGAGCTACATCTTAAAACAATATTTCTACAATCATAGGATGGCCCATAAGTCGTTGGTGATACAAATTTTCTTTTTTTTTAATCAAACATGCCTTATGTTATTGCATTTTTGAATTTTTCAGCGATGCATGTTTGTAAGAAAAGAAATTCGGGACGCAGCAAGTGCGTTATGGTAGCGAATTTTCATTAAATGCTTCAAATTTGAATAGCTCAATTTGCTATTAACCTATAAGGTTGACCAAGAAACGAGTTTTTCCGGGAACACTTTAAGTTTACTTTTGGAAATTTTTGTAAATTTTCACACAATAAAGTTATTTTTATGAAACATGGCACATTGTTTTTACTATATAGGTTATACTGGTAACCAAAATTGATGCCTGCTTTCTTAAAAAGGAAACACACATATTTGCAATTAAAAACATTTTAAGGAAAATTCACTACCATAACGCACTTGCTGCGTCCAGAGTTTTTTTATATATGGTGAATTCTTTCACACCAGCTAAACTATACATATATATATATATATATATATATATATATATATATATATATATATATATATATATATATATATATATATATATATATATATATCAAACCCCTTTCATGCACAAAATAGAGAAGATTTATAAGCTTTAACCAAGAAATATTAACCAATAAGTGAAATATGTCTTCTTTACTGTGATTTTTTGTGTTCATAAATGTTTAGTAAATTAAATTTTAAATATTTTCTACTCCTTTTTATTTATTTAACTGCTCCTACTTGATATGCATACTTCATATAAGCTCTTCTTTTAATTAAATTATTAAATACATCCAGGTTTTATACTTCCATATTTCTGAGGTCGTATTGTACACCTTTATTTTGGATTTTCAATTGCTACCTTCATTTTAAAACTTATTGAATTGTTAAAAAAAAAGCACAAACTTATGAAGACTATTGTTCTGACAGCAGGTGACTTGAATATTGATCTTATAACTCAGGATGAAATTTCAAAAAGACACACTCAAGAATTTATTGAAATTACGCATGCAAGTTATGGATTAAAACAAACTATGTAGGAAGCAACAACAATAACAAAAAGTCTGGACGCAGCAAGTGCGTTGTAGAAGTGAATTTTGATAAAAATGTCTTAATAGCAAATATGTCTCTCAAATGCAACCAAGCATCAACCTATATAGTAGAAACATTATACCATATTTTACCAAAATTACTTATTGTTTGAAAATGTACAAAAATTTTCCGAAAGTAAACTTAATATGTTTCTAACAAAACTGGTTTCATAGCCAAGAAGCCTTAGGTCAATAGCAAATTCAGTTATTACATTTTAAAGGATTTAATGAAAATTCGCTACCATAACGCACTTACAAACGCATGATATTTCGATGAAAAATGCAAAAATGCAATAATATAAGGGTGTTCGGAAAAAAAAATTAGGGAACACCAACGACTTATGGACGACCCTGTTATTGTCAAAATATTTTTATAAGATGCAGCTTAAGACACCCTATAGTTAACGTATACAATTTTTTCTCGTATCTTGTATAATAACAATTATATTGAGCTTTGCCGTAGAAATGTGTCACCCTATATACAGGCTGTTTCAAAAAACATGCACCATCGCTCGTGAGGCAATTCCTTACTAAAAAAACTCGGGACGCAGCAAGTGCGTTATGGTAGTGAATTTTCATAGAAATGATCTGGCACAAAATATTTTATTATAACTTTTTTCTTGTAACATAGAAATCTAAATTTTCGTGTATAGTTTACTTTTTATATCGTAAACCTATCTACCAAATTTGGTTATCATAGATTTTTTATTTTTTAAGATAAAAATTTTTTTTTCAATGAAAACTCAAAATTTTCTCTGAAAACCTCGTCCGATTTTTATGATTAACGAATTTATCAAAGTCATTTACAAAAGGAAGGTACATGCCAAATTTTGTCAAAATCGGCCTATTATTCTTTGAGAAAAAAATTTTTTTCCAATTAAAACTCAAAATTTTCCCGGAAAACCTCGTTCGATTTTCCTGACTAACAAACCTGTCAAAGCCATTTACAAAAGGAAGGTACATGCCAAATTTTATTAAAATCGGCACATTGTTTTTTGAGAAAAGAATTCTTTTCGAATGAAAACTAAAAATTTTCCCGGAAAACCTCATCCGATTTTTTTGATTAACGAATTTATCAAAGCCATTTACAAAAGGAAGGTACATGCCAAATTTTATCAAAATCGGCTTATTATTCTTTGAGATAAGAATTTTTTTCGAATGAAAACTCAAAATTTTCCCGGAAAACCTCGTCCGATTTTCCTGACTAACGAACTTATCCAAGCCATTTACAAAAGAAAGGTACATGCCAAATTTTATCAAAATCGGCCCATTATTTTTTGAGTTATCGGTGTGATACATATATATATATATATATATATATATATATATATATATATATATATATATATATATATATATATATATATATATATATATATATATATATATATATAACATATAAAAATTGAAACTGACCCCGGATATGGGTTCTAGGGGTCCTAGATCGCGCTCATTTGAAGAAATTTGTTCAAAATTCAAAAGTCGAGATCTCCTCATTAGTGAATTTTTTCTAAGGAAATTCACTAAAATAAGAAAAAAAGTTCCTGTGCACATGGGCCCGGAAACGCATAGTTTCCAATATACATGGAGTTGAATTTTAATTATTTTTTTAATTTTTTATAAATAATTTCAAAACCACTGGATTGATTTTAATGAAACTTGGAACTTGAAAGTGTATTATGAAAGTGCATATTTTCAAGTGAGAATCTGCTTACAACTGCGTCAGTGGCGTGCGTACGGGGCAACTGTAAAAATTCATTTGGGGAAAAATATGTGCGACACTGTCTTTTTCAAATTTTGATACATCAGTTATGAAGCTTATTACATAAGCCACAAAAGCTACCTCTTGGTATTTTTTCGTTCAGGGTATCCCCTAGGAGATATGATTAATTTTATAAAAAGGGGCAAAGTACCGATTAGTCGGCGTAATAATAATAATAATAATAATAATAATAATAATAATAATAATAATAATAATAATAATAATAATAATAATAATAATAATAATAATAATAATAATAATAATAATAATAATAATAATAATAATAATAATAATAATAATAATATATGTTTACTGCAACCATAAGAATATGGAAAAACTCTGGACGCAGCAAGTGCGTTATGGTAGTGAATTTTCATTAAAATGTTTTTAATAACAAATATGTGTGTTTTTTTAAGAAATAATAATCAAATTTGGTTACCAGTATAACCTATATAGTAAAAACAATGTGCCATGTTTCATCAAAATAACTTTATTGTGTGAAAATGTACAAAAATTTCCAAAAGTAAACTTAAAGTGTTCCCGAAAAAACACGTTTCTTGGTCAACCTTATAGGTTAATAGCAAATTGAGCTGTTCAAATATGAAACATTTGATCAAAATTCGCTACCATAACGCACTTGCTGCGTCCAGAATTTCTTTTCTTACAAACATGCATTATATTTCGATGGAAAATACAAAAATGCAATAACATAAGGCGCGTTTGATTAAAAAAAAAGGAAATTTGTATCACCAGCGACTTATGGGCCACCCTGTGATTGTAGAAATATTATTTTAAGATGTAGCTCAAGACACCCTATAATTAATATATACAAATTTTTTTCATATCTTAGATAATAACGGATATATTGATTTTTTACGAAAATTCGACAAAAATTATATACCATTAAACGATAAACTCTATACCTAAGGCTACTGCCAAGCATCAGAGAAAGGGTCTATTTGAAATATGCAAATATTTTAGTAAAATGAAGGACAATGACGGTTGAAACTAGGACTTTAGGGTTTGTAAAACATCCTTCTTGAGACATTTTCTTTCCATAGCCCGTATTAGATTCAAGTTATTTGCCTAAATGTTGCCAATTTTGACATTTTAAATCGCCACTTTGACGTTTTGAGGAAAACCCCAATTTATTTTTCTTTAAATGCCTATAACTTTTTTGTCTTTTGACCTACATAGCTAAATTTTGGTAGGTGACTTACCTATAAGGATATAAATCTGCGTACCAAATTTGGTTGCCCTTACTTTGTTAATTCCGGAGATATAATTTTTTTTCGAAAGAAAATACAAAATTTTCCGGGAAAACCTGGGCAGATTTTCCTGGCTAACGAACTCATCCAAGCCATTTGCAAAAGGAATTTTTTGACCAAATTTAATAAAAATCGGCCCATTATTTTTTGAGTTATCGGTGTGATACATATATATATATATATATATATATATATATATATATATATATATATATATATATATATATATATATATATATATATATATATATATATATATATATATATATATATATATATATATATATATATATATATATATATATATATATATATAACATATAAAAATTGAAACTGACCCCGGATATGTTTTCTGGGGGGCCTAATTAGCGCTCATTTGAAGAAATTTTTTCAAAATTCAAAAGTCGGGATCTCCTCATTAGTGAATTTTTTTTAAGAAAATTCACTAAAACAAAACATACAGTAAACATTACAGCTATAAACGTGCAAATAACTAACCTACGTAAAACTTATTGGTGATAAACATTGAAATGAATATTACAAACATTGATAAAAAATGATAAATAAAAAATAAAAATAAAAAATGAAAAAAGTAATCGTAAAGACACCATGATTTTTCCAAACTCTTGTTTTTTGTACATTACTCAATTGACTTTAATAACAAAGCTAAAGAAAATGTTGAAAGTGACCACCATTAGCGTCGTTACAATTATTTAACCTTCTGCGCAAAGATCTTCTTACTCTTCTGCAAATATTTTGATCTTCTCTAATGCTGTCAAATGCATATTTTATTCTTCCCAACAATTCTTCTCGTGTATTTACTGGTGTTTTATACACTATTTCTTTTAAATGACCCCACAAATAAAAATCGAGAGGATTCAGGTCCGGAGATCGAGGTGGCCATGACACCGGACCTCCACGACCAATCCATCGGTGACCGTATGTGTTGGCTAAATATGTTCTTACAACTGCTGCAAAATGTGCGGGCGCACCATCATGCTGGAACCACATTGTACCATTTCTTATAAAAAGCGGTAGTAACAACGGCAAATCATTTTGTAAAAAGTTTAAATATGATTCATGGTCAAGACGATTCGGTAGAACAACAGGACCAATTATGTGATTTTCAATAATAGCAGCCCAAATATTGATGGAAAATTGATACTGCGAATTTGCAACTCTAAGAGAGTGTGGGTTTTCATCGGCCCATGTATGTAAATTGTGAAAATTTACGATACCTTTTGGCGTAAATGACGCCTCATCAGTAAATAGTACACGTTTAGAAAAATGTTGGTCGTGCCTAAGTTTGTTTAAGAACCACTGACAAAACATTACCCTTGGTTGAAAGTCTCTAGGTAGAAGTTCCTGGACACGTGTAAAATGATAGGGATATAAACTTTGATCCTTCAGAGTTCTGTGAACTGATGATGCCGAAATATTACCCAGTTCGGTGGCAATAATTCTCGTACTTGTACTAGGATCACGTTCAACTTTATTTAATATTGCCTCTTCAACTCGTACAGTTCGGCGGTATCTTCTGCGTCCAGAGTCAGCTTTTAAAGGTTTTAAAGAACCAGTTTCTCTCAAACGTCTTACAATACGTGGGAAAATATTTTTGTCAGGAATTCTTCTTTGCGGATACGTTTCCTGATAAACTCGCACAGCTTGTCTAGCATTTTGATTTGTTTCTCCATAAATTAACAACATATCAGTCAAATCCGCTGAAGTGTACTTAATGAAAACCATCTTGAGAGGAGGAAATAATATTAATGAGCAGCTCAGTATCAACAAATAACTAAAAACGAAAATACTGCACCGTATCAAAATTTAAAGAATAGCACGAAAACTCTTTTGACGCCTACAAAGCACTTCAAAATTGTAGAATTTAGAGAACTGTCAAAAATTATAGTTTCATGGCACTTTACGATTACTGTTTTCATTACTCCAACGAATCGGTACTTTGCCCCTTTTTATAAAATTAATCATATCTCCTAAGGGATACCCTGAACGAAAAAATACCAAGAGGTAGCTTTTGTGGCTTATGTAATAAGCTTCATAACTGATGTATCAAAATTGGGAAAAGACAGTGGCGCACATATTTTTTCCCCAAATGAATTTTTACAGTTACCCCGTACGCACGCCACTGACGCAGTTGTAAGTAGATTTTCACTTGAAAATATGCACTTTCATAATACACTTTCAAGTTCCAAGTTTCATTAAAATCAATCCAGTGGTTTTGAAATTATTTATAAAAAATTAAAAAAAAAATTAAAATTCAACTCCCTATATATTGGAAACTATGCGTTTCCGGGCCCATGTGCACAGGAACTTTTTTTCTTATTTTTTAGTAAGGAATTGCCCCACGAGTGATGGTGCATGTTTTTTGAAACAGCCTGTATATATATATATATATATATATATATATATATATATATATATATATATATATATATATATATATATATATATATATATATATATATATATATATATACACATAAAAATTGAAACTAAATCCGGATATGGATTCTAGGGGGCCCAGTTTGCGCTCATCTGAAGAAATCTTTTTAAAATTCAAAAGTCGCGGTCTCCCCATAAACGAATTTATTAGCTAAAAATTATAGACCGTTAAACCATAAACTCAAACCTACAGCCAAAGTATCAGAGAAAGGGTCTATTTGAAATTAATTTTCTGTAAATATTTTAGTAAAATGAAGGACAATGACGGTTGAAGCTGAAACTTAAGGGATTGCAGAACACTCTTCTTGCGACACTTTCTTTACATAATCGGTATTTGTTTTAGGTTCTTTGCCTAAATGACAATTTTAACGTTTCAAATCGCGACTTTGATGTTTTCAGGAAAACCCCATTTTTTTTCCTTTAAATGTCTATAACTTTAACTTTTGTCCTTTAACTTACAGACCTAAATTTTGCTACGTGTGTCACTATTTATAATACAAACACGCGTACCGAATTCAATTCGGTTACCTTTACTTTGTTATTTCCGGAGATACCATTTTTTTCGAAAGAAAACACAAAGCCTGGTCCGATTTTCTTGGCTAACGAACTTGCTATTTTTTGTGTTATCGGTGTGATACATTTATATGTATATATATATATATATATATATATATATATATATATATATATATATATATATATATATATATATATATATATATATATATATATATACATATAAAAATTGAAACTGACCCCGAATATGGGTTCTAGGTGACCTAGTAGGTGCTTATTTGAAGAGTTTTTTAAAAATTCAAAAGTCTAAATCTCCTCCTAATGAATTTTCTTTAAAAAAAAATTCACCAAAAACAAAGTCACTAATAGACAATATTTGTGTTTTAGAAAATATCGAATGCAAAGTTTTTCTGCTTTCTCCGATCATTTAGGCTTACTATCAACTATTGATATAAATAAAGAAACCAGAAAAAATTGCAAAATGTACAGAATATGTTACACCAAAAGCAAACTGCGAATATTTAGACAAGAGTTGGAAAATATTGATTAGTTGCAAAGACTATGTTCCGTTCAAGATTTAAATATGGCATATGATGTGTTTTTAGATATTCTTGTAAATAGTATGACAAAAAATATTTCCGATGAAGAGAGTAAGCAAAATTGCAGGTAACAGAAAACCATAGATAGCACAGAAGATAAAATTAATGTGGAACAATAAAAGAAAATAATATATAAAGTACCTAAAGGGAGAAATATCCACACAAGCCTACACTTACATTTTAAAACACACAAAAAATGCTATTCAGACAGCAAAAAAATCACAAAAAAAAGACTAAAACTAGCATCCAATAAAACCAAAACCATTTGGAAATCAATAAAAGAACATCTCCCCACAACCATTCGAAATCAAACATTTTTACAAGGATTAACTATAGAAGAAAAAATTACTATGTTGAATAAAGCTACTATGGAATTTATGGAAATGTGTCCAAACATAGACCAAGCAAAACCAACAACAGACGAGATCAAGACAAATGATATTAATTTTTTTTCTAAAACGAACAAATGAGGTATCAAGAAAATTATTTTATGACTAAAAAACCCAACATCGGTTGGGTGGGATTAAATACAAAGTAAATTGCTAAAGATAACAACAGGTATAATAGCAGTTCCTTTAGTTAACATTATTAATTGAATGTTTGTGGACGAAAAATTTCCAGATAAACTAAAATTATCTGATGTAATAGCACTTTATAAACATGGAAGTCCGAGATTTATATCAAATTATAGACAAATTGCATTACCGCCAAAGATCTCAATTTGTACATTCGATGGATTTTTTTGCAAATAATTCATTCTTCAATGAAAATTTAATGGGTTTAGGAAACACAAAAGCATAATAAGGACGGTATACCCCAGAAACTGTTAACGTCCTACCTATCTCAAAGACAACAACGCTTAATTATGGAAGATGCAGCAAGAAATAAAGTGAAATCAGTATTTTCAACTCAAACAAAGGGGTTCGCGAAGGATAAATCCTCTGACCACTTTTATACCTATATAGTTTATACCAATGACATACCAGAATATACAAACAACAACATAAGGCTATAGGCAGACCCATTATTGTAAAACATCACAACAAATTTGAATTACAAAAGGAATTAAAAAAGCTTTATTCTATGTAAAGAAGGGGTTTCAATTAAATAACTTGTAAGTAAATACTGATAAAACAGTTTGGCCAGTTTGGCAAAAAATGTTGTGTTAACGATGTAAACAAGTATAAAATTGAAGAAGAAACCATTGTTAAATCAAAATACCAAACAAAATTTCTTGGACTTAAACATCAATAACAGACTTAACTGGAAAAGTCATATTGCCAGCCTAACATCTAAAATTACCACATACACCTAGGTTTTTAGAAATATTTAATGGTGGATATCAATTCCAGCTGCCCTAGAAGCATATCATGCCTCAATGGAGCCAAGATCGAGATATGGGGTTGTTTTATGGGGACATTCAACATTCAACAAGAATGCTTATTATGCTCTGATAAAAGATATTCCGAAACTCGCTAAGTACATTTATAACGGGATTCTAGGAAGATGTCCGGTAATTAAGAAATAAATTGCAGAAAATCTGCCTGCGATTATTCTCTCTCCGTATCGATATTTTACCTAACACGTCTAGCGAGTGATGTGATTCGATGCTTGGCATGGTATTAGCCACGGGACCAGCTCGCAAGTTTCTTTCCACAGCTTCCTTATTGCTATACAATATGCACATTGAAGCTGCTGTGGAAGCCTAGCATCGTTACAAAACCAGAGCTATTCTGCATTGCATATTATGACAATTTCTGCCTTGATGCAGAGATACTGATAAATCCTAACAAGAACGAAACCAGTCTCTGACTCCTGTAATACATCGTAGTACAAGTCTTGGAAGTATTATGATAGTGGCTAGCGAGTGATGTGTTTAATGCCCAGAGTTTTATTAGTAGGAGAATAGTTGTTTTCGCTCGATAGTTTCTTCCCACAGATGTTTGATTGCTCTAATGTGTGTACGTGGAAGCTGCTGTAGAAACCTAGAACCGTAACCAAATCGGAGATTGCGTGTTGCGCTAATATCCATTATATATTATGGCACTGGGTGCTTTAAGGCCAACTTGTAAAATACTTATGCCATACACATTAGTCCTAACAAGAACGAAACCGGTACATGTTTCCTATTATACATACAATGTCCGGCATGGTATTAGCCAGGAGAGTAGTTGTTGCTCGCTAGTTTCTTCCCACAGCTTCCTTATTGCTGTACTTTGTGAATATCGAAACTGCTGTGGAAGCTAAAAACCATCACAAGACCAGAGATGGTGCTTTACGCTATTTTTCACTGCATTATATGCCAGTCTCTGCTTTAAGGCCGACTGGTTGGAGCATGGGTATGGCATACTGATGAGTACAAAAAAGGACGAAACCTGCCTATGTCTCCCGCTATATGTATGTATATATATATATATATATATATATATATATATATATATATATATATATATATATATATATATATATATATATATATATATACAACGTGATTCATTTCCCAGATAAAGTCCAATAGCTTCTTTAATCTACAATTTTTGGTAAACACTTTTAGACAAAAGTGTTCTACGATGTTAAGGTCCATAACCTAAAGTTATTTTCAGCTACAGAGAGTGGTCCATATGTCACTGTCACAACTTTGTTTGTTTTTTTAAATTAAACACCCTATATATTATTTTATTTTTTGATTAAAACTGAAATTCTGATTAACAATTGTAGGAAGTTTTATGCCATAAAAGTCAACGCTTTTCAAGTTATTAAAGTTTTTTCAAAAAATTTGACAGATGTGGAGTTTTTTTCAGGTACTGGTATCATTCGTACACCACATCCGCGAAACTTGCAATTCAGCGCAAGTAGCTAACAGGTGTTCGTCTATCTAGTGATAATGTGAAAAATCATAATTGATGTACAGGATGGTTGCTAGAGAGGGAACACTATATATGAGCACCTGAATCAATGCAAAAATTAATTCTCTTTCGGACGGATATGGGTTTTTTACATGTAGAGCTGATAATTTCTGAGTTATTCAAAATTTATCAATTTGATTGCAACTACATGATTTTATGATTGAGTTATGGCCGTTTGCTCCTTGGCTTCTAGCATTCACGAACAGTGTTTCTCTCCATGGAGACAACCAACTATTTTGCAGTTAAAAAGACTAGAAAAGAAATTCGAGCTGGATTAATCGATGCTTTTCAGGGCATCAAAATAGAAATATTTTGCTGCCAAAGAAAATGTGTTTATCAATGATTGAGAGGCTAACATTGTTCTGTCAAAAATCTATCACTTTTGTCTGATTGTTTTATTTTCTATAAACTTGACAAATGCAAACTATTCTTAAATAATACATTCTCGAACTAACCACTTAAACTCATCTTAGTGGTGTCAGCAGAATTCTAGTACAGAATGAACATTACTATTAATCATTTTTTCATTCGTAGAGGTTAAACTACTACTACTAGACATTCTTGAATATCACATCCTGTATATAAGCACCTGAAACAATGCAAAAATTAATTTACTCTCAAATTTATATCCACTTGCTTTCATGGAAAAGCGATACATTCTCTATTTTGTTAAAGTTCTCCGGTAAAGATTCGAATCACAGAAGATTATTTACTTGGAACTAGTTTAACAGATATCAGAGGAGAAATAACGATTGAGTTCTTCCATATGATCGCTGACCATTGGCAAGCATTGCACCACTAATTTGCCGAAATGCATTCAGTACTCTCCCTCGCATTTCTTTTTGTGTTATTGGTGGAGTGCAATACACATAATTTTTCACAAATCCCCATAAAAAGAAGTCACAGCAAGTAAGGTCGCGAGACTTTGGAGGCCAGGCTACTAGTCCGCCCCTGCCAATCCACCTGCCTCCGTACTCTTCGTCAAGATGTTTTCTAACTACGGCACCATAATGTGGTGGAGCACCATCGTGCGCTATCCACATATCTTGCCTAACTTGTAGCTGTACATGTTTCATCAAGACTGGTAAATCATTAACCAAGAACTGGTGGTACATTGCCCCATTTAGAGGCCCATCAAAAAATGTGTTCCAAGAACGGTATTGCCAATGATTCCACCCCAAACATTCAGCGTCCACCTATTCTGGAAGTTACCAAATATTGTTACGTGCCGACTGTTTTCTGCATAATGATGTAAATTGCGCATATTTGGGAGTCCGTTATTAGGAAAGAGGACATCCACAAAAAGCACTTTGCGAAAAAAAACTCCTGTCCAGCTCAATTTGATGCACTGCCCACTGACAGTACCTCATTCGGCGCTGAAAATCATCATTTCCCAGTGCTTGAGCTACTCGGAAGTGGTAGGCATGGTACTTGTGAAACTTAACTCGTTGAACTGATGAATGATCCAGATCTAATGTTTTCGCAATAGTTCTTTGACTCCGTGTTGGCTCCTGAATCACTGATAAAAAAACACCAAGGGCTATCACTTCTTTGACGGCAATGTTTTGTTTTTTTAGTGCTGGGTAAAATACAGACCAATTCAATGACAAAACTGTCTGCTGTCTTCGCAGAGAATAGCGCTGCTTATAAATACGAGAAGCCAAAAGACAATTTCCAGCACATTCACCAATTATGTTCAGCATATGTCTTAATTATTCGTTATTGAAGTTCATTTTTAATTATTTATACTAACTATAAAACAACTACACAATTACACAACAACGAACACACAATGTTGCAAATACTTGTCAAATTTGACATTTTGGAGAATTCTGTAATGACCAGTGCACACTAGACAAAACGGAAACAATCCAACCATTATATCATGTAGTTTCAATCAAATTGATAACTTTTGAACAACTCAAAAAACCCATATCCGTCCGAAAGAGAATCAATGTTTGCATTGATTCAGGTGCTCATATACAGGGTGCTTTATTTGAAATTTTCGAGTTAATTATATTGGAATTTCATCAAATGGGCGCCTCTCCAGCAACCACCCTGTATATAACTTATGATTTTTCACACCATCACTATATATACGAACATCTGTCAGCTACTTGTGCTGAATTGCAAGTTTCGCTGATGTGGTGAACGAATGATATCAGTACCTGAAAAAAACTCTACATCTCTCAAATTATTTGAAGAAACTAGAATAACTTGAAAAGCATTGACTTTTGTAGCATAGTACCTCCTATAATTTTTAATCAGAATTTCATTCAAAATCAAAAAATACAATAATATACAGCATGTTTAATTTAAAAAAAAACAAAGTTACCTAGTGCCAGTGACATATGGACCACGCTGTGTAGCAGAAAATAATTTTAAGTTATGGACATAAACATCGTAGAACACTTGTCTGAAAGTTTTTTCCAAAAAGTGTGGATTAAAGAAGCTATTGGACTTTATTGAGGAAATGAATCACGTTGTATATATGTTGGAATGTTGCACTACACTGTAGTCACTTTTAAGTATACACTTTATTTGTGTGCTCTGCGTTTTGTGATTTTTGATTTGTTTACGTGGACTGCAGTTTCGAAAATTCATGGTTCATCATCAGTAGTAGCGTGCTGATGATGAACCAGGAATTTTCGAAATTGCAGTCCACGTAAACAAATAAAAAATCTCAGAAAGTAGAGTACACACACACACGCGCTCTCGCGCGCACACACACACACACAGATATATATATATATATATATATATATATATATATATATATATATATATATATATATATATATATATATATATATATAGGGTGTCTATTATTAAAGGTTGCACCAGGGTTTACACGAAAACTGCTCTGAAACTTTCGGAAAACTGTAAAAAAAACGTTTTGACTTGCGAGAGTTTTCTGAACCCTAACAGAATTTGTAGCAATCAACCACTAGCGGGTGGGTGACTTTTACCCCCTTAATTTGAATGGGAAAGGTAGATGAGTGGCACCTTTTTGGAAATTTGGAAAGCTCTTTTGATTCTCCATTTAACGCTGTAATATTAAAATCTACTGATTAGTTGTTTTTTACAGTTTGCTCTTAGAACCTAAGCTGCGATTTTAAAATCTATCAAATATTTTTCAAGAAATTGACTTTCACAACATCAAAATAAAACTAATCTAATAAAAAAAATTATTGAAACAATCAACATTGAAATTTAAAGTAAAATAAAACATGACAAAATATTATCAGAACCTACCTAGGGATTATCATCATTTTTTTTACTTATTTCTACAAACTAGTACACTTTATCAATGAAAACGCAACACGACTAGAAAAGTTTGTTTTCCAATATCCAGTGACCATCAAAGATTTTCTGATTTTTCAACAACTAATCGATGGCGTAAACACGAAATAAATGCTACTATTTTAGATTTTTTATTTTAAAGTTTAAAATTGCAGCTCTGAACAGAGAATTAAAAGCGCTTTCCGGAAAGATGCCACTCGAACTACCTTCCCTATTCAAATTAAAAGTGTTGAATGCTACAAATTCTGTTAGGGTTCAAAAAAGTGTCCGCCTCGCAAGCAAAATCGAGGTGTTTAAGGTTTTTTCGAAACTCTAACCAGTCCTCGGGAAAATTCTGGTGCAATTATAATGTATATGCATAATTATAACTCAAAAAACAATGGGCCGATTTTGATAATATATGGTAAGTAATTGTGTAAATAGCTTGAATAAGTCCAGTCTGATCTGACCTTACCTGATCTGACCAGACCTAACCAATCAGTTTTGTTATATAAACAAATATAAAAGAAAATAATTGACGCAAACATGCTTTTACGAAGTCATACATGTTTGTAATGATTATACATTTTTATGATTCCACTCTTATGATAAAGATTGTCACATTTATTTAACCTTAATATATAGTGCATACAGACTTGGAGAATACTTCTCTAGCTAGAGAAGTATTCTCCAAGTCTGTATGCAGTATGGACAAGTTTCACCAAGTAAGGGCAACAACAATCAATGGACTTAATATATAGTCCTAATTAGGCTAATAAGAAGTTCATGTAAAAATGGTTGGAAACTTACTACTGTTAAAATCTTGATATTGCTGCCCGCAAACTGTTTGATTCATGTTGATTTATAGACTGCCTGAAAAGTAAAATACAATTTTATTTATAATTATGTTAGTTTCTCTCTGTTATTCTTGTTATACAAATATACCATGATAACATGTAAATCAGCGCCAATAAAAAATAATAGTATTGCAATTTTGTGAACAAATATATTCGCATTTTCTAGCTGTTAAATGTGGTTTAAAAGATTTGGTACTAGGAGATCGCGAATTTTGAGCCCATGTTGGTGGTCAGTTTTAATATATATATATTATATATATATATATATATATATATATATATATATATATATATATATATATATAACTCAAACAGTAATAGTCAGATTAAGTTTGGTAACTACCTTCCATCTGTTATTTGTTTGACTACGTTAGTAAACCAGGAAAATAAGACTTCCGAGAACATTCTGGGTTTCCTTTCGGAAAAATTTTGCATATCTGAAAATAACAATGTTATGGCAACCAAACTTAATATATGAATTTCTCTAATCAAAATATACTATATACCAAAATTTAGATCCCTAAGTTCAAAATAAAAAAGTTAAAGGTATAAGTATTTAATCAAATAAATTTGGTATCACTGGGGGTCAGAGATGGGCACAAGGTCAAAATATTACATACGAAGTTTATTTTTTTATGACACAAAAGCGAAAAGATGTACAAAAACATTACTTTGCAAATTTTATAGTCTTCCTTCAAAACATATGAAAGTGACGATTTGAAGCCTCAAGATTGGTGATTTTTGAGCAAATATTCTACCACTTATGTGATTTATAAGTGGCAAGTATTGGAAGCAAGGTTAAAGATTTATGTTTGAACTATTACTCTTCTCGATTTAATTAAAATGGTTGAAAAAGTGCATTTGAAATAGACCTTACATATTAAAAATAACATGAGAAAAGGGAATTCATATAAAACCTATGTGATTATGGTCGGGATGTTTACTCTAATTGGCATGTGCTTCGTGTGCCAGTGGTAAAGAGACTAGTATATCAGCAAATAATCATCTTCTAATACCGGTTCAAATTCTAGTGGTGACATTTTTTTATTTTCTTTCAATCTTTTGTTCAATTTTCAAATTGTAGAATTAGATTATGTAATTCCAATAAATTTGTTAACAAATTTTTGTAGAAAAAAATCACTAATGAGGAAATCGTGATTATTAAAACTTTTAATTCAATTTTAATAGCAGATCAGATTGGTGTTACCCTTATTTAATGAAACCGTTCCATCTTTAACACAGACGTAGAAAGTTTTTCTGTGGCTTCAGAAGTCATTATTGTCTACTCTGCCGCAGGGTTTGCTTGTTACGGCATCGTCGCGCAAAATAATTTTATCTGTGATGAAAAAGTCCCTACGTCTGTATTTGAATCAGATTGTACAAATTGTAATTTATTTGATTAGTGAATTATCATGTACAAAGGGTTTTTGAAATAGCGTTATTTTGTACAAAAATTTGCTCGATAGAAAAATTTATTTCAAATTTCAGGGGGGAAAAGTATTAAGCGATGTTTTGATGGAAAATGTGAAAATATGAGGATTCTTGTAAAAAAGGTGTTTTAGGGAATTTTTGTGGAAGATATTTTATCGTGTTTTTAAATAAATTTTTCAGCCAATTTCTCTAAAAATAATATTTTTTAGAAAATCTTTGTGGAAATTTTTTAGCGGATTTTTGTAAACTTTTAGAGCCTTTTTGTGATATTTTTTATAACTTTAGGATCATGACTCGAAAATTTTCTTCGGATGATCGTGAACTAAGACCCCTAAAATCCATTTTTGAGGAAAATTTTAATTTATATATATATATATATATATATATATATATATATATATATATATATATATATATATATATATATATATATATATATATAGTAGTATTCGAGGTTCGGCCTTATTTGTGAAGTATATAAGGTATAGAGATTGTCTGGTTAAAAGTATTTGCGAGCCCGAAAGGGGAAATCTTAGCAGCCGCTTCTGCAATTGATGTGACATGTTGGTGCCAATTGAGATTTCGATCCACAGAAATGCCAACAAGTGAAAATGACTCATTACTTTGAATAACTTGGTTGTTCATTGGGATGGCTCTAGGGCTAGTGTATCTGTTATGAGATAGAAAGCAAGACTGAGATTTGGTGGAGTTGAATTGTACAAGATTTCTACTTCCCCAGTCTAATATTTTTTGGAGATCCACAGAGACAGTACCATCCATGAGTCTGCGATCCTCATCTAGTTGGGCTAAAGAGACAGGGTTAGAATATTGTATATTTGAGTGGAGGGTGCTGTCATCCGCGTAACTGTGAACTGGGTTGGATGTGCTAGAGAGGAGGTCATTGATGTGGAGAAGAAAGAAAGTATGGGCTAAAGCTGAACCTTGAGGGACTCCTGCATTAATTGGATACAGTTTAGAGGCATGACCATCCACGACAACAGAAATGCTCCGGTTGCAGAGGAAATTTGCTGTCCAGGTACAGAGTTTTGGTGGTAGGCCATAGGCCGGAAGTTTATTAAGCAGTGCTGCGTGCCAAACCAGGTCGAATGCTTTGGATATGTCTAGAGCGACAATCTGGGATTCACCGTGTAGTTCCATAGACTTGCTCCAAGAATGGGTGACAAAGGAAGTGAGGTCGGCAGTTGATCTGCGCTGACGGAATCTATACTGCCTCTCGTGGATTAGACTGTGTTTTTCAAGAAATTTTAGTAATTCGGTGTTTATATACTTTTCCATCACTTTAGAGACGACTGAAATGAGAGACATAGGCCTGTAGTTGCTAGGAAGCGCTTTTGGTTTTTTCTTGGGGACGGGTTGTACTCGAGCAGTTTTCCAGTTACTAGTTAATCTTTTTGTGCTATTATCAACTTTGGATTGTAATTTTTTTATAAGCTACAGGTATAAAGGTTTGTTTTTATTATGGCAGCCATATTGGATTTTTTGCTCATGTAACAGCCTGTGAAAAGAGCTTTTCAATGATGTACAACATGCTTGAGAAATCTTGTAATTGCCCTGACAATTTTGAGAATAGCCGTTTTCAGGATAGTAAGCTATGAAATCCAATACCAGAAAACAAATGACAAAACAAGTGTTCAAAAATCAGTAGGCCATGGAGTCTAACAATAGACCTCTACTTTTAACATAATTGTCCGTAATGTTTCACGATATAAAAATAGGAACTTTGAGCACACCAATGAATCGGCCCATTATTACAAATTATATTTTACATTACAACATTATTCTAAAAAATTGTTATAATTTAATTAAATAGGTAAACCTAGTAATTAACTACATTTACTAACAGAACTCAATAAACAGCAGATTAATGATTTACGAAGACGCCTTTGAAAAATTTTTGATTTTTAAACGCAAGTCAACTGAAAAAGAAAGGTTCCTATGTATATAACACTATCGCAACAATTAAGAATACTGTCATTCTTAATTATCTGCACAATTTGAGGTGTATTTAACACGTTGCTTAAAATTTTTTACTAAATAGTTTGTTTCCTGTTTATCTAAAATACTATTTAACAATATGTTCAGTAATGAAGAACATTTTGACATGTTGGAATGTTATATTCGTTCTAACCGAATATCTGAGGCAGCGGCAAATTCTTATCAAAACAACTACCAAGAAAGATGACAACCAAACACCAAAATATTTCGCAGAATAGTGATCAGTCTATTGAACCACGGTAGCTTCCACGAAAAAAAAACTACCAATATCTAGAAATGAAGAAAGAAAAAATGCCGTCTTACAGGTTTCAAACGAAAACCCTCCGCAATCTCTTCGGTTTTATGGTGAACAAATTGACGTTCCAAAAAGTACCGTACACCGTGTATTAAAACAAAGTCATTACCATCCATACACACCTACAATCGTACAAGGCTTAAATGTTTACGATTACCCTAAGCGACTTCAATTCTGCAGATGGTATCAAGGACAATGTCAGCAAGTTGAAAATTTTCATTTGAAAACAATATGGACTGATGAATCCAGATTTACAAATTGTGGTGTGTATAATCGCCATAATAGGCATTATTGGGCAAATGAAAATCTCCATCTAAAGGAAGAAAGACGATTGCAAGACAGATTTGGCATTAATGTTTGGTGCGGCTTATTAGGTAAAAAACTGCTATTTTTATTTTTATAGTAACAGTTAATTTTAAAAAAAATCAGGCAACTTTATTGTTGGTCCGTTCTTTTTTGAACATAATTTAACTGGGGAAACGTACCTTAATCTATTGAGAACTGATATCTTACCAGCAATTAGAAGAGTTCATGATAATTTAGGTGAGATTTGGTACCAACAAGACGGTTGTCCAGCTCATAATGCTACGATCGTCAAAGAATTTTTGTACCAAAATTTTAATAATCGTGTCATTTGTAACAATGGGCCGGTTCATTGGTGTGCTCGAAGTCCTGATATAACAACCATGGATTTTTATTTTTAGGGTACTCTGAAGAATGATGTGTATAAATTCGATCCACCACAAAATACCAATGAATTACGAAACAGAATCACGGAAGCTATAAATCATATTAACCAAAACACCCTCACCAGAGATTGCAGGCAAGTTTCCAAAAGGTGTATAAAGTGAATTGAACAAAACGGTGCCCATATTGAACAATATTCTATTTAGTGTATTTTTAAGTTTCTATTTTATTATTTGTTGAGTTCCGCTCTTAATTGTGTTGTTTTGTGGAGTTTAAGTTTCTATTTGTTATTGCCGGGTTTCGTTATTAGACTGTTTCACATAATATTACCTAGCATTATTACCTAATTAAGTATTGTAAATTAAATCACAATATTTTTTTATCGTGAATAATTACGGAAAATTATGTGAAAAGTAGAAGTATATTGTTAGACTCCATGGCCTACTGCGTTTTGAACACTTTTTTTGTCATTTGTTTTCTGGTATTGGATTTCAGAACTTACTATCCTCAAAACGGTTTTTCTCAAAATTGTCAGTGCAATTACAACATTTCTCAAGCATGTTGTACATCATTGAAAAGCTCTTTTCACAGGCTACCACATGAGCAAAAAATACAATATGGCTGTCATAATAACAACAAACGTTGATACATGTAGCTCAAAAAAAAATGACAATCCAAAGTTGAGAATAGCACAAAAAGATTACTCTGTAAAAAGTGTCGTGATAATGTGCAAGTCTTAGACATGTCAGATCAACGCCTACTTAGATATGGAAGAAAAAATAAATCGACAAATTTTGTTTTTTTCAAAATAACTCGAAAACGAAAAGAGGCAGGGCAAAATATAAGTCATATTTGGAACGAGCATAAAATTCTACAAAACATTGCTAAGTTAACTGTTTCCCTATCACTAATAATAACGGAGATAGCAATACATTCCCATCCAATTTGAGACACAATGTATATTGTAAGCTGTCTGAAACAAACGAGTCAGGACAGGAGCAAGTTCTGGTGCGCTTTTTTTGAGAACAATTGCTAGGATCTCGTCAAGGCCAGAGGCTTTCCTGGTCTTAAGAGAAGAGAGCATCTTTCGTACCTTTTTAGTTTTGAAAATGATATCCGTCATTTTATGCGCGACATTGGGGACTGTTGGGGGTTGAACATTTGGAGGTGGGTTGAGAGTAGAATTGCCGGCGAACAACGAGGCAAAAAGTTCAGCCTTGCCCACTGCGGTAGGAAGAATTTCATCCCCTGAAACAAGAGGTGGAAACGTGCTCTTGCAGAAATTATTCCCAATAGAGTCCAGAAGGGTTTGCTGCCGTTGCAGCTTGAGAGGACTTTTGATCTGGTTATTTAACTAATTTTTTGCCTCAGAAAGAATGCGGACATAGATAGCGGTTTCTTACGTCGTTAAATTCTTGACGGTTTTCTTGACTGGGATTGTGTAGAAGCATTTTGTGAGCTTTGACCTTTTCAAGTCTGGCCTTGTCACAGGAGTTAGAGAACCAGAGCTTTTGAGTGGCTGGAGAGGTTTTCTGTGTACGTGGAATAAATAATTCCATGCCAGCTTGGATAATTTCGGTGGCGTTTTGTGAGATATCAGAGGGGTCAGGATGAGAGAAGCAGACAGGCGCCCATGGAAATTAGGAAGGGTAATCCCGCATTTCGTCCCAGTTCGCGGAGTTGCGCCCAACGATACGTGTGTGTGTGTGATGACTGTGTGACCTCGGGTTGCATTGCGCAGGAAGCAGTGACCATGCCGTGGTCTGAGCGACGGACTGATGTCTTATAGCATTCTGGTTTTGTAGTAAGAAGGAAAACCGAGGGATTTGAGCTGTGTGTTGGGATGCGAGGAAAATAAAGATGCTATGAAGGTGCAAATCCGGGAAGCTTACCAGCCTTTGAGCGGCGTAGAAATATTGCGAGCTACCGACAGTGTTCGAACACGGATACAGGAATGTGTGAATCAAGGTGGCAGACACGTTGAACATCTATGAACGCTTACATTTTCTGCCATCTGTTCTCCCAACACACAACAGCCACGTCCTTCTCGTTGGGTTTGGTTTGTGCTAAGAGCAGTTAAAATTTATTTTCAAGGTTAATGGGTACATCTATCGGGAAAGTGGTTCGCATAAAAGTTTATTTTTTTAACATGTAACCTAAACATGTAATAAAAAATACCATGTTCCATTTAAAAATCAAAAATTTAGGTCAGAACGACCCATTTCCGGTTTGTTCCGGAAGTTCACTTTATCACCCATCGATAGAGGGTACCAGATTTGTGTGTACAAACATATCTTATTTTTTTCCTTAGAGCGTCCAGTAGGCTAATAGACGACTGGTACGGGTGGTCTGATCCACCATGTATATATATATATATATATATATATATATATATATATATATATATATATATATATATATATATATATATATATATATATATATATATATATATATATATATATATATATATATATATATATATATATATATATATATATATATATATATATATATATATTTGTGTGTGTGTGGTGGTGGGGGGGGGGTATTTTATGTTGCCCCCCTTATAAACCATATCAATATCCTCAATAACAAATTTAAAAGGCTTTAGAAGCTTCCCTTCTGAAGCTTGTAAATTTTTTATTTAACGCTTCAAATTACAAACAAAAATAATTTCAAAAATAATTGACAATTCTTTGGTTATTTTCAAAATTTTGGATTTTTAGTTATATATTTTCCTCAGTTAATATTTTATCTAGTTTTTCAGATCATAGAATAATTTTAAGAAGATTTCCACTTCATAACACTCTACCGAAAGATGTCTACGAAGAAATTACCCTGCTCAACGAAAAAAAAATTAAACAAAAAAAAAATATGCTCGACTGTTGTCATCGGACTTGTTTTCCTGCTGGACTTTTCCTGTTATGTTCTAAACTGTTCCCATTGTACGTCTTTGCAAGTGGATGATGCCGTTCCTGATATACTTGATCAATAAACATGCTGCCGTTCCTACTGGACTTCATCCGTTGCTAGAGTTTCCTCTCTATAGCCCTCTTATAATTCTTTCATTTTTGTCATCCCCTCAACAATGCTTTTTTATTTCGTTATATCTTAGGATACGTAGCATTGTTGTCAAAGTTTAGTTAAGATTTCCACTTCATAACACTCTACCGAAAGATGTCTACGAAGAAATTACCCTGCTCAACGAAAAAAAAATTAAACAAAAAAAAATATATGCTCGACTGTTGTCATCGGACTTGTTTTCCTGCTGGACTTTTCCTGTTATGTTCTAAACTGTTCCCATTGTACGTCTTTGCAAGTGGATGATGCCGTTCCTGATATACTTGATCAATAAACATGCTGCCGTTCCTACTGGACTTCATCCGTTGCTAGAGTTTCCTGTCTATAGCCCTCTTATAATTCTTTCATTTTTGTCATCCCCTCAACAATGCTTTTTTATTTCGTTATATCTTAGGATACGTAGCATTGTTGTCAAAGTTTAGTTTTTTTGACATATTTTCTTAACCCAATTAACTGTCAGATTGACAGCTCCTAACTAATCATATGTTTACAAAACTCCTAATCTATGAAACATCAAATTAACTTAATCTAAAATTTACATCTGTCAGAACCAACTTGTCCACTATACATTATTAATATTATTTCACTTTCATTCTTATCGAGTCCTGTTAAATGGGTACCTTATATTATACACTTCATTGCCTAAAATTACACTCATCTGCATACATCAATTTTTCCTTATTTTCGTATACATACTTGGATCAAATGGATTTATCTTTCTGAATTTTTACAATTTTTCTAATATACCAAACAGTATGTTTTCCTTAGCTCATTGTGTCTGTGTGGTCCGTATGAGTGTATTTATAGCTTTTTGTTGGCTTTTTTTGTATAATTGTGTAAATCTATATATATATATATATATATATATATATATATATATATATATATATATATATATATATATATATATATATATATATATATATATATCTCTGTGTGTGTGTGGGGGGGGGGGGGGGGGTTACTTTATGTTGCCCCCCTTATAAACCATATCAATATCCTCAATAACAAATTTAAAAGGCTTTAGAAGCTTGTAAATTTTTTATTTAACGCTTCAAATTACAAACAACAATAATTTCAAAAAACAATTGACAATTCTTTGGTTATTTTCAAAATTTTGGATTTTTAGTTATATATGTATACCAATAGATAGTTGTGTATTTTCCTCAGTTAATATTTTATCTAGTTTTTCAGATCATAGAATAATTTTAAGAAGATTTCCACTTCATAACACTCTACCGAAAGATGTATACGAAGAAATTACCCTGCTCAACGAAAGAAAAATTAAACAAAAAAACCTATATGCTCGACTGTTGTCATCGGACTTGTTTTCCTGCTGCACTTTTCCTGTTATGTTCTAAACCGTTCCCATTGTACGTCTTTGCAAGTGGATGATGCCGTTCCTGATTTACTTGATCAATAAACATGCTGCCGTTCCTACTGGACTTCATCTGGTGTAGATAGTACCATTGCCACAGGATTTCGTTGGCTGTGAACAATACTATTGCTACAGCATTCAATTTGCTGATGACTTCTCCACACTACTACAGTTCTTGTTTGCAGTCTACTTCCAGTTATTCCAGTATTTAGTTTTTTAAAGTATTTATGGCCTTTTTATAGTGGTAGTAATGTTCCTAACGTGCTCATTGTTCGTTTCATATGGCCTGTCTATGGTGCTTTGGTGTCCAGTGTTTTACTCAATGTAAGAAAATTTCCGCCGAATATGGCAATGTTGTTTAAATAATAACCAACATAGTGATTATGTAAATGTAAATAAATCATAACAACAACTGACTAGCATGCATATAAGAAATGTTGATCACTGTCAATGTTATTATGCTAATAGCAATTAACTTGTATGTACATAACTAGTGATCCATTTCAATCAGACCTGTACATAGTTATTGGCTTGCATGTAGCATGCTTTAGTTTGTAAGCTATTATTTATTTTTATCCCTGTTTGTTTCTGTGGTTTAGGGCTCCGTACTTGTCTTCATTGATCTATCTTACTGAGTTATTCCATTTTCCATTAGCGTGTGCTTGTGTGCGTATATCCAACCAATTTCTACCACAACATGTTCGTAATTACCCCAATATTTGAAAATTTTTCATTTCTGCTGCCATTTGGAGTTCCTATACGTTTCGTTGTTTTTTTCTTCTGATATTTCGTCTTTTCCTTTGTGTCATTTTTTTGACTATTCTGTTACCCAAGTCATTTTTCTGTTATTGATCTGAATCTATTACTTATCATTAGTCGATATATGCTCCTTTCACTTGACTTTTCATCTCAGTCAGCTATATTTTACGGTTATTCTCTTTATTTACCGCATTTTGCCTCTTTAAGCTTTAACATATATTTTCTTGCAACTACCGTGCATATAACTATCTATATTTACCTTTATTATTTCAATATTCCCACTATGGGTTTAAATATTCACTGGTTAGCTTCTCCATCTATAAAATTCATTTTCACTGTTCGTACATATATATTTTTGACTTTTCCCATTATTCCTTGATTCAGACGTCTTTATTTAGTTGTTTATCATACTGAATGTTCCATAACTTTCACAAATTTTATATAATTGACCTTGACATCTCATATACTTCATACGTTGTTTCCTTCTTCTCGTTTGTTAGCAGCTCTGCTCCTCTGATCTTGTTCATTCTTTCACCATCCGGTCTCTTCATTTATTTTGGTGTTCGTATACGCCTTCCTTCCCGTTCTCTTGATAAGCTAGCACAGCTCTTTGTTCTTACTATTCTGTTGCTTCCAGCCTTTAAATATTTTAAGCTCTTGCTTTCCTAGTCTTTTGATGTATTCCTGGTATTCACTCATATTGTTCAAACTTGTATACGTCTGTCATGTTGAATACACCTCTGACCTGTCCCGTTTTGATATCTGTTAGTAGACAGCTGTTCACTGGATTTTCATTTACTATTTTATAAGGTCCTTCGAACACAGGTTGAAGCTCGGCACATTTCTCCAACTCTCGATTTCCAACTCTGTGTACCCTCACAATTACAACATCTCCTTTTTTGAACTTCACCCGCTTTCTTATTCGCTTTAAATCAATCTTCGTAAATACTTCCGAACAAGTTAACCTTCCAAAGATTGAGTCAATGTTCGCTGGGGCTTCATATTGTGGAACTGAACAACTATTTATGTTCCTGGCGTCTAAACATAGTCTCACCTCGCCACTCGACTTCTTAACGACAACTACTGGATTTATATAGGGGGTGTTACTGTTTTCTATTATTCCCCTTTTCTTCATTTTCAACATTTCTTCGGCTACTTCTTTTCTGTACTTGTATGGAATCGGATATGATTTGGCCTTAAAATTTTCTAAACCTCTCACTTTAAACTGATGGACATAATTTCTCGCAACTCTAGTTTCATCTATTATTAAACATCTATATCTTTCTAGCGCTCCCTTTATTTGCTTCATATATTTTTCTTCGCAGTTTGTCTGCATTCTATCCCCATTTTCGTCACACATTTCATCTTCATATTTGCTATACCTCATTTCCCATATAGCTTTCTCTTTATTTTTTAAAACGTGATCTTCTATCACTATACTATTACTAACTACACTACCGTCCTCCGCATATTTGTCATTTTCATTAAATATTTCCATTTTTATTCTTTCGTTGTGAATTATTATGTACTTGTTCAGATAATCAAATATAATTTTATGTTTTTCCATTTCGTCAGTGCGTATAATTATATCATACTCCATATCGTCCATTATTAACAGCTGTAGCTCCAGTTTTTCGTTATTTATTCTTACTTCCACAGATATAGTCTCATTAATTTTCCCAATTTTCTTTCCTATTGCATTTACGAGTGTGATTTTAGGTATTTTTACTCTCCTCAGTGTTGTACGACTCCCTCAGAGATTATTGAGGCTTCCGATCCTGTGTCAAATAATATTTTCACATTTTTGTTACAGTAGCGACGGATACCCCGAGGTGCCTGTGTCGTATTTCAATGGCTCGTGTCTTTTATTAATATTTTTTGATAATTAAAAATATCTTGAGTGATAAATATACTATAGGGGATATAAAAAAAAGTAAATATTAATAACTGAAAACCGTAAATAATGAGTGTTGAGTCGGACGGCTTAAGGCCGTCCACCAATACCGAGACAGGAAATAGAGAAGGGAACGCAGATAAGGTAAGTGATTCCAATAAAAATGTTGATATAGAGAATCAATATTTTAATTTGCAAAATAAATACAATGTTAAAGATATAGGTCCTTATAATGTATTTGTGGAGCACAAGGATAAAAACATAGGATGTCTATTGCCGATTCGAGTCGGTGACCATCTTTATTCTAATTTAGAGTTACGTAAAGGTATAATAGATATTAAATCAGTCGGTTTAAAACGAGTTAAGGTAATTTGTAAGACCACGGAAATAGCAAATAATTTAGTTGACCATAAAACTTTAAAAGACAATGATTTAATCGCATACATACCTATGTTTTTCAACCACAAAAAGGGAGTAATCAGAATGGTGGATACCATGTTCGATGAAAATTATTTAAAGCAACATATTATATCAGAGCATAAAGTAGTCGAAGTAAAAAGAATGACGAGGCGAATAACGGAACAAGACGGTACAACAAAATTAGTTAAAAGACAAATGATAATAGTAACCTTTTTGGGAACAGAGATTCCATCAAAAATTGAAATAAATTTGTGTAAGTTTACTGTAGAACCTTATATCCACCCTGTGATTCAATGTTTGCAGTGTTTGCGTTTCGGACACACACGGAATCAGTGTAGGGGAAAACAGCGTTGCATGAATTGTGCAGGTGACCATAGTGGTTCACAATATCCAGATAGCAGCTACTGTGTGTATTGTAAAACTAGTGACGATAAGTCAATTTCAAAAACTTGCATACTTACATTAAATAAAAAAAATATCAAAAAAAAATTATGGCTTTAGAAAACGTATCATTTAAAGACGCCGAAATAATAGCTAATAACCCCAGCTATGCCACGGTTGCGACTACTAATAAATTTTCCATTCTCAACAATCCTGAAAACTTTCCTAATTTACCAACACCAAATCAAATATATAAAAAAACCACAAACACAACCATGTTCTGTTCCAAGGAAAATTACGTTAAGCCAACCCCAAAAACGGAAGGCCCCACTTTTACCTATTTCACCAACAGCGACAACATCCTCATAAAAGAACAATCAATAAAACGAACACATTTTTACCTAAAACACATGACGTCAACAAAAGAAAATCTTATTGAGCAAATTGAAGTGATGGTAAATACTTACATGAAAAATAGCATGCAACCATTTAACAAAGCGGATATGAATGTGCAATCTAGTGTTAGAGAGTTTGTAAATTCCTACCTAAGCAGTGATGTAGATATGATAGAGATAAGTGACGGAGATGACTCAACCTACTAGACGGTTAACACACAGTCTCAAAATTATACAATGGAATTCACGATCTGTAGTTCAGAATCGAAAAAACTTGTCCAAATACTTGGCAGACAACCAAACAGATATAGTTTTGTTAAGCGAAACATGGTTAAAGAGCATACAATTTTTTTTACAATGAACGGTTATAATTTTGTTAGGAGAGACAGAAATGACCATAACGGGGGTGGTGTAGGTATATTGATATCGGAAGGCATTTCAGTTAGAGTTGTGACTATATCACACAATAGTCAAGGTGTCGAAATTTGTGCCGTTCACTTAAATACTATTGATATTTACGTTGTATCGGTATACAAACCACCAGTCGTTGAAGTAACACTATTACAGTGGATAAATCTCTTCAACCATATCAAAGATTTGAGGTCGATTATCGGGGGTGACTTCAATTGTCATCATGTTTTGTGGGGATCAGTAAGTGATAATAGGGAGGGAAGGCAGCTATACGAAGCGGTAGATGATTCAAATTTAATAATGTTAAATGATGGTTCAGCCACAAAAATTACACCACCTTCTCAGTCCCATTCAGCAGTCGATCTGACTATAGCTACATTGATAAGTTGGAGTGTATTGGGGGAGGCCCTTGGCTGCGGCCATTACTTAATAAAAATAGAGTATAATATTACCTATGAAAAAATATTCAAAACACCGTATGTAAAATGGAAGGAGTCAACGGCCGACTGGGATGCATTTCAATGTGCACTCAATAATCGTATTATAGAAGTAACACAGGTTCAAGAAATTAAAGAAAATACAGAATTATAATTGATATTGCAACAGAGGCAGCAAACGTCACAATTAAAGAAACAAAACCTCATTACAAAAATCACAAATAACCGGTTTGGTGGAATAGCGAATGTACAAATACGTTTCAGCAACGGAAATATGCGCACAGTACAATAGGGCAGCCACTCTACAAAATTATTTAAATTATAAAAAAATAGAAGCCCAGTACAAGAAAAAAATTAAACAGATAAGCAAAAAAGCATGGGAAGAATTTGTTAATTCACTCAATAAAAATACGTCGATATCTGACATATGGACTTTTATAAAAAAATATGAATAATAAACATGCCATAAAGAGTGATGAAACAATTACCGAAGAACTAATTGAAGAGTTACTGAACAAAGTGGCCCCCAACAGTGCGGCTAATCAAATAAGGAATTTTGTGCCAAACAAGATTAACATGGATGATTCATTTCAAGCCCCTTTTACAAACACAGAGTTAAAATTGGCCATAAAAAATAGCGCAAGTACATCACCAGGCATAGACAAAATTACTTATAACATCATCAACCATACGACAGATGAGTTAAAAGAAGCATTACTAGATGTATATAATAACTGGTGGACCGGAGGCAAATACATCGAAAAGCTAAAGACGGTGGTTATATGTCTCATCAGAAAATATAATTATAGCCCACAAACAGCTACGGGGTATAGATTTATCTCTCTGTTGCCATGCGGTACAAAAACAATGGAGAGAATGATTAAACATAGGCTGGAGTGGTTTTGCGAGCACAATAATATACTACGCGATAGGCAATACGGATTGAGAAGGGGATTGGGGACAATTGATGCAGTGTTTCAATTAATCACGGACATTCAGTGCACGTTTGCCAGGAATAAGTAGTTTGTGTGCCTATTCGTTGATATCCAAAGTGCATACGACTCTATAGATTTACAACTCCTGGTACAAGACCTTATACAAATAGGCATACCCGAGAATTGTGTAGTCAGTATAGTCCAAATATTCTACAACAGAAAAGTGTACATCAGAGACAACAAGAATATTCTACACGGACCCAGAATCACACACAAAGGACTTCTACAAGGATCATCCCTCAGTCCAATATTATTCAAGATCTATACACAAAGCTTCCATAAAATGTGGAGCTCTGAAATAACTTGCCTGCAATACGCTGATGATCTATGCATAGGTGTAGAAAAAGACTCATACCAAGAATGCATCCTGGCTTTAAGACATATCCTCTTCGTATTGAACATGTGGACTAAAGAGGGAGGATTCACGTTAAGCAAGGAAAAAACGGCGGCCGTGTTCTTCACACGGCACCGAGTACAAGTCCCAACAGTATCCAAACCAGTTCCTATTGTATTAAAACAGCGAACACCTGGGCATTTATTTAGATAGCAAATTATTATGGACAACACATGTAAATAATATAAAAACCAAAAGTGAACGAGGAATTAACATACTTAGAACCGTAATCCATCGAAGATGGGGAGCGGACACTCCAACCGCTCTTCTTTTCTATCGAGAATATATCAGATCCATATTAGATTACGGATGTATCGTTTATAGCTCAGCATCAAAAACGAACATTAAAATCGTCGAAACCATCCAGTTAAAAGCCTTGCGAATTTGTATTGGAGCCCTCAGATCCACACCAACACCAATTATATTTGCAGAAGCATCGGAGCCGCCGTTTCACATTCGAATCCAAGTCTTAGCTGAGAACTTTGTGCTGAAGAAGAGAAGCCAAATGGATAAAGTAGCCAAACAATTGTTCTATTTGTCTTAGAAACCTTGGACAATTCATATTGGAAAATAAAAAGCAGTCCACCGCTAGCCTTCTTCAACACGAGATACCTCGAAAATCAATTAATATGTACCACAACACCAGCAATGTTTAATACAAATAATAAATACATACAACCAAATTTTTCTGCAATGGAATGGTACGAAAATCAGCATCTAAAAAAATTGTAATACTAAGTGATAGCCAGGCCCCACTAATAACATTAAAATAATTTGCGACAAAGCATTACAACAACACAATTGCGAACGAAATTGCCAACATACACACCAAGCTAATTAAGCAAGGCAGCACCGTGGAGTTTATATAGGTGAAGGGGCACGAGAACATTAGAGGCAATGAAATAGCAGATAAATATGCAAAACAAGCCATGGAAAAAAGTTATTGACATGGAAAAGGTCACATATACAGACCTTGTCACAGAAATTAAGCAAAGAGCAAGTGACGATTGGAAAGTAGAATGGAGGGAATATGTTGAACGATCAAAAAACCACTATACACTAATTCCCAATTCTCCCAAGAAAAATAGAACTGTATAAACACATTGAATCAAGGAGTTACTCATCTGCTTTGGTCAGACTTAAATCAGGCCACGGTAGATATGTAGCTCACTTAAGACGGTGGGTATAGTAGGCTCGGATGCCTGTCTCTGTGATAATAGTACTATATGTAACTTGGATCACATATTTTTCCAATGTAGATTTTACGAACAAGGAGGTAAAACCATGTACGAACAACTCTTTAGCAAACATATTTATTTACCTCTAAACTTCACCAGCCTGCTGTCCAAATCAGATAAGTTTGTTAACACAGTCTTCATTTCATTTCTTAGTCAAAATAAAATACACATATAAAGTTTCATATTGTATAATTGTACATAGTTTGTACATACATTGTAAGTTTGTAAATAGCTTGTAGATATATCGGGAACTTTTATATTTGTGAATAATATGGTAAAAACAGTTTAATTTTATATATTGTAGAATTGTATAATTGTGGAAAAGAAAAGAAAATATATGATACCTATAACCAGAAAAAAAAGAGCAAAGTAATATATATATATATATATATATATATATATATATATATATATATATATATATATATATACATATATATATATATATATATATATATATATATATATATATATATATATATATATAAATAAAAAAGAAAAGTAAAAAATAAATTAAAAAATATAAAAAAATAAAAAAAAGAATAAAAAAATATAAATAAATAATTTAAAAAAAAAGGAAAAAAAAGGTTTAAAATAGGTATAACAAAGTATAAGTAAATAATATAATTGTAAGTATAGGTCTATATGACTGAAATGACTTGATGTTGTAAGTCTTATTTTTATAGCTTTATATAAAACTCACTGTCAAAAAACTCAAGGTCTCCTATGCTGTTTCAACTTGTGTCCTTTGGCTTTTTCACTTGAAAATTCTACTTTAATGATTAATTTGCTCTGCAAACACTTTTTTTCTGCTGCTTCTTCCAAATATCCCAAATTTGTTATTTATTTTTCTCCAACAAAATCCGTTGCTAGAGTTTCCTCTCTGTAGCCCTCTTATAATTCTTTCATTTTTGTTATCCCCTCAACAATGCTTTTTTATTTCCTTATATCTTAGGATACGTAGCATTGTTGTCAAGGTTTAGTATTTTTCACATATTTTCTTAACCTAATTCACTGTCAGATTTCAGCTCCTAACTAATCATATGTTTACAAAATTCCTAATCTATAAAACATCAAATTATCTTAACCAAAAATTTACATCTGTCAGAACCAACTTGTCTACTATACATTATTAATATTATTTCACTTTCGTTCTTATCGAGTTCTGTTAAATGGGCACCTTATATTATACAC
The DNA here is from genome assembly GCA_964006375.1 of Tillus elongatus. NCBI lineage: Eukaryota > Metazoa > Arthropoda > Insecta > Coleoptera > Cleridae > Tillus > Tillus elongatus. The sequence goes on from OZ023265.1 coordinate 86,797,655, forward strand.
TTCATTACTTAGAATTACACTCATCTACATACATCAATTTTTCCTTATTTTCGTATACAGACTTGGGTCAAATGGATTTATCTTTTTGAACTTTTACAATTTTTCTAATATACCAAACAGTATGTTTTCCTTAGGTCATTGTGTCTGTGTGGTCCGTATAAGTGTATTTGTACCTTTTTGTTGACTCTGAGTGTATAATTGTGTAAATCTATATATATATATATATATATATATATATATATATATATATATATATATATATATATATATATATATATATATATATATATATATATATATACGTCAGCAAACGGTTTCCATTATATTAAACGACAATAGTTTATTTTGGTAGTGTAAGATAACGTTGATGATAAACCACGGTAATGGCGGGAACTTCAAAAGAAGTCATATACGAGTATAGCGATTCTAAGTATAAAATAACTGAAATTGAAAACGAAGTACATAATACTTAGACGAGCAAGTATTACTTAATGCTAGTTTAAATAATTGTCCATGTAATTAACATGCTACCTAAGTGCCTTAATAAATAGCAATATACATTACACTAATTTAAGATTCAGTGAGGTTTCTAGAATATATCAATAATGACGAAACTTCCGCAGAAATTGTTGACGAACACCAAACTTGTCAGAGAATCATCGTTATAAGTGAAACTGAAGTAAAAGTGACTAAAACTCAGGATCGTAGTTAAAGTATTATCCATACTTAGGATGTAGAGTTAAACTTAATCGATATAAACATTTTTAATAAAGTTAAAGTTTATTTGACTCTTGACATTAGTGACAGGTAAACAAACACACCGTTTACCTGAACACATAATTTGTTAAACTGTTGCCAACACAAACAAAAACTGTATAATTGGGTGAACGCAGCCTTAGTTTAGAAATTTTGTGGGATTTAATGTTGCAAACAGAAACTTTTAATTTGCTTCAAATACCATCCCACTGAAACAATTTTTAAATGCTGGGAAATTTCTGAAACGTTGCATACTAGTTTTCTTGTGATGTTTCAAAATGGCGTATAGTATTTTTAAGAACATTTTTTGACAGTTCTAACAGCCATTTAAATTTTATTTGTTTGTCATGTGACACAAATCACCCAATCATTTCAACTTTTAACTGATAACATTCAAGGATTTCCTTTATAAATCTTGGTTTTCAATTACTATGACACCAAGACTGCCAACTTCATATTACAAATAAATGTCAAAATGTGCAGGGCAAAAAGATAACAAACCATTCGAACAGGTCAACTGCTGTTGGCAAATTGGCAAAAAAGGTATGCAAGAACAGTTGCTAAAAATTACTGGTCATAACAACCTAAATTCTATAAAACCATACATAGACCATGAACACCAAAACATAGACCATGAACACCAAAACATAGACCATGAACACCAAAATAACATCATAAATACCACGTGTTGTAATTACAGATCTTCTGTAGTAGAAAAAAATAGCCAATCTAATGTTACATTAGATTTTAATAACCGTACATAGGTATGTCATTACATTTTTATCGAAAAAATAGTATACCTATATATTTTGTAATTTGTAATTTATAAACATTTTATTATTGCTCCATGTTTATCAGTGGTTTATCTATGAAACGTTGCATAGTGCTTTCTAATGACGTTTCATAATCGGCTCTCTTTTGTAATCGTAAAAACGTTTTGTTATTGTTTCATGTTTAATGGGTTTTGGTACATCCACTATCATTCATAATGATACTTCCAAGGTCCCTGCACTTTTTTATCTGCTTAAGTTATTCGCCGTTTAACTCTAAATCCATTTCCGTAGTCCCGTCCTTACTTATCTTCATTATCTTTTGTCTCTGTAATATTAATCTATGGTTTGATTACTGTTAACACAATCCAGCACATTCAGCTCACTTTTTCGTTTTTTATATTGGTGTTATGTGGTCTACGTACTTATGCGATTGAACCGTTGTCCATGTATTGTGTTTCCTGCTGCTCTTTCCTTCAACCTATGTTGCATCTTCTATGAAAAAATTGAACACCTTTCCTTATTTTAGCTCGTTTCATAGCCGTTCATACTGTATGGTACTTTGATTTTTGTCTAGGTTAAGAATAATGCGCCTATCTCTCCAATCAAATCGGCTCTCTACACTATATGATACAATATTTTCCAATCCACATTATCAAATGCTTTCTCTAGGTCTACCAAAGCAATAAATGTATCCCTATTTGCTTGGACTTACATAAACAAAATTGATCCTTGTTATTTGCAACTTTTAATTGCCTCTCTGCACTGATTAACGAGTTTAACATTCTGATTTGTCCTTTGCATCTAATGGTAGAAATAGACAAGATTAAAATATATTAAATCCGCCTGTTTCGTGCATCATTCGATGTTGGGCACGTTAAAAATATCTGCCCTCCTTACCGAAAAGCAGGTGTTCGGAAAAATTTTTAGGAAAGTGAAATGAAACTTCTCCCTGATGTTGGTGATTCGCCACAATCACGGAAATAGACAGGCGTTAAAGGAAAAAAAAAGAAAAAATTAAAATATATAGATACGTATTTCATAATTTTAATCAATGGCATTTGGACGATTTAAAATTAAAATTCACTTACGTTCTTAATAGTCATGCTAGTTATATTGTTATTAGATGTTTTAGCAAAATTTCAACGTTGGAATATTTATCAAAGTTAAAAAACCTTTTAAAATAATTTAATTTACCTGCATGTTATGTTGTCTAAAAGTGGCTTTCAGGTAAGACTATACTTCATTTTAATATTTAAAAAAGGTTTAGAACATTAAAGATGAAATGACTTGTATAATTCGTAACGATGTCGTCAAATGTACGCTAACATGAATAATAACTTTGACGACATTATGAGCAATTTCGGCGACATGTTTGCAGTTCGAAGACCTAACTGAAAATATAAAATGTCGTCAAAGTCATACGTACGTTAAAAACATTGAAAGCCAGTCATGTTCGCGTAAAGTTACATGTAGTTTTTAAAATGGTTGTTACAACTCCTGTTTTTGGCATGTTTTGTGGCAGAGTTTATCTGTTTATGCTGTTCTGGTTTTTGCTTTTCAATTAGTTACAGTGCTGTGAGTGTTCTTTGTTGCATAATCTAGATGTTATGTTAACATTTATTCATTATTTTAGTGATCCTGAAGATGCCTGGAAGCTCAGGCGAAATATATCGAGTATTTAGTACAGAGTGACTTTCTTTTAAAATATAGCTCTCAATTTTTTGTCGCAACTGCCCTTAAAAGTATACAAATATTAGCACGCTAACTTGTAACGACTGTTACTCCTCCCTTCAATTAAATTGCAGATATGAGTTTCTATCAAAGAATAGCTACACAGTATGGTACTTCAGCACTAACATTCTTGAAGAAATTGGCAAAAATTAACAGCAAACTGGCCAGGCCGTTGAATAGGAGAATATTTTTACTTAATTGCCGCAAGAGTGGAGTAACACCAAGACACCTAACCCAAGGACTCAAATGTGTATACATGATGGTTGACTCGACCCTTGCAATAGAGAAGAAGGTGAAGAAGTTCAATTTAAGGCTGGGGTACTAATTATTATCTGTAGAAATTAAGGTAGCCGAAAAGTCTGTAGCTAAACTTAAAATTCAATTAGAAGAGGTGATGTTAGAAGCAAGTCACTTAGTAGTAGTAGTAGCAGTGGTGAGGAGGCCAACGCTAAGCAAGTAGGCCACAATGGGCCCTTTTTGCCAACCCCAGAAATCCAGTAACCATGCTCTACTCTTCCTCGGTTCCGTCGCCAAACCGCCTCGACCTCGAGATGAAGGCCGTGATGGTCTTCAATTGGACGGTACTTACGTGATTCCTTTGCAGAGTCCTCGATCCAAACAATTTTGCTCGAAGACTCCCAAAAGCCTCGCATTCACACAGGTAGTGGTAGGACGTTTTTTATCCTCGCCACATTCCTGGCAAATGGGATCTCTCTCTACGCCTATCAATGTGAGGTGTCTTCTAAGGGCGCAGTGGCCTGTTAGCACCCCAAGGATGCGTCAAAGCGTAGGTCGACTCCTTCCGAGTATCCAGTCAGATTTATCTCTATCCGGCCCCTACACGAAGTCCCTCGCCTGCTTGGAGCCACCAACCGACCCCCAGTGCCTCTTCATTGCTTCCTCAGTCCACCTGTCTAAGGTGACAGAGACCGTCTTCCTACTTATGCCTGTTTCAGGCTCCGGGCTACAGAACGGCCGCCGGGAACCGAGCCTTGCGAGATTATTCGCCACCGCATTCCCCGCTACGCCACAGTGTCCCGGAACCGACACTAGTTGGGGGGCTCGTTCGGGAGATATGGGTTTCTGTCAAATAATAGCTACACAATATGGTACTTCAGCACTAACGTCCTTGCAGAAATGGGCAAAATTTAACAGCAAGCTGGCCAGGGCGTTGAATGGGAGAATCTTTTTACTTAATTGCCGCAAGAGTGGAGTAACACCAAGACACCTAACCCAAGGACTCAAATGTGTATACAGGATGGTAGACTCGACACTTGCAGCCGAGAAGGAGGTGGATAAGTTCAATTTAACGCTGGGGTGCAAATTCTTATCTGTAGAAATTAAGGTAGCTAAAAAGTCTGATGCTAGACTTAAAATTCAATTAGAAGAGGTGATGTTAGAAGCAAGTCACTTATTACCATATAATATATACACTCAATATAAGTATAGACAGGATTAAAATTTTAATAGAGAATTTAACAATAGAAAAACCAATAATATTAGAAAACCTAAATTCTTATTATCAGACAGTTTTTAATGTCACATCTCAAAACTGTTGGACAGTCAATTTATCCAATGTTTCCATTCCTGAAAATGTTGTCTTTGGGACCTAAATTTAGTATACCTCCTAGAAATAGTCAAATTTCATACAAAAAACTATTGTCAGAAATTGAATATATAGTTCAGGACATCTCAGTTGAGAGTCAGAATGTAATTAGAACTCAAGCTACTAATATTGTTACTAACTTTTATCGAGATAATGTATACAATAGCAACATTTCAAACCGTTTGTATTGTGAGACGAGGAACTTCCTTAGAGAACATTGTGAACTGCTGGTGATGAAGTCAGACAAGGGTAATGTGTCGGTGGTGATTGACAAGGACATGTATATGGAGAGGATGAATATGTTGGTCAACGACGAGTCAGCATTCAGCAGATTAACCAGAGATCCGACATCGAAACTGGAAATAACTAACAATGAAATAGTAAGGTCACTAAAACTGGCTGGATTTATCAATCCTGAACAGGCCAAGAAGCTAACCATATATGATCCTATTGCGCCCAGATTATATGGACTACCGAATGTTCATAAAGAGGGTGTATCACTTCGTCCAATCGCTTCCACAATTTTATCGCCCACTTCCAGACTTAGTGGTTTCATGGTATCCATCTAAGTGTGTCCTTCATGGATTTTAATGAAGTCGCAGTAAAGAACTCAAAAATCATTGCAGAGCAGATGAAAGGCTTTCAACTAGGTGAGGGATATACGGTGGTCTCTTTGGATGTTGTCTCCTTATTCATGAATATCTCACTACAGTTTAAACTTCAGATTATTGACGAAAACTGGGAGCTCATTGAACCTCACACAGATATTCCCAAAGATAACTTAATTAAAATACTGGAATTTCTTTTTAACTCAAACTATTTCCTGTTCAAAGGGGATTATTATAGACAATCTTTAGGATGTCCAATGGGTAGTCACCTCAGCACTGTGTTGGCAAATATAGTTATGTCATCATTGTTGAAGTTTGTAATACCACGTCTGCCCTTTAGATTGCCTTTTATCTATCAATACATGGATGATTTAATTCTTGCCATTCCTATTAATACTGAGGATGAGGTATTACAGATTTTTAATGGATTTGATGATCACAGTAAATTTACTATTAAGAAAGAGACAGATAGAAGTGTTCCCTTCCTTGATACTAGGGTGTATAGAAGTACGGAGAACACCATCAAGTTGGATTGGTATAGCAAGCCTTCCAGTTCCGGAAGATATATTAACTATGCATCATATCATGATGAGAAAATGAAATTGAAAAAATGTCATTTTTGGTCTCGTACAAAATTTACAATTTCGGCAAAAATATAGGAAGTTGAGAAAGGTTTGCAGTTGGAAAAGTATTATGGAGTGACCAGTATTAATTGTAAATGGAGGTACCAGGTGAAACATTAGAAGAACGAAATGGAAGAGAAAATAAATTTTTTGGAATGTCAAAATTTTAAGGTTGTTGATTTGAAGTGTTGTCAAGAAGTTTTGGATGCAACTATGTATAAAATTATGTTAATATTCACCACAAGTCTTAGACTTATTGAATAAACATGTTGTATAATTTTAAGCAATAAAGGTAATAATAATAATAATATTGGGCATGAAGAGGCGGATTTTGGATATTGCCCACCCCTCTTTCCAACATGGAGCTTTATGTCGTTTTGCAGATATGTTGGTAAAAAATGGTTATAAAAGAAGCTACATGATGAAACTACTTTTCAACGTTCCATCCGTACCAGCACCTGGCCGAGCAGCTGACAGGCTTTCTCCAACCTTACATGCTGGGAGGGACACCCCTGACCCAAAATTGAATATCAAATATGCGGTGTTGCCTTACATCGATGGACTAACACACAGACTTATGAAACTTTTCAAAAATTTTACAGACATCAAAGTGGCCAAATACAATGTTTTGACCAACAAAAACTTTTACACTAACAAGGACAAGATTCCGGTGTATAAACAACGTGATGTGGTCTATAAGTTGGACTGTAAAAATTCTTCTCTTTCTTATATATGTCAGACCTCACAGTCTGTTGGTAGGAGGGTTAGTTAGCATAGGAGTGACTCCAGACTTAGACCTGATAGATGTGCATTGGCGTTCACGTGTCATAACATAGATTTTGATAATGTCAAAATTTTGGATAGAGAAATCAATCTGAAAAAACGTTTCCTTCTGGTAATGTGTCATATTCTTGAAAATGGTACTATGAACTCCAAATCAGATATTCAAAATTTGAGTTATATATATATATATATATATATATATATATATATATATATATATATATATATATATATATATATATATATATATATATATATATACATATATATATATATATATATATATATTTATTAGTGATGGGCAAAATGGTTATTTTCTATTAACAGTTGAACCTATTAACGTTATTTAATAATAACCGTTGAAAATAACAGGTCCAGTTATTTATCTGTTATTTTGAACTGGATAGTCTATGGAAAGTATCCTACGTTCCCAAAGCTGTGAGCGAGAGCGAGTAAAAATAACGTGTTAAGTGTTAAGTAATATGTTATGAAGTAAAGTCCGCTCTATACTGCATAGCATACCCATACATATTTAGCATTCCCAGTCTCATGTCCATTCATCCCGTTAAATTTAACGGTTGCCGATGAAAACCGATGTTTATTCATCGAAGCTAGTTGCAATGGAAAAGAAACAGATACGAGTCCGAATTCTAGTTTAGTGTAAAGCGTTATTTTGTACCTGTTATTTTTATACATCCATAATAGGTGGTTACCGTTGCGGCTCGGCAACCGTTAAAAAATAAGAAAATAAATTATAAAATTCATCAATAGAAAAGCAATAGTATATGATCAATGTGTTCCTGATGTAGCGCCATCCTTAGTGCAATAGCAGGTGTTTCTAAGATAGACAGCATTGCGCACGACTTTACAGATTCTACCGCAGCGACGAACCAGTGAACCAGCTGCAAAGGAGACAACATGAAATGACAACGGACAGACAGTATCGCCGCGGTTAGTGCACGACACGCAACTTTCGTTTCCTTTGTTAATATTATCACTTTATTGTTTTTGTTATTGTTGTTAAATAAAACTTGTAAAACTCGACACGACGATTTATATATTTAGTGTGCATATGCGCCTCAACAACCATAAATTGGTGACCCCGGACGAAAATAGTGAATAAACAAACCGTTAAAAACTCCGGAACAAAGACTGTATAAAGTGGCGCGTAAACAAAAGTGACAAATAAATAGACTTCATTACTTCATCATGGGTAACGATACAGACGTAAACGTGACAACTGGTGACGCAACAATAAATAGTCTCGAAGTGAACGACATCAAAAACGTGAAACTATCGCCCTTTTGGCAAACGAATCCAGCACTCTGGTTCGCACAGGCAGAGGCGCAATTTTACGCACACAAAGTTACATCTGACACAGCAAAATATTACTCCGTCATAGCAGTGCTAGACGATTATGTGTTACAAAAGGTACAAGATCTGTTACTCGCACCGCCAGAAGCCAACAAATACAATACTTTAAAAGAATAATTAACAGCCAGGTTTTCCGCCTCGCAAGAGACGCAACTCAGAAAACTGCTGGAAGACAGAAAACCACCCCAACTGCTAAGAGAAATGAAAGCATTATCAGGGAGTAAGTTCACAGAGGACGTAGTGAAAACATTGTGGCGCCAGAGACTTCTTTTAAGAGTGCAAGAAGTGTTAGCAGTGACAGAAGGACTAGAGCTAACAAAATGGCGGACATTGCAGATAAAATAGTGGAAGTGCCGGCACAAATTACAGTGCCGTCTACGCAGTGAGTGCGTCGACGTCAAATCACGTGAATCAGCAAAACGTGAGTGAGGACAGCGCCATCGCACAACTGAAAGCGCAAGTGACAGCGCTGACAGCAGCGATCGAACAACTGCAAACGCAGAACTACAGTAGGCGTAACTTCCACAGATACCGTAAGAGGTCGCAATCACGAAGCAAAAGTAGAGCAGGACATAATGGCATCTGCTATTATCACGAGAAATTCGGAAACAGGGCCAAAAAGTGTGCAGCACCGTGCACATTCAATAAACCTCAAAATTCGGAGAACTAGACCGGCCGTCGTCAAATGCGGCTGTTGGCGATGGCACAGCTACACAAACCCGTTTATTTGTGACAGACAGAGCGACAGGAACAAAATTTTTAGTGGACATAGGTGCAGACGTGTCGGTATTCCCGAAGCGTACGTAAAAAAAACGGAATCCGGGCAAATACAAAATGTACGCTGCAAACGGTTCTGTTATAGACACTTTCGATGAGGAACTACTATGCCTCAATCTAGTTCTGAGAAGATCGTTCAAATGGTCTTTTATTATAGCTGATGTATCCCGCCCTATCATCAGCGCCGACTTTCTAAAACATTACCGGTTGCTCGTCGACTTAAAACGGCGATGTTTAATCGACGGCACCACAAAACTGTCAGCGCCATCTACCGAAGGGACGTGTGACACGCCAAACATCACAACCGTCGCTGAAGAATGAAGTACCGCCATCTTTTACGCAAGTTCCCAGAAATAACTTCAAACACGCCAATCAGCTGTAACAAAACACATCCAATCATGCACCACATCATAACGGAAGGACCGCCTATCGCGGAGAGGGTGCGCAGACTGTCACCCGAGCTTGCTTCAAAACTTGGACTTGTGTTACGTATATTTAGACGACATTTTAATAGCGTCACAGAATGAGAAAGAGCACACGCGTCACCTAGAAAATCTGTTTGAAAGACTAAAGCAACACGGACTAACAATAAACATGGCAAAATGTGAATTGAAAATTGAAATGTGTAAATAGCGTAGATTATTTAGGTTATTGAATCAGTGATAAAGGTACCCACCCGCTACCACAAAAAGTCAGTGCTATCACAAACTATCCCAAACCTAGCATTATTAAGGACTTAAGAAAATTTTTAGGTACAATTATTTTTACAGATCATTCATTAAAAACGCCGCTGAAATACAAGCTCCTTTGAACGAACTTTTAAAAGACAGCGTTAGGAACGATAAACGACCAGTGCCGTGGGCACAAGATACTGAAGAGGCATTTGCCAAGTGTAAAAGCAGTCTCGCGAGTGCCGTGTTATTACGAAACCCAGTTCAAGGTGCACGTCTATCTTTATCCACGGACGCTTCTAATAAAGCCATCGGCAGTGTCTTAGAACAGTTTAATAACGGACAGTGGGAACCTTTGGCATTTTTTTTTCAAAAAAGTTAAACAATGCCCAACAGAATTATAGTGCGTACGACCGTGAACTGTTAGCTATCTATAAGTCAGTGAAACACTTCCGCTACATGGTAGAAGGAAGGGAAGTAACCATAAAATGCGACCATAAACCGCTCACGTTCGTCTTTCAGCAAAGGACAAAGCCACGCCCCGGCAATTTAGCCAACTAGATTTTATTCGGCAGTTCACTACCGACATTATTTACATCCCAGGCAGACAGAACACAATAGCCGACACGATGTCAAGAATCTCCGAAATAGAATTCCTCAACGGGCTCGACCGTCATACTTTAGCGCTGGAGCAAGCAAGCGACTCTGAGCTGAAACACATCTTAGAGGGGGAAACCTCCCTCAACCTTCAGCCAATACCGACAGAGGATAGAAACCCACCACTCTACTGCGATGTATCCACCCACAATCTCCGACCATTCGTGCCTAATACCTTAAGAAAGCAGGTATTTGATAAATTGCACGGTCTAGCGCACCCAGGTACAAAAGCTACACGCAAATTAATAAGACAAAAGTTTGTTTGGCCGCGTATGAACGAGGATATTTCCTACTGGACTAAGAACTGCATGCCGTGTCAAAGGAGTAAAATACAACGAGACACGAAAGCTCCTTTAAAAAAATTCGCAGTACCAGACGGTCGTTTCGAAGATGTTCACCTAGACATAATAGGCCCGTTACAGACATCAGGAGATTTTAAATACTGTCTAACAATGATAGACAGATACACCAGATGGTCTGAGGCAATCCAATATAATGGGAATACAGAAGGAAATAACAACAGCTTACTAACGGCATCGTGGAAAGATGGCATCACACCTTAAAAACGGCCATTATGTGCCACGAGACAGGAAACTGGATCGAAACACTGCCGTCAGTTTTACTAAGCCTCAGAGCATGCTACAAAGAGGATATCAAATCTTCTTCAGCAGAACCAGTCTACGGAAGAACTCTTCGCCTACTGGGAGAATTTTTTACAAAAAGCGACACATACTGCGACCCAGAAGCATTTGTTTCACGACTGAAAGAGACAATGCAGTTTGTACACCCAAAACTAAAAGACTGTACGCATGCGTTTCTTCGGGTGGATACCGTGAAAATGCCACTACAGCCCTACACCGGACCACACGAAATTCTGGAAAGAAATGAAAACGTTTACACGCTAAAGATAGAAAACAAAATCGTCAAAGTCGCCATTGATCGCTTAAAGTCAGCCTTCATGGAACAGCATACAAACGACCCTGAACTCAACCTTAGACCACCCCCACAGAAGCAACCAATAACACCAGACAGGCTCAGGTACTTCCAGGACCAGGCAGGAGCACCAGAGAAGCGACAGGTAAGACGGCCCGTTAGGTTTCGAGATCCCTAAAACTGACATTAGCGAAATCACTGGGGAAGGGGTGATGTAGCGCCATCCTTAGTGCAGTAGCAGGAGTTTCTAAGATAGACAGCATGGCGCACGACTTTACAAATTCTACCGCAGCGACGAACCCGTGAACCAGCTGCAGAGGAGACAACGGACAGACAGTATCGCCGCGGTTAGTGCACGACACGCAACTTTCGTTTCCTTTGTTAATATTATCACTTTATTGTTTTTGTTATTGTTGTTGTTAAATAAAATTTGTAAAACTCGACTCGACGATTTATATATTTAGTGTGCATATGCGCCTCAACAACCATACTAGTCTGCAATTGTCACTGATATCTATGGTCGGTATCTAACATGTAAAAATTGGGTTAGATGTCCAAATTCTTATACTTTAATTTTTCAAAGCCTTTTTAATATTTTAACCTTGTTAACTCTTTTTTATGCTTTTTCATGACTGGCTTTGAATGTTTTTAACGTATAAATGTTCGCGTAAAGTTACATGTAGTTTTTAAAATGGTTGTTACAACTCCTGTTTTTTGCATGTTTTGTGGCAGAGTTTCTCTGTTTTTAATGTTCTGGTTTTTACTTTTCAATTAGCTACAGCGCTGTAAGTGTTCTTTGTTGCATAATCTAGGTGTTTGTTAACATTTATTCATTAAGAAGATGCCTGGAAGCTCAGGCGAAATATATCGAGTATTTAGTACAGAGTGACTTTCTTTTAAAATATAGCCCTCAATTTTTGGTCGTAACTGCCCTTAAAAGTATACAAATATTAGCACGCTAACGTGTAACGACTGTTACTCCTCCCTTCAATCTATATATATATATATATATATATATATATATATATATATATATATATATATATATATATATATATATATATATCACACCGAAGGGATAAAAAAATAATGGGCCGATTTTGATAACATTTTCTGAGTACCTTCCTTTTGCAAGTGGCTTGAATAAGTTCGTTAGCCAGGAAAATCGGCCCAGGTTTTCATGGAAACTTTGCGTTTTCGTTCGGAGAATAATTATCTCTCCGGAAATAACAAATTGGTACGCAGGTTTGTGTTATAAAGAGTGAACCCTGTACCAAAATTAAGGTATCCAAGTTTGAAGACAAAAAGTTATGGGCATTTAAAAAAAAAGGGATGTTCCTCAAAAAGTCGCGATTTGAGACGTCAAAGTTGACAACATTTAGGCAAAGAACCTGAAACAAATTCGGATTACGTAAAGAAAATGTCGCAAGAAAAGTATTCTGCAAACCCTTAAGTTTCAGCTTCAACCGTCAGTATCCTCCATTTGACTAAAATATTTCCATAAATATCATTTCCAATAGACCGTTTCCTTCATGCTTTGGCGGTAGTTTCAGTAAAGTTTATGGTTTATTTATTTATTTTTTTATTTAATATTATTGGCTGCGGCATCTCAGGCCATTAGCACATTCTTGCCCATCATTTAATATTTTTTACAAATTTTCCAGACAAAGTCAACTTGGCTCGCCCGGGAATCGAACCCGGGACCTCTTGCTTTGCAGGCTGGCACCTAGCCACCTGCGCCACGAGGGCGTCCTTTATGGTTTAACGGTCTATAATTTTTAGCTAATTTTCGTACAAAAAATTAGATAATGAAGAGGCCGCGACTTTTGAAAGTCAAAAAGATTTCTACAAAAGAGCGTAAACTAGCCCCGCTAGAATCCATATCCGGGCTTAGTTCCAGTTTTTATCTGTGTACATATGTACAGGCTGGCGCATTTCTACGGCAAAGCTCAATATAATGGGTTTAATACACAAGAAAAAGTTGTAAACGTTAATTATAGGGTATCTTGAGCTGCATCTTACAAAATTATTTTGACAATCACAGGATGGCCCATAAATCGTTGGTGATACCTAGAATTTTTGTTTTCGAAGATCCTTATATTATTGCATTTTTGCATTTTTTATCGAAATATGATGCTTGTTTGTAAAAAAAAAATCGAGACGCAGTAAGTGCGTTTTGGTAGCGAATTTTCATTAAATGCTTCGAATTTCAATAACTCAATTTGCTATTAACCCAAGGTTTGTTGGCTAGGAAACCAGTTTTCTTGGAAATATTTTAGGTTTATTTTCGGAAAATGTTTGTACATTTTCAAACAATAAGTTATTTTCATAAAATATAATAAAATATGGTACATTGTTTCTACTATATAGCTTATACCAGTAACAAGATTGATTCCTGCTTGCATTAGAGACTCATATTTTAAGTACACTTTGAGAACACCCAAATCACCACAACACATATTTCAGAGACCTTACGATCGTTTCGTTGACAAAGTCAACATCTGCAGAGGAATAAAAAAAATTTTTCTTCCTCTGAAGATGTTGACTTTGTCACCGAAACGATCGTAAGGTCTCTGAAATATGTGTTGTGGTGATTTGGGTGTTCTCAAAGTGTACTTATTAGTGCTCATCACAGGTTCCACTTTTCACATAGACACATATTTGCTACCAAATTTTTTTTATGAAAATTCACTTCCATAACGCAATTGCTGTGTCCAGACTTTTATTGTATATGTAACTGTTGGTGAATTTTCTTAGAAAAAAATCACTAATGGGGTGATCCAGGCTTTTGAATTATGATTTTTTTTCCAATTGGGTGCGAACTGGAGTCCCTAGAATCCATATCCGGGGTCGTTTCAATTTATATATATATATATATATATATATATATATATATATATATATATATATATATATATATATATATACTAAGTGAGTGGTGAACGTTTCGCCACCTAGTTCGGAACCAATTACTATGTTGTCACGCCCGCTCCAAATAACACAGAGTGTTAAAAATAGAGACAGTATACAACTAACTAACAATTTAAAAAATTGTTAGCCCTGGCCCATTTCTACCCCAATATAGGGACAAAGTATGTAAGACTAGATGCATTCTCGCTACTTTGTCCCTATATTGGGGTAGAAATGGGCCAGAGCAATTTTTTAAATTGTTAGTTAGTTGTATACTGTCTCTATTTTTAACACTCTGTGTTATTTGGAGCGGGCGTGACAACATAGTAATTGGTTCCGAACTAGGTGGCGACACGTTCACCACTCACTTAGTGTTTTAAGACTGGCTATACTATAGCCGTGTTATTTTTGGTGCATTTTTGCTACAATTAGTATGCCGTACTGCAGAGCTCTAATGAGAGCGAAACCGGTCTACGGTTCTAATTGTTGCGAGAATGCATCTAGTCTTACTTATATATATATATATATATATATATATATATATATATATATATATATATATATATATATATATATATATATATATATATATATATATATATATATATATATAGTGTGTGTGTGTGTGTGTGTGTGTGTGTGTGTGTGTGTGTGTGTGTGTGTGTGTGTGTGTGTGTGTGTGTGTGTGTGTGTGTGTGTGTGTGTGTGTGTGTGTGTGTGTGTGTGTGTGTGTGTGTGTGTGTGTGTGTGTGTGTGTGTGTGTGTGTGTGTGTGTGTGTGTGTGTGTGTATGTATCACATCGATAACTCAAAAAATAATGTGCCGATTGTGATGAAATTTACCATCCTTTTGTAAGTGGCTTGGATAAGTTTGTTAGCCAGGAAAATCTGACCAGGTTTTCCTGGAAAAGTATGGATTTTCCTTCGGAAAAAAGTTTTATTATCGTTTTTCACGAAAACCATCATGTAATGATACATAATACATTTATAACACCTGCATAACTGCGAAACCAATTTTCGAAAAGAACATTTAATAATTAGAAGTTTTTCTTAAAAAGAAATCTATATATTGTCACATTTGTCTATGAGAATTGGAAAATAGTTGCTTATAATAAATTAATAGTTTGAAAAGCTGTTGTTTGTTAGTCAACGAATCCAGAACCCCGTAGAACGTAAGAATATGTTTAAATGCACAGTAAACATTTATGTAAGAAGTTATTGTGTAAATGTTCGTTGGAGGTTCTTAGAAGCCTTGAATCTGACAAAATTTGATGTGAATAATTGCATATTTGTGACATATCGCTAGTAAATGTTATGGAAGACAGCATTTATCTTTATGATTTACTGCAAACATAAACAAATGCTGCTTTGTAACACAAATTATCAAACAATAAATAAGTAGCTAAATACAGACTTCGAAACTTCTTCTCTGGCTTCACAAGGGTTTGTTTTCTTTTCTGCAACCGTTTTCGCCTTTTACGGCATCGTCAGGCAGGAGAAAATTATATTTATTTATAAGCATTCATGACAACTATAAATGAAAATACGTTGCTGTGTTAGGGTAGTTTGATCAAAAAATTTTTGAAAATAAAATAAAAATGACAGATGAGGTCTTAAATGTTTATGCGCTTTTCTTCAATATTTAACACGAGAATAAAATCAACTTAACAATAATAACCATAACAACAAACATAATAATTAAATAACTACTCAACTAATAATAGTTGTTTTATTATTATGGCTGTTGCTATGATTATTATTGCTATAAGATGATTTAATTTTCATGTGAAATATTGACATACATGGCATAAACATATCTAAGACATCATCTGTATTTTTTTTATTGACCTTGACCAAAATACCCTAACGTACCAACGGATTTTTATTTATAGTTGGCATGAATACGTATAAATTAATTTAATTTTCTCCTGCCTGGTGATGTCGTAAAAGGCGAAACGGGTTGTAGAGAAGAAAACAATCACATGTAAGGTCAGAGAAGAAGCTTTTACATATATATTTAGCATGGAACGGTTTCACCAAGTAAGGGCAACAATAATGAATTAACAAATTATATTTAAATAACATTTAAGCATAGTTTGAAAATTTAAAAATAACCATTAGTTAAGTAACAATTACCTCAATCCATATTTTAATATTGTTTGCAGAAATTTAATTGCTGACAATTCATGCTAGTAATTAACATGCAAGAACAATACGTAGGTATATACTTACCAAAGCTACTCACTAATTCAGACTTTTGTAGAATGTGAAAAGAATTTTATAATGAGAGGGTAATGCACAGTTTTCCGTCAACTCCGAAATACTAAACTTATAGAGAGTTTGCTGCCTGTTTTCACCTATTCACGTGGAGCGCTTGGCAATTGAGATGTGTGTTCGTCATGCGCTTGATTCATCTTACAATTCTGAAGAGATATAAATGTTTAATGCGTCTGAAACACTGGTCACCCTGAAATAAGAAATATGTGTACTAGAATATTTTATGGCGTAACGACACCTTTTTATAAAAGTATATTATCATTCTTTTTTGTCAGAATTAACCTTAAAATTGTTAAGCAATATATTTAGCACTAAAACCATTCCATTTTAGGCGTTCTTATAAAAATATTCTTATTTATCTATATTTTTAATCTAATTACTCTGTCTTTGGTTTTCATGTATGGATCTTTCGATATTTGCAAGCGAAGTACCTATCTATGTTTTAATGCTTTTTCTTAGTATTAGCAAATGTATAAGATAATACCCCTCTTTACTAAATATGTGCAACTTTTAGATAATTGCATACCACCCTTTTTATTCACCTTTTCGTCAAGTAAACCATAAATGGCATCAGTACACCTGGATAACCCGAATGAGGACAACGCATTTAAAAAATCATGACGATCGTTAACATCATCAGAGGATGAATAATTCTAAATGTTTGCCGACTACAACGGTGTATATATTCGATGCAGGTACCTGGCTTGTACGATTAAGGGTGGTTCAAAGTAAAAAATTGTTACTGCTTGCTGGCCGGAAGTTTACCTATACCTGAATTCGTTTACCAACACTCCCACGTTCGATCGTTGGTATATCTAGTAAAGTGGCCAATTAGCAGACTGGATATAGGTGGCGGGGCCGAATTCATACAATGCTGCTGAGAGTTTTCTCCTAAGTAGCTAGTTTTACTGACCGGGTTATCTCTATCGGTGACAGCTAAGCTTAGGACGTCGGAGTCGTTAAATATATTGGGATTGGAAAGATACCTGTCTCTGCAAACCCACTTTCAATGTTTGATTTCCTAAATGCTGACGAATAAGCTTCTTCCACGAGTTGTACTACTTGGTAGATTGTAATTGGTGTACTTGGCTTGTTTAGAAGCCACTGGTCAACTGCAACGTTGTAACGTTTAAGTGGAGAATACGCTGCCAAATTAGTACTTATTCAATCATATGTATTTCCTTTACCACTGGACCAACTGGAGTAATGGCCAGCATATAATCTTTGAAACTTCACCCGTATTGCTCTCTCTTCCTTCCCTCAAGTTATCTTTCCTATTTCTGGTTTAACTTTTTCAGTCAGTGCTTCTAATTACTACATACAGACTTGGAGACTACTTATCTGGCTTCACTGTTGGGTTTCGTAGGACGTAGCCAGCGCGTAAACTAACTGGAGCAAGTGGCCCTTCTGAATTCTAGTTGTTATAGGATATTCTTCAACGTTTCTGTAGCCGCCTTCGCTGCTTGACAGCATCCTCAGACAGATAAAGAATTTCGGGAAGACGCAAGTGCGTTATGGTAAGGAATTTTCATTTCATGCTTCAAATTTGAATAACTCCATTTTCTATAAACCTAGACAGTTAACTTTTGGTATTCAGTAAGGTATTTACGAGGACAACATACTAACCAAATTTAATCAAAACGACTTTGTTATTTTTTGAGATACAATTTTTTCTTTTTCGGAAAAATTAATTTTTTTTAGAAAAACTGGTCCGATAGGGCTGGCTACGGAACTCATTCAATCCATTAATAAAATAAAGATTCTTGACGAGTTTTATCAAAATCGGTTGATAACTTTTTTAGTTATCGTGTGGAGATATATATATATATATATATATATATATATATATATATATATATATATATATATATATATATATATATATATAAACATATAAAAATTCAAAGAGACCTTGGTTTCGGGTTCTAGTTGCCCAAATTCGGGCTCATTCGAAAAAAAATTGCAAAGTCTCACCATCGATACATTTCTATTAGCGAATTTTTTAAAATAAAAATTCGCCAAAATTAAATTAATACGTATTCATGACAACTACAAATAAATATGTGTTGCTATGTTATGATGTTTCGATCAAAAAATTCTTAAAAATTGAAAATAAAATGAAACACAAATGACAGATGCGGTCTTTAAAAATCTACGTGATGTTTGTCAATATTTAACATAAAGATAGAACTAACCTATAACAGGAATATCTATAATAACAGTTACAACAATAAAATAACTAAACAATAACAGTAATAAAGCAGACTTTATGCAATGCAAATATCGACATACATCAATTCATTATCAAATTACAACTTTTTTGGAAAAAATAGTTAGATTTATTTTGTTTGATTTATTTAATTAGGAAGAAGAATAGCCAAGAAAGGAGAATACATTAAATCAGTTTGCTCATTTAAAACAAGGTAGGTATCGTGTGTGTCCTTTTTGACTTCTAAAGCTTCAAAAAAGTCTCGTTTACGCTTGTCGTTACAAAAATGTTGTGGTTTTATGCGGTTATTTACTATAGGTCTATGTTGGGTATCAATAATATGTTTTGCAAATGTAGATTTGTTAGGGTGGTTATTTATAAATGCATAAATATGTTCTTTGTATCGGGTATTAAAATTTCTAGAAGTTTGACCTATGTAGATTGCGTTACATTGTGTACGAGCTAATTTATAAGATCCAGCTTTTGTCAAGAAACAATATTTTCCTTTCACGTTAAATAACAAATCAAGCGTCGTGTTGTAAGATTTAAAAGCTACTTTTGTACACGCTAATAGCGTGCTGATAATGAACCAGGATGGTTCGAAACTGCAGTACACGTAAACAAATAAAAAATCACAAAAAGTACAGCAAACAAATAAAGTTTATATATATATATATATATATATATATATATATATATATATATATATATATATATATATATATATATATATATATATATATATATATATATATATATATATATAGTTTCAGTTTTTATCTGTTTATATATATACAGGGTGACACATTTCTATGGTAAAGCTCAATATAATTGTTATTATACAAGATACGAGAAAATGTTGTATACGTTAATTAGAGGGTGTCTCGAGCTGCATTTTATAAAATAATTTGGACAGGGTGGCCCATAAGTCGTTGGTGGTACCTAAAATTTTTATTTCGAACACCCTTATATTATT
This sequence comes from Tillus elongatus, assembly GCA_964006375.1. Lineage (NCBI taxonomy): Eukaryota > Metazoa > Arthropoda > Insecta > Coleoptera > Cleridae > Tillus > Tillus elongatus. Next base: position 86,817,318 of record OZ023265.1, read on the forward strand.
GCATTTTGCATTTTTTTATCAAAATATGTTGCATGTTTGTAACAAACAAAAAAAAATCGAGACGCAGTAAGTACGTTTTGGTAGCGCATTTTCATTAAACGCTTCAAATTTCAATAACTCAATTTGCTATTAACCTAAGGTTTGTTGGCCCATAAGTCGTTGGTGGTACCTAAAATTTTTATTTCGAACATCCTTATATTATTGCATTTTTGCATTTTTTTAACAAAATATGTTGCATGTTTGTAACAAAAAACAAATCGAGACGCAGTAAGTACGTTTTGGTAGCGCATTTTCATTAAACGCTTCAAATTTCAATCACTCAATTTGCTATTAACCCAAGGTTTGTTGGCTAGGAAACCAGTTTTCTCGGAAACATTTTAAGTTTATTTTCGGACAATTATTTTACATTTTCAAAAAAAGGTTATTTTGATAAAACATAGTACATTGTTTTTACTATATAGGTTATACCGGTAACGAGATTGATGCCTGCTTGCATTAGAGAGACATATTCGCTATTTTCTTCAAATTCACTTTTATAAGGCACCTGCTGCGGCCAGACTTTATTAGATTTAGGTGGGGGAATTTACACAAACTTTGAAAAACAATGGATGACCACTAAAATATACTTGTAACCAGAGTTTTCGTGATGATAATCTGTAAACTCAGCCAAATCAATTTGCCATAAGTCATTTAAACCTTGAATTATTGTACGCCCACGTCTAAAATTTATTTCTGCTGGTGTGTACAACTCATTTCTTACTTGTTTTTTAGCAGCAACTGGTTTGCGTTTCATGGTGATGTTGGATTTAAAAGTATCCACTTATCACGTAAATCTTTGTCTATTTCACTCAGCTTCTTCTTCAACTTGTTATTCTTTGACACGAAATAAATTGTAACTCCGGTTTACGGCTTTAAAAGTAAATTTATTTATTTATTCAAAGCTTGGTGAGTTACAATTCATTAAAAAATATGAGAACTGCAAAGACACAAGGCTAAGTCTAATACAGAACTAATTAAAATTATCAATCTACACATATTTAATAACTTGGGTGGTATGATGTCGATCATGTGACATCAGGTCATTGGTGTGGAAGTTTACAATAACAATACTAACTTGCAATATTAAAGTTAATGATCTTAATAAACTTGCTAAAGTAGATATTATATTATATACGTATTATAAAGGAAACATTTATAAATGCTGAAATGCAGAATTGCATGTAAATTAACAATTAGATTTAAAATATTCCTATATACTTATATACAGTGCAAATACATAACTCCTCTATGCCCAGATGAAAACATAGGTCTTCGTGACCTAGTTTTTCAGGTTAATGTCTTCTAAGGGAATTTCTCTTATCTCTGCACTTGACACTTGGTTCATTATAATGTTTCTATACCTGTACAAACAAAACATTATTATTATAAGTAATATGATATATAAGTTAATAGTCCATATGTTAAAACTTGAATGAAATAGCGGTAATTTCATATTCTGTAATGCATCTTTCGTATGTTGCATTTGGTGTAAGCTGGGCTGTAGCTCATCGAGGTTGACTGGATCTAATTTCAGCGGTGTCATTGTTGCTATTTCTTTCTTGAAATTTAGTTGACTCATCTTAATTTCTGGAATCTCCAAATGTGTAATTTGTTTCAAAGGGCTTTTGTAAGATCGAATAATTTGTTGTCCAAATTGTATCTGGCAATTTTCGGGAATACCAATTATGTATGCACCTTCTAAGATAACAGTAACTTTGTTATTTGAACACTTTTTGTTGACTATAGTTTCTTGAGGAAACACTGCAATCCATTGATCGTCGTTTACTTTCTGTATTTTTGGGTGATTAAGTTGAGCGGGATGCTGTATACAATTTTCGTAGTTGTGAGAAAATGGCATAAGTTGAATCTCACAAGGGCTGTCTTCATTTACTTCTTGGGTACTCTGTGGCAAACACAGATATTCTGCGGCACTAGTTTCTTTGCATGGGCTACTTGATAAACTGTAGTATCTCTCGTTTAGGATAAGGTATTTTTGATGTGGAATGATAGTATGGAATGTTAAATTAGAATTTTTTATAGGTACAGAATAAAGATAGAAATAATCATAAGATACTGACTCTGTTAAATGTATTTCAATAACAAAAACTAATTGCATTGACTTATAATAAGATTTCACATTAGCGATACTTTCGTAGACTTGAATAGTGTGTTCGGAAATTTCATACGGCAAATGTGGTTTATTTTCAAATGAGGATATTTTGTTAAGTTCATTAAGCAAATTCTGTGATTCTATAATAGAGGGATGAACAACATTTAATTTGGCAAAAGTGATAGCATCTACTAATATTTCGAAAGTTTTTTTATCGCAATGGTACCGCTAATCATTTGCATAAGCAACATTTGAATGGTTAAGACAGTCTTTATATTTTCAGTTTTTATGTCGAGTCTATTTATGTTTTTAGTATCTAAATTGAGTTGAGATTTAAGCTGAATTTGATTATTAGTTATTATTTTTATAGTGTTAGTGAATTTTTCTGTTGCCTCTTGATTTAACGAAATTTGCTCTTTCAACATAAAGCTAACGTTATCTTGATTAAGTGATAATTGTTCAATAGCTTTGTCGTACCGTTCGGCATCCTCTTGATCTAGATTCCCAGTTATTGATTTCCAAACTGTTCCTAGGCCGTTGATTAGACCTCTGCGTTTTCTGTTAGTATCCGAAAGTAAAAGCTGTTTTTGCAGTTTTTCTGCTTCTGCTATATGATAAAATAGTAGGTTTTGATAATTATCTATTTCGTATGTATAGTTATCTCCATAAGAAGCGTATTTTAGGCTACTCTCGAGTTTCTGTTGATTTTCTTTTATATACTTCAATCCGTTTTTTAAAGGTAGCATATCAAAGGTTCTAATTATGCTCCAATAATTATTTATATTTTGAGCATTGCCAAGTTTGATGGGTAGCAGGCCAGGGTTGTTTTTGATCTTCGTTATGGCTATGTCTTCCGTGTTGATGGTCCGGCAGATTGCGATGAATCTGAAACAATAGGAGGTCTTTTCAATTTTCTCAGTGGTACTCTTCTTGTGGTATTGGATTGTTGCACTATAGCTTGATTATCTCGAATTTTCTTAATTTTTAATGGACCATTGTATCTTACTCTTGTTTTATTCCTTAGCTCGTCCTTTTGGTACACTTCTATACCTGGTTTAAATGGGTGTGGTTTTAAGTCTTTATTTCTTTTTGCATGTACAGCAATTTTATGTTCCTCTAAGGTTTCTTTCACTTTTTCATATGTTTTGTTTAAAAGTTCATGATGTTTTTGAAGATATTGTTCATAAATTTGCATTTGATCTTCCTGATCAAAAATCTCGCGACTTGAAGTATGACCTAATAAGAGACTGTAGGGTGTGAAGTTTGTTGCAGAATGTATTGTGTTGTTATACGCTATTAACGCATATTTTATTAAAGAGGTTATTCTTTCTTTCGGAAATTTTTGTTTTAATATTCTGATATGTTCTAAAAAAGTAGAATGCATCCTTTCAACAATACCATTTGACTGAGGGTTTCTCGGTGTTATAAAGTGAGGTTTAATTTTATGTAAGGTTAACAACTTAAGTACTGTATTGTTCGAGAATTCGTTTGCATTATCCATACTGATCTGTTCTGGAACACCATAAAATCTAAAGAAGTCAATTAGGGTGTCGGCAATTTCTACAGCATTTTTAGATTGTACCAGAAATGCCTGTGCAATTTTTGAAAAAGCGTCTACAAATGTGACGTAATTATGACCTTCTATAACAAATGTATCTGCATGTATAATTTGCATGGGTCTACTGGGTGTATTTGTAAGCATCATTTCTATCTGAGGGGGGTGTCTGTCATACTTGGCTCGTTGACACATTTCACAAGCATCTATAAACTGTTTCACTAATTGCTGCATCTTTGGAAAATAATATCGGGTAGAAATGTGTTTTGTAGTTTCTATTATTCCACGGTGGTTAGTCTTTCCTGAATGATGAGCGTTAATTATGTCCTGTATCTCATCGTATTCTATTAAAGGTATTTTGTGTTTTGGACATGATATTATCTCCGGTGCGTTGTCGTTAAAATGTTTTATGTACACTCTACTAAAATCTTTGTATATAGCGTCGGTGTCGAAGTTGAAATAATGTTTTTTATTCGACCCAATATAATTTTTAAAGAATTCTAATATTTCTTGTTCGTTATTATTGCGGGAAATTTGAACAAAAAACTTATCCTGTTTTCCTACTCTCAAATGTTTCACTTTTCTAGGGTTATTGAGGACTGTTGTAATAAAATATTGATTTGGTTTTGATTCGATGGCATCTTCGGATATTTTTATACCTTCTTTTGGTTCTAAATTAATATTAGAATGATCACTCTCTAAAAGTACGTCTTCAAAAGGTAATCTCCTTTGATAAACGGTGAGTCTCAAATTTTCTCGTACAGTCCTGGGTGATGGAGTATTTAATTCACGATCTTGATTTCTCTCTTCTTCTTCATCGACATTTGCTATCTATGTCTGGTTATTGTTGTCGTTATTTTCTTTCGTTAAAGTGTTGATTTGTATACGAGATAAAGCATCTGCATTTGTGTTGTACTTGCCTTTTTTATAAATTTTCTCGTAATCAATCTCTTCTAGTTTCAATCGCCATCTGACAAGTTTCGAGTTTGGTTCTTTTAAATTCATAAGCTATACAAGTGGGGCGGTGGTCGGTGTATATATAAAATTTACGACCAAACAGATACGGTCTGAAATATTTTGTGGCCCATACTATTGCAAGTAATTCCTTCTCAATCGTAGAATATTTTTGCTCAGAGTCATTTAATGTTCTTGAGGCATAACAAACTGGGCGGTCTGAACCTATGTTTCCTTGGCTTAGTACGGCTCCTAATGCGACATTACTAGCGTCTGTTGTTAGAATAAATGGTTTCGTAAAATCAGGGTATTGCAAAATCGGGTCATTTATTAAAATTTTCTTGCATGTTTCAAAGGCGTTGATAAAATCTTCGGTATGTCTTATTTCTGCACCCTTTTTTAAACAAGCTGTAAGAGGTTTTGTTAATTTCGCAAAGTTTTTACAAAATTTTCTGTAATATCCTATTAAACCTAAAAATCCCTTAATTTCTTTTCTATTACGAGGTAATGGGTACTTAAGGATGGCTTCGATTTTATCTGGGTTCGGTGTAACGCCGGCACTAGTAATTTTATGCCCCAGGTATGCTATTTCTTTTCGCAAAAATTCGCTCTTATCCAATTGTATTTTTAATCTTGTTTGTCTTAGTCTTTCAAACACTTCTCTGAGTCTTTCCATATTATTTTGGAGTGACGTTGAAAATATTACTATATCATCCAGATATGCAAAGCAGATTTCATTTTGCAACCCTCTTAAGACGTTGTCGATAGTTTTCTTGAAAGTGCTGGGAGAATTCCGCAACCCAGCTGGAATTTTAGTAAATTCAAAATGACCATTGTTAGTTGAAAACGCAGTTTTTTCAATGTCTTCAGGAGATATTTCTATTTGGTGATAACCTAAAGCTAAGTTCAGGGTGGTAAAATATTGACTTTTTCCTAGTTTGTCTAAAATATCCGATATATTTGGAATTGGGTATTTGTCTTCTATAGTACGTTCATTTACTCTTCTGTAGTCAACCACCATTTTCCATTTTTTATTTCCACTATCATCTGCCCTTTTAGGTACAATAAGGACAGGTGAACTCCAAGGTGATATAGAGTTTCGTATGATGCCTTGTTGTAGGAGAGTATCTACTTGCCTTTTTACTTCTTGTTTATGTACTTCCGGCAGGCGATAAGACTTAACAAAAATTGGATCTTCGTTGTTAAGACGAATTTTGTGTTTTACAGTATTAGTAAAAGACAAAGGTTCTCCTTCAACATAAAATATATCTCTATATTCTTCACACAGTTATCCAATGGCATTTTGTTTTTCGGCATTTAAATGATCTATATGCACATTTTTTAAATTTGATTTTCGTTTCTCATCCCAATCGATATCAGAATCAATATCCATTGGTTCACTATCACGATCTAAATTATTGCACTCAATTTCGTTAAATTCCTCCGCAGGCAATGGTTTTGTAAATTTTATACTGATAGGTTTTTCACTAACATTTAAAACAGTGGTTGTTGCAAAACCATTTTGAATTTTTACTAAGGCAGTAGGCGTTTGAATATTTTTGCATAATTGCGTTGCATTAATAATACCAAATTTACTATTTATATTAACAGGTAATTTTACGAGTTTTTGGCAACGAGGTTCAATAAATATTTCATGTAATGTAATTATAGAGTGATTTTTTACTGTCTCTATTTCTTTGTTGAAATTATCTGAAATAAATACAGGAATTTCTGTATTTTTTGTTTTTAAAATTCGTCTCGAAAAATCAATGCTTGCCCCTAAAATTTGTAGTAGATCTAAACCTATTAAAACATGATATTCTGGATGCACATCGTAAACATAAAATTTATGTAGTAATGGACCAACCTTAAAGGTCCTTGGTAAAGGAATAATGACTGTTTTATCGTGAAAACTAGACGAATGGGTGGATTTTATCTGAAAAGGTTCGGTACTTGTAAAGTTAGAGTAATATTTGTCTACAACAGAGTTACTTAAAAGTGATTTAGTTGATCCTGTGTCTATCATTAATTTGAAATTAACAGCCGGTATAATTACGTAAGGAAGTTTACAGCTATTCTCTGTGTTAATTGATATTAAATTTGGCTTATATCTGAGGCTTCTATTGGAAAATTTACGGCATTGTTAAAATCTGGTTCATATTGGTAATTTTTATAATCATTATATGTTTCAGGATTTTCAGTGGAATAAGGATTTTCAGCGTAACCTTGGTTTTCTGAATGATAATTAATATCATTGCCATTATTATCTAAACAGCAGTTGTCATATACATTACTGTCGGTATAATGACAATAATAGTCGACCCCTGCATTTTCTAAATGCTCTGGTCTCTCTATTTCATTGTGAAAAAGTTCGCCTGAACTAAAATTTCTATGAGGCTGATTTGGTACAAAATTTTGCTGTTGTCTCGCATTAGCATTGCTAAATATGCGAGTCGAATTTTTGGTGGACGTCTCCATAGGAGTCGGCCTATATTCTTGATTATTTTGAGGCATAATCTGCCTTCTGAAAGAGTTACTAGGACCTGGTAATGGTCTTCGTAGCTGATTAAATGAATTATGAGGTCGTACTGACATATTAAACGGATTGGGAGGACGTTGAGGTATTGCGAAATGAGTCGGCTGCTGATAAGGCATTTGCTGCCGTGGAGCATTTAATACATTTGGTTTTAAATTATTAATATAATTAGAATTAGATAGAGGTATATTATTGGTAAAATTATTTTGACTAGCGTTATTACTATTTTTATAATGTTTCTCTGCATAATTAAAATTTTCATCTTCTATAACTAAACTCATTGCATGTTCCAAATTAACTGGATGCTGCAACCTTATAGCTAACCCTAACTGCCCTTGCAATCCATGCAAGTAAGTTTGCAATGCTAAATTGTCATATATTGTTGTTTTAACTGATCGCTCATTTTCGTCAACTAATGTAAGTCTAATTTTAGTTTGTAATAAGCTTTTAACGTCCTGTATACGCATGCCAAACTGATAAGGTTGTTCATTCGGTCTCGGTTTTAAATTCATTAGGTCTCTAACCAATGAGTCTTCGTTTCGTTGGTCAGAAAAATACTGCAACAAAAGTTGCCTTATTCGTGGCCAGTTTGTTGCGTCTTCGCGACTTCCGATTAAAATTCTTGCCCTACCTTCTAATTTACTTAAAATAGTTCTCAATAACCATTCATTATTAGGGTCATTAGCATCAGTTCTGTTTGTAAAAGTAGTAAGGAAGCTATCACATGCCGAAATAAATATTGCCAATGTGGCTTGATCACCATTATAAGTCGGTATAGCATTTAAATGAAATGCTTGTGGTAAATTTGCCATTTTAAAATTATAAGAATTATTATCTAAACTAGAACTATGTGAAATATTATTATTACTTTTCCTTATTGGGCTTCTATGTCTATAGTTTACTGTGTTATTTAATTGATCGATATTAGAATCAGTAACACTCATGAATAATAAAAATTAAAAGGAATAAAATTATAGGAAATAACGAGATCACTTACAGAAATATAATCCTATTATGTATCTCTGTCTGTGGAGCTATGGCGATGACGTCCAAGTCTCCAGGCTACTAGTGGGTCGTGGCGATGATGTCCAGGTGAACCCAGTGATGTAAACTGTTGCTGAACCTTTGGCGAAGTTGTCCGGTTGATTCAGAGAATTGATGACTGATCGGACCTATGGCGATGTTATCCAAGTGGCTGAGCAGTTGAAGATGCTGTCGTGGTTCGCCGCCGGTGAAAGCTGTCCAGGTAGTTGACGATGTTGTTCAGGATACCCAGCGATGCTCTTTCTTACGGCAAACTTGGAGTAATTTGCGGTTCGTTCAATAAATAGTTGAAACTAAAGTGTCACTTTTTCGCGATTTTTGTCGTCAAAACGGCACTTTGAACATCCACACGATCTGCGCCAAATAAATTGTAACTCCGGTTTACGGCTTTAAAAGTAAATTTATTTATTTATTCAAAGCTTGGTGAGTTACAATTCATTAAAAAATATAAGAACTGCAAAGACACAAGGCTAAGTCTAATACAGAACTAATTAAAATTATCAATCTACACATATTTAATAACTTGGGTGGTATGATGTCGATCATGTGACATCAGGTCATTGGTGTGGAAGTTTACAATAAAAATACTAACTTGCAATATTAAAGTTAATGATCTAAATAAACTTGCTAAAGTAGATATTATATTATATACGTATTATAAAGGAAACATTTATAAATGCTGAAATGCAGAATTGCATGTAAATTAACAATTAGATTTAAAATATTCCTATATACTTATATACAGTGCAAATACATAACTCACGTCAGAGTCTTTTAAAACTTGAGTAGTTATCTTCTTGGTTAAATTTTTCAATTTATTTTCAAATTCGTTTTTTAAATCTTCCAACTCTGTGCTCAGCTTTAGGTAATATGGAAATTATTCTTTGTGCTACATCATCTTTGTTCTTCTGATAGTCGACTATCCTGTTGAATCAACTGGATCAACGACGTTGTATGATCTGTGGTTTTGCAAATCAAAATCACCACTTGTAGTTCTTGTGAAAATTTAACTTTCAGTACTTTTGAAATTAAAATCTTTATTGGACTGGCAACGCCCGAACTTATTGATAGACATTTTAGAAGCAATGGGTAGGCAACTAGTAGTAGATTAGCCTGCAAAGTATAAACATCAGAAATGTCTGCTTGTACTTTTATGGTTCTTATCACAAATTTTTTTTACATCCAAATTTGTTAAGATTTATGACAAACTGCAGCATTTGTTTGTGTGCACTGGTGGTAGTGTTGGTTACAGGATTTGAACATTGTAGTGGAAGTTACATTTGAATTTTCTTTGTTTTGGAGTGTATTCTGCAATTGAACAGTTATTTTTTTGCACCGTGGTTATCTTATCTCCTGGTATTGTGTTGATGGAAAAAGCTTTTAACTTTATCAGTTTCTTTATATTTCATTTTATACTGTTTATCTACAGCTGTCCATAAATCATGAGTGACTGCTCAAGATGTGGTATTGCTGGTAGGACATTTAGTTGTGACACCTGTAAGCTCTTGTTCTGTGAGCAGTGTTTAGACCTTAGTGCCTCGGAGATTAGATGCATGGAGTTGATGAAGAGGAAGCTGTTGTTTGTGTGTTCTGATTGTGAGGACGGTCTCAAGCAGTTGCCAAACCTAATTGCTAGAATTAGTGATGTCGAGAAGCAGCTTAAGAAATTGAAAGTGACACCAAAGTTACCCAATACTGTACAGGTTCCAACTGGTAATGACTCCTATATGGAGGATATCATACAGGAGATTCGTAAGCGAGACAAGAGGAAGTCAAACATTGTTATTTTTGGACTGACCGAATCTGAGTCTGGGTCTACTGCTAGGCGTGGTGAGAGTGATGTTGACAGACTGGAAGTGAAGAATATCCTCCACAAGTTGTGTGCTGAGGGTAATTATTCCCAGATTAGGCCATTTCGCCTGGGTAGGTATTCCAGCAGTGCATCCGTTTCTAGACCTCTGAAGGTTACTCTCTCTGATGAACATCAGGTACTTAGTATTCTGCGCAGGACTAGAAGACTCAAGGATGATCATTTGTATAGTAATGTCAGAGTTGGGCAGGATTGGATGATGGTAAAGCAAACCTCAAGATTAAGTATGTTAACGGTGTTCCGACTATTGTTTCAGCCCAACAGTGTTAAGACACCAAGTTATTACCAGAATTCTCGTGATTTACGCACTAAAACAGAAAATCTCTATCTACGATTGTGGCGGTTGTCTGAATTGAAGATAATTTCTCTTAGTGAAACTAATTTACAGTCAGACATTGGTGATTCCGAACTATTTCCGCGTTCATACAGTGTATTTAGAGCAGATAGGAGACTGGATGTTACTACTAAGAGATCTGGTGGAGGAGTACTTTTGGCAATTCATTGTGATGTTCAAGTGGCTCAAGTAGATTTATCTGCTATTCTAGAGGCTGTACCAGTTATTGATATTGTTGCGTGCAGGTGCACTTTGGATCAGATTGTGTTTCATGTGGTTTATATATATATATATATATATATATATATATATATATATATATATATATATATATATATATATATATATATATATATATATATATACCACCATATGTGTCAGCAGTGCAGCTTGAACGTTTCCTTACTGTGCTGTCTGTCATTCCGCTGTTGGAAAATTTGGATATTATTGGTGATTTTAATGCACCTCAGTTTATTTATGGACAAATAACTGATCCTAAAACCAAAGCTATCCATGATTTTTAATTTTTTTTAAATCACAGATTTATAATATTTCTAATAGAAGCAATAGGCTGCTTGACCTCGTGTTTGCCCGTTCTAATTACTCGGTTCTCCATGATATGGATCCACTAGTGCCCGAGGATGCATATCACCCTGCTTTAGGCATATTTCCTGAATACAGGAAGAATTACAATGGTCCTAAGTACTTTACATGTAACAATCAGGTCTCTTACAACTTTCGAAAGGCTAATTACCCTGCACTGTATGCTGCAATACTTGATGAAGATTGGTCTCAACTGAAGTCCTTTACTACCACTGATAAGGCTTGTAGTTACTTTTATGGCAGACTTTACAGTCCGACAATAGGCATGGATGCAAAATGATGAAAATGTTTTGTATCCTCCTACTATGTCGAAAATCATAACTACTGGACAATTGATAGTCCCTTTATTAATCTTATTTTTAAAGAGGTAGACATTGATCCAATTCAATCCATAGCAGGTGGTAGTGGAATTTTCCTTTATGTAACAGTAAAGGATTTTTTCACGCCCGAGGAGGTACCACCCCATGCATCAAGGAGCCAGTGAAGTCCCAACGGACGTTTCCGGTTCTGGTGTATGAGTCGGTTTCCCTTATAAGCAAAAATGATGATGGCTCCTCCTTGTATAAAATATTCCGGAGGCAAAATACCCCTCCATTCGGATCTCCGGGAGAGGGGTGTACAGGGGGCGCCAACATCAAGATTTAACATATCCTTTTCGAATATATGTGGCCTAAATTCTAACCTGAACTCCGTCCACCATTTCCTCCAGACTAACAGGCCCCAACTCCTCTTCCTCACCGAAACCCAAATCAGTGCCAAAACAGCCACCAATCACCTTAATTTCCCGGGGTATGAGCTCCTTACTGCCTTTAGATTGCATGGAGGCGTGTGCGCATACGTCCGTAGCAATCTACCCTGCACCAGACTTCCCAATTTAGAAGCTGGAAGAAAAGACATACTATGGATAAAACTCTCTCTCAGGGCTGCAACTAAATTCATCTGTTGCATTTACCGGTCACCTTCTGACAACAACTTTGTCCAGCTCTTTGACTACCTTTCTGAAAAAACCGACTATCTGATTTCTGAATATCCTTCCTCCGAGGTCACTATTCTTGGCGACTTCAATGTCCATAATAAGGAATGGCTAGGATCTTCAAAAACCGATCCACAAGGGAGAGCAGCGGAGGCCTTTGCAGTCAGCAATTCTTTGGCCAATATGGTTCAGCAACCTACTTACTTTCCTCGTATCCCAACACACAGCTCAAATCCCTTGGATCTCCTTCTTACTACAAATCCTGAATGCTATAAGATATCAGTCACCGCCCCCCTTGGTCGCTCAGACCACGGCATGGTCACTGCTTCCTGTGCAATGCAACCCGAGGTCACACAGTCATCACACCCACGTATCGTTTGGCACTACAACTCCGCAAACTGGGACGAAATGCGGGATTACTTTTCCTCATGTCCATGGGCGTCTGTCTGCTTCTCTCATCCTGACCCCTCTGATATCTCAGAAAACGTCACCGAAATTATCCAAGCTGGCATGGAATTATTTATTCCACGTACACAGAAAACCTCTTCAGCCACTCAAAAGCCCTGGTTCTCTAAATCCTGTGACAAGGCCAGACTTGAAAAGGTCAAAGCTCACAAAACGCTTCTACACAATCCCAGTCAAGAAAATCGTCAAGCATTCAACGACGCAAGAAACCGCTATGTCCGCATTCTTTCTGAGGCAAAAAACTCGTTTAATAACCACATCAAAAACAAAGTCCTCTCAAGCTCCAACGGCGGCAAACCCTTCTGGACTCTTGCTAAGTCTATTGGGAATAATTTCTGCAAGAGCACGTTCCCACCTCTCGTCTCCGGTGACGAAATTGTTTCTACCGCCCTGGGCAAGGCTAAACTTTTTGCTTCGTTGTTCGCCGGAAATTCTACTCTCAACCCACCTTCAAATGTTCAACCACCAACAGTCCCCAACGTCGCGCATAAAATGACTGATATCATTTTCAAAACTAAAAAGGTACGAAAGATGCTCTCTTCTCTTAATACCAGGAAAGCCTCTGGCCTTGACGAGATCCCAGCAATTGTTCTCAAAAAATGCGCACCAGAACTTGCTCCTGTCCTGACTCGTCTGTTTCAGATATCTTACAATAAAGGCATATTCCCTAGTAACTGGAAAACTGCTCGAGTACAACCCATCCCCAAGAAAGGATCCAAAGCGCTTCCTAGCAACTACAGGCCTATTTCTCTCCTTTCAGTCATCTCTAAAGTGATGGAAAAGTATATAAACACCGAACTACTAAAATTCCTTGAAAAACACAGTCTAATCCACGACAGGCAGTATGGATTCCGTCAGCGCAGATCGACTGCCGACCTCCTTTCCTTTGTCACCCATTCTTGGAACAAGTCTATGGAACAACACGGTGAATCCCAGATTGTTGCTCTAGACATATCCAAAGCATTCGACCAGGTCTGGCACGCAGCGCTGCTTAATAAACTTCCGGCCTATGGCCTACCACCAAAACTTTGTACCTGGACAGCAAATTTCCTCTCCAACAGGAGCATATCTGTTGTTGTGGATGGCCATTCCTCTAAACTGTATCCAATTAATGCAGGAGTTCCTCAAGGTTCAGCTTTAGCCCCTACTTTGTTTCTTCTCCACATCAATGACCTCCTCTCTAGCACATCCAACCCAGTTCACAGTTACGCGGACGACAGCACCCTCCACTCAAACATACAATATTCTAAGCCTGTCTCTTTAGCCCAATTAGATGAGGATCGCAGACTCATGGAGGGTTCTGTCTCCGTAGACCTCCAAAAAATATTAGACTGGGGAAGTAGAAATCTTGTACAATTCAACCCCACCAAAACTAAGTCTTGCTTTCTTTCTCACAAGAGATACAGCAGCCCTAGACCCATCACAATGAACAACCAAGTTATTCAAAGTAATGAGTCATTTTCTCTTGTTGGCATTTCTGTGGATCGAAATCTTAATTGGCACCAACATGTTACATCAATTGCAGAAGCGGCTGCTAAGAAATTGGGTTTCCTCTTCCGGGCTCGCAAATACTTTTCACCAACTAATCTCTATACCTTATACACTTCACAAATAAGGCCAAACCTCGAATACTGCTCCCACATCTGGGGTGCAGCAGCCGCTTCTACACTCGCTATCCTGGACTCCATTCAAAAGAGAGCTATACGTCTCATCGGTGACCCTACCCTCACCCAAAGGCTTCCATCCCTTGCCCACCGACGTGCCGTTGGTGACCTCTCTCTCTTTTATAGATATCTGCACGGGCACTGCTCAGAGGAGCTTTCCTCCATAATTCCCCCACCTGCTGCCCCCAGCAGATCTACCAGGGGAACAGAGCGAATGCACCCTTTTACTGTCCAGGTCACCAGACATAGAACATCTTGTTATGCCCGCTCTTTTGTCCCGAGGACTTCCAAGTTGTGGAATTCCTTGCCGGCACATGTTTTTCCTTCTCCTCCGAACCTCCAAACCTTCAAGTCCAGAATTAACAAGTTGCCTCTTTCCTCCTTGTCAACACCCACGGTACGATAGTATTTAGGCTGTAAGCCCTCGTGGTGTGTTGTTGACATAAAAAAAAAAAAAAATCTTTGAACAACATGTTCCTCAGTGCAAGAGGTCATCTAGAACATTTCCTCCCCGGTTTACTAATGAGGTAATAAATGATATAAAAAATAAGAAGAGGTGCTATGCAAGATATAGGAGGCATAAACGTGAGAGTGATCATGCAGAGTATAGTCTTCTTAGATCTATAGTTAAAAACAAGCTACGAGAGGCATATGCTGAGTATGTGCGTGGAACTGACGAGTCTCTTAAGGTTGATCCCTCTAGATTTTGGTATCACATACAGGAAAGGAGACGAGCAAGTAACATTCCAAGTACTGTGTCTGACGAAAATGGCATGATTTATAATAAGCATCAAACAATTGTTAACTGTTTCGTAAACTATTTGAAAAGTGTGTACCATCCTCAATACATCACTGAACCAGTGGATACCTCTGGGCCATCGCATATGGCAGACAGTGTGGCAGTGATTGGTGATAAGGAAATTCTTAAAGCCATCAAGAATCCCAAGAACAAGTTTACCCTTAGGTCTTTTCATAAAAACCAATTCTAACAGACCTTGTGTTTGCGGATATCTCCTTTTATCCAGTTGAATTTCATCATTAGTGAAGGCTAAGTGTTTGTTACCAAGACTCGATTTTCCTGTATCTGTATTGTAGCGAGCACCATACATTTGTTCGGTGGTAGCAACTCTCGGTGGTTCAGTTAAATACTTGTCTACATAATATCGAACTCGTTTAGGATAGTGATCAAAAAATTATATATATGCTGGTGTGGTTGCGATAGCTTTTAGGCCATAATTAATCTCTTGAAGTGATGGGATATCCTGATCTCAAATTATTTCCACATCTGGTTCGGCTTCAAAATCTTCATGGTCTTCAAGAAACTCGACTGTGGGTTTCTTTTCTGATATATCATCGGTAACTTCTTTGATTTGTTCAGCTGTTGGCTGCAGTTTAAGTGTTGATGTGTTTTTAGATATTTCATTTAGTGTCTCGACAACTGGTTTATATAAACGTTGTAAGACGTCATCATTCTCCGATCAGTCGAGCTTAAGCATTAAATCATTTTGTGGAATGTTTTCAGCAAGTTGTACATTTTTTTCTTGATTTTTCTTTCTTGCCTACCCATGACCTGTCGTCTGTCCTGTCTGTCCTGTCTCTCCTGTTTGTTCTGTCTGTCCTGTCTGTCCTGTCTGTTCTGTCTGTCATGTCTGTCATGCCTGTCATGTCTGCCCTGTCTGTCCCGTCTGTCTCGTCTGTCCCGTCTGTCCCGTCTGTCCCGCCTGTCCCGCCTGTCCCGCCCGTCCCGCCCGTCCCGCCCGTCCCGCCCGTCCCGCCCGTCCCGCCCGTCCCGCCCGTCCCGCCCGTCCCGCCCGTCCCGCCCGTCCCGCCCGTCCCGCCCGTCCCGCCTGTCCCGCCTGTCCCGCCTGTCCCGCCTGTCCCGCCTGTCCCGCCTGTCCCGCCTGTCCCGCCTGTCCCGCCTGTCCCGCCTTTCCCGCCTTTCCCGCCTGTCCCGCCTGTCCCGCCTGTCCCGCCTGTCCCGCCTGTCCCGCCTGTCCCGCCTGTCCCGCCTGTCCCGCCTGCCCCGTCTGCCCCGTCTGCCCCGTCTGCCCCGTCTGCCCCGTCTGCCCCGTCTGCCCCGTCTGCCCCGTCTGCCCCGTCTGCCCCGTCTGCCCCGTCTGCCCTGTCTGTCCTGTCTGTCCTCTCTAGCCTGGCTCTTATTGGTTGTAACCAATATACTTCGATTAATATAAAGTGATCGAATTATTTTCTATATCTCCCTTTGTGTACATCATTTTCTGTCCTGTCAGAGAGTTATTTGTCCCGCCTGTCTTGTCTGTCCTATCTGTCCTATCTGTCCTATCTGTCCTATCTGTCCTGTCTGCCCTGTCTGCCCTGTCTGTCCTGTCTCTGTGTATCTTCTATCTGCCCTGCCTGTCACGTCTGTCCTGTATGCCCTGTCTATCCTGGCTCTTTTTGGATGTAACCAATATACTTAGATTAATATAAAGTGATCGAATCCTTTTATATATCTCCCTTTGTGTACATCTTTTTTTACAATCACCAACACACCATACTTATTTTCTTTCCAGCGTTGATAGTATATATTTTTAAATTGTTTAAATTTAATATCAGTAGATAGGGCGACACCTGGGACCATCCCCTCCACTTTTTACTGCGCATGCGCGTGACGTCATGCGCATGCGCTGACCTGCGCAGACCTGTGACAGTTGACAGCTGACCTGTCAGATTTGACAGGTGTCAAATGTCACTGACCTGACAGCTGTCAACGTCAGCTGTCACCTGACCTGACATGTGTCAACGTCAAATGTCACCTGACCTGTCAGATGACGTCACAAGCATTCCAAGATGGCTGACCTGTCATAGACAGTTGCAAGCCGGGTTCTCTCTATGGAACTAACCTGAGATGACGTCACAAGCATTCCAAGATGGCTGACCTGTAAGAGACAGCTGCAACTCCGGGGTTCTCTCTATGGAACTAACCTGAGATGACGTCACAAGCATTCCAAGATGTCTGACCTGTGTGTCCATAGATATCTACAAGTCAGGTTAGCTCTCCATGTGTGTTTGTCTGATTGTTTATTAAGGTTATGTATTTGTTTATTAAGGTTATGTTCGCTCACGTGTCATCTGTTTGTTTATTAAGGTTATGTTTGTATTTGTTTATTAAGGTTATGTCATGTGTGTGTGTGTTGATTACCATGCATCTGCTTGTTTATTAAGGTTATGTATTTTGTTTATTAAGGTTAGGTGTTCGTAAACACAGCTGTTTGGTTTGTTTATTGTGTTGTTGTTGTTAAGGTGTATTGAAGTTTGTTAGGGTATTTCGTTTTTGGCGGGAAATTTGAATTTGTTTGAAAATTTCTGTCTGTTGTGTCCAGAGATCTTACTCCTCAAGCTAGAGAACATTCTATTTGTAAAGTTGTAGAGTGTAGAGAATATTCTCTAGCTCGAGGGGAGACATCTGTTGGACACAGTCATTCGGTTTAGTCACACACATACATATATGAGGAAGATATATTGAGCGGGTAATTTGAAATTTTGAATTTAATTTGAAATATGATTTTTGAAAGAAAAGCATTCGCCAGAAATTAGATTTGAACCCCCAACCATACAACTTACTAAGATATGCAAACGCCCCTAAACCGATCATGCTATTCAGACATACGATGAAAGTTTGTTATCAGTGGGTATATATATAAAACAGAAACCTGTTACATAAAACGAGTTTATGAGGCTGCTGAGTTTGTGTGTGTGGGCAGGGGTGGTATCTCTATTACATTCCAATTGAATAATAGGAACTGTAATGTTAAAAACAATTGTTTATTTATAGTAAAAAGAAATTTAAAACACGTACCAATTTACCTATCTAATATCATTTAATAACAAAAACGTTTCAAGTAAACTATATCAATAAGAAAAACGTATTTACATCTAGATATGTTAATGAGTTTATTTTAATAGCCTAATAAAACTCGGGACTTGGTTTTATTGCCGGCGTGTTTGTTTATGTTAGTGTGTTTGTATTTTGAATGAATGAATCTAAATTTATATAGGGAGTGATCAAAAACACACAAGTAACAAAACTCGATTTAAAACAACTAAATTAAACTTTGATATACGAGGATTGTTTGATAAGTATTGTTTGTATGTAAACATAAATAATATAATAGTATACTTACATACAGCAAGAGACGTCAGCCTTCTTTCACAGCTTAACACACACTAACGTATGTTGAGGTCTTGAATGGGGCCCCGTTATAGAAATAACACAGTTGTTTAATGACATCCACTTGAACCAAACAAAACATATAGACGCTGTTGTTGATTGTTAACACACACACACACACACGTCATGACAGCTCGAAGTCTTTAATTAGACTGACAGAGCTGTGTAATAAAAGACAGACAATTGATTGCCCAACAAGTATCTTAGATAATCTTGTTTGAGCTTGTACAGCTGTTTAACACACACGTCATGACAGCTCGAAGTCTTTGCTTAGACTGACAGACAGAAAGGGGTTAATAAAAATGCAACAAAATAAAAATAAAACAACTGTTTTACATACAATAAAAATTTATTAGGATTAATTAAGTTGTACATATTGATACATAAATGACATACTATTATTACATAATGGCTCTAACGATGCCCGTTAGAGGTTTATATTCCATTACACTGTCATGAATAACCAGACAATAAACACGAGTATTTTTTGGGAAGTTGGCGTGACTCATAAACTCCACCTTAATGTCCACCGTTGAAGACTTGATTGACTCGTTCTGGTGCTGACAGTCAATAACAAATAGAGCTCTGTCTTTAAACTCGTCATAATTCAAGATGGGCTCCGACATGTTTTTATAACAGAAGCTTTTTTTGAAAATCTGTATACATGTTATAGGCTTCTGCATATTTCGATTTCTCAAAATTCATATTCATAGATTCATAAGGGTAGCATTCTGAATTTAGAAACACTCGAAGGTCCATCATACCAATGTTATCGAAATAGTCTGACCTCTTCTTCACGTTATCCTTACGATCTGTTTGAAATGCTATAATCACATATCGAGGTCTTTCCAAGTTGGTTGCAGTTTTAACAGCCCACACATCTCTGTTGATATCTCTGAGTGCTGGTAACTCGTATATGTCCCATTTACGGTATGCGAGAAATATAGAGGTGTCTTTGGCTATTTTATCCATCAGTTCCAATTTCATTTTATCATTGGGAAAGACATGTTTTACCTTTAAAAACATATTGGTTACGGTAATTTTTGCTCGTGCCGTACCTGTGCTGTAATAGCCATTGGAATCGTTTCGACTTCTTGTAAAGCGGAACGTATGTTTGCCACAGAGAACTCCTTTGAAATGATGAAAGAAACTGAAGAGGAACCAGACAGGTATGAGCATGTGAAACTTGTTATCATTTAAGGTGATGTGCTCCGACGACACATTCAGACCGGCGTTGCTAAGAGATTGGGCTTCATTCTTACTGAACGATAGCAGACTTTTGATGATGGTTGTGGTGTATGGGTCTCGCACTCGTTCCACTTCCTTGTTATTTAACTCATAGGTCATTGATTCAAACAGAGCTGCTCCTCCATTATTTGACAGATAACAAGCACCAGTGGCATTTTGGATTGCTACAGGTTCCAGAGCACCTTCGATTATTAGAGCTGACTCGGCCAGACATACGAACGCATCTTGTTGGTTGATGGCTATTTCAATTTCATCGCTGTTACCAAACGATTTAGTTGGTGAATAGTAAGAGCGCAGCTCTTCTCGATCGATGCCATCATCAAACACGGGTTCTTTGAATATTTCTAGTTTTGACGACATGATAACCCAGGCTTTGCAGGAACTCAATATTAGCGGGACGAAGCGTACCCTTTGACGTGTCTGACTCAACTGAATTTGATGTGGTAGATGCACTTGCTTTTATATCCTTGAAGACCAACATACTAAGCAACTTTTATAAGTTTCAAGCGAACAGACACCTCTTCACCTTGAAAGTTGACAGGAACTGAATCTTGGTCGACGATGTCGATGCTTATATTGGAAATCTCTTGCTTGTTCACCGGCAAGTAAATTAAATTTTTAGGTTCTATGTCGATTGCGTAGCCAGGATCAACCATCGGCGCAAACTCATACAGCGTATGTGAGGGTTGTCCGTTATAATAGGAACCAGACACGATATTGGTTTCGATGCGAATCTGTCTAACATCCACTATATCAACCGGTAAATCAGATTCATAAAAGGTGTCCGGCTGAAGAACTTGTTTTGAAAAGCCCAACATTCGCCCAATCGAACCATCAAATTCAAAACTGACATTTGTATAACACTTTAGTCTGCATTTGATGGTGTTCGGATTAGGTCTCAGAATCAGAGCCTGTTGCTTTTGTTCGTGTGTTGCTGTAGCACCAACAAGTTCATTTTGAAGTAACTCTTCCAAGTGTGTTATTTCATAAGCACCGGTGGGTATCGTGATGGTTCGCCAACCGGTTCCTTCTTTTACATGAAATTTGTTTTTACCTTCATAGATGTTGGGTATGTTGTTGTAGGTGTGAAAGCCTATCAAGGCAACAGCATAATTACCATCCAAAACAATTGGTGGATGGTAGTCTGACGACAGATGGGAGCTGCGGTCTTTCAACACAAAGGTGTGCGCCATGACTGATACACACAGGCTACTGTTTCAGTCTTTTATTGCATTGGTTTTTGCAGATACAACCCATAACCGTAGCGCTGTTTCTTGAGATACATGCCTTTGCCCAGTCTCTTGCATTTTGGCTTAAATTTCAAGCCACTCCCTCTCCTACCCATCGCGATGGCTTCCATTGTTTTGTTGTGTCGTTCTTCCTCCTCTAGTTTCTGTTTCGCAGACTTGGCATCGTTCACGGCTTTGGCAATACCTGCAGCACCGCCACCCAGAGCTCCTAGTGCTGACAGCCCACCAAATATAAGAGGCAACAACGGAAGGAAGCCTCCACTTTTAGGTATTGGAATAACTCGAGGTTTCTGCACATTCTTACGTCCACCAATGTTTCTAACGATTGTATGAGCTATATCAAACACGGCGTTCGCTGTTGGAATAAGGTTTCTATCTTTTATAACTTCCTCAATCAGACTTAGTATGTTTTTAAAGGGGACCTTCTTCTTTGGCTTCGAGTTGATTACATAAAACCCCTCATCAAGTTTTCTGTTAACTTTCATGGTGTTTGTAACGCTAGCAACGTTTCAGCAAAACCTGTATCTGTCTTTGTTAATAACAACCCTCACTCTGTGACACCAACATGCATACTGACTGGGTGTCTCACTTGCATTCATTTATATATACACACCCAATAAAATATAGTTTAGTTTAAGTTAAGATGCGTACCAGCAAACACGCTTCTGCCTTACCCATTACAAATATAGACGATGTTGTTACGGACACAGCTCAACAACAACTGAGGCATGGTCCTCTCTTTCCAAACACCGTTCGCTGTATCATATGTGGTCCGAGTGGTTGTGGTAAAACTAATGTCATGCTGAGTTTATTGTTTGAAGCAAACGGTTTAAAATTTGATAACGTGTATGTGTATTCAAAGTCTCTGTATCAACCGAAATACAAGATGTTAAAGGAGGTGATGAATGCAACAAAAGGTGTTGGTTACTATCCTTATAGAGAAAACGATGAAATATTAGATCCGGCAGATGCCAAGGACAACTCTGTGTTTATATTTGATGATGTAGCTTGTGACAAACAAGATAAAATAAGAGCATACTTCAGTATGGGCAGACATAAGAATATTGATTCATTCTATCTCTGTCAAACATATACACGAATACCCAAGCATCTGGTACGTGACAACACCAATGTTATTGTGTTATTCAAGCAAGATGAAACCAATTTAAAACATGTGTACGACGATCATGTAACCACCGATATGGACTTTAAACAATTTAAAACTATCTGCCACCAATGCTGGAAAGATAATAAGTATGGTGTGTTGGTGATTGTGAAGGAAAACGATGTACACAAAGGTCGATATAGAAAAGGATTCGATAGATATATATTATTCTAACAATGGTAGACAGGACAGACAGCTGTCTAACACAGCTGTCTAACAGACAGCTGTCTAACAGACAGCTGTCTAACAGACAGCTGTCTAACACACAGCTGTCTAACACACAGCTGTCTAACAGACAGCTGTCTAACAGACAGCTGTCTAACAGACAGCTGTCTAACAGACAGCTGTCTAACAGACAGCTGTCTAACAGACAGCTGTCTAACAGACAGCTGTCTAACACACAGCTGTCTAACACAGCTGTCTAACACAGCTGTCTAACACAGCTGTCTAACACAGCTGTCTAACACAGCTGTCTAAGACAGCTGTCTAACACAGCTGTCTAACACAGCTGTCTAACAAGACAGCCGGACATCGTGATAAATAAGAAGGCATGTACCGTGACGGAGTCAGTATATGTTAAACCACCACACAACCTGTATCGCTCAAACAAATGATTAGACCTGCTGGTAACACCAAACAGTTGTAGCACAATGGAAGTGTTGGGTAAGGAAGAGCAAAAAGTTAAGAAAAGGATTTTACAACTTGCTGACAATATTAGAAAAAAACATTTAATGCTTAAACTTAACAGAGCTGAGAATGATGATGCTCTGCAACGTTTATATAAACCACTTGTTGACCCCCTAAGTGAAATATCTAAAAACACAGCAGCACTGCAGCAGCAGCAGCCACCGCAACCACTAAAGGCTGAACAAATCAAAGACGAAGTCGATATACCAGAAACGAAACGCCAAGTAGAGTTCCTGAAAGACGATGAAGTTTTTGAAGCTGAACCAAGGGAAGAGGCTGAGGCGGCAAGTTCCGATGAGGATATCCCAACATTTGAAGAGCTTGAGGCAGACCTACAAACTGTCACAACCAACCCTGCATATCAAGAATTTTTGGAGCAATATCCTGACCGACTTCGATATTATGTAGACAAGTATTTTACTGAACCACCAAGGCTCGGTACCATTGATCAAACGTATGGTGCCCGCTACGCTAAAGATACCGGTAGCTGGAGTCTTGGTAACAAACACTTAGACTTTACTGATGCTGAGATTCAACTGGGCCAAAGGAGATACCCGCAAACACAAGGTTTGCTAGAATTGTTATTTATGAAAAGACCCCGGGGGTATACTTATGACGATCTTCAACACTATAGAGATATTCTAGAAGCAACTAGTGTTTATAAAATGAACTATGATCCTAACGCCCGAACCAAGGGTTGTTCCTCTGAAAAGTATCTGACTCTAATAAAACCAGTGATAAATCCACGAGGTCGTAGATCCTCAACACCTCAAGGTTTTGGTTACACCTACGAGGAAGACGATGACGACAGCAACGACAGACATCTTAACAAAAAACAAAAGACTGAACTTAAAACTCAGAGTGATAAGAGCAGCGATAGCAACGGCATGAGCCCTAACAACAACATCAGCACCAACAACTATATGATACAAAATAACAAACAAATAGCCTATGTGTATTGGAATGACATAAACGAGTTGGTTGACAGACTTAGACTTTTAGTGGCTTCCCAAGTTGCAGGTAATACTGCTCATAACAACGAAATTCAGTCAATCTTGGAAGAACTAAAAGAAGCTAGTGTTATCACCTAGTAAGCCCACAGCCATGAAGAGACACCGACGACAACAACAACAACAGCACCAACGCAACACTGAACCATCTAATGTTAATAATTCTATAAATGTATTCCAACAAAGAGTTTACATACTTGTACTTAGAATCAAATAAAAGTCTTTGTTAAAATTAATGTGTTTTTATTTTGTAATACAATTAAAAAGTATGTCTTAAAGCAATAATATCCTGAACAAACTTATCTTGTGGTACATCTGCTAAAATACATGGATGATGTCATACTTCTAACGACTGTATTCTAGACAAGCTCAAACACGAATAATGTAGGGGTTATTGAACAGATATAACACAAGGTCATCAACTGACAGGTTGTTTACCTTTAAGAGGGCCTCTCTCTTGTGTATATTAAACAGATACACACAGACAAGCTCAAACAGGATCAAGGTTAACAACTGTAAAACGTTGTTTATCCTTCAAGAGACAGAGACACTTGTTCAGTATGTGTTAAGTCGTGAAACAAGGATGACGTCTCTTGCTGTATGTAAGTACACTCTTATTATTATGTGTGTTTGCATTCAAATAACAAATACAAACATAACCTTACTAAACAATCAGATGATTGGTAATCAACATGTATACAAACACCTAACCTCATATGTCAACAACAACTGGCTTTGTTTTATATATACAACAGCGAACAAACTTTTAACGTGTGTGTCTGTGGAGCTATTGGTTTAGGGACAGTGTATATATGTAAAGCAAACAACGGCTGATTCGAGGTTCGTGGGTTCAAATCTAAGTTCAGGCGAATGCTTTTCTTTCAAATACACATGCATCTGTCAGTTTAAGCAAAGACTTTGAACTGTCATGACGTGTTTGTTAAACAGCATGTATAAGCTTCAACAATGGCAATCAGTTGTCTGTCTGTATCCTCAACACAGAAGACACCTGTTCAGTAGTGTGTGTATTAAGCTGTGAAAGAAGGCTGACGTCTCTTGTTGTATGTAAGTACACTCTTGTATTATCATGTCTGTTTGCATTCAAATAACAAATACATAACCTTAACAAACAATCATATGACTGGTAATCAACACGTGTGTGAACATAACCTTAATAAACAAATACAGACAGCTGTGTGTGTGTGTGTGTGTGTACGAACATAACCTTAATCAACAAATACAAACATAACCTTAATAAACAATCAAAATGGCTTGGTAATCAGTCTGTATACGAACACCTAACCTTAATAAACAAAATACATAACCTTAATAAACAAACAGATGCATGGTAATCAACACACATGACATAACCTTAATAAACAATCAGACAAACACACATGGAGAGCTAACCTGACTTGTAGATATCTATGGACACACAGGTCAGACATCTTGGAATGCTTGTGACGTCATCTCAGGTTAGTTCCATAGAGAGAACCCGGGTTGCAACTGTCTATAACAGGTCAGCCATCTTGGAATGCTTGTGACGTCATCTCAGGTTAGTTCCATAGAGAGAACCCGGGTTGCAACTGTCTATGACAGGTCAGCCATCTTGGAATGCTTGTGACGTCATCTGACAGGTCAGGTGACATTTGACGTTGACACATGTCAGGTCAGGTGACAGCTGACGTTGACAGCTGTCAGGTCAGTGACATTTGACACCTGTCAAATCTGACAGGTCAGCTGTCAACTGTCACAGGTCTGCGCAGGTCAGCGCATGCGCATGATGACTCGCGCATGCGCAGTAAAAAGTGGAGGGGATGGTCCCAGGTGTCGCCCTATCTACTAATATCTGTTGTCACATGGTCGTCGTCTATTTGTTTCAAATTGGTTTGACCTGATTTAAAGGGAATAAAAAGATTAGCGTTATCACGTGTTAGATGTTTGGGTATGCTCTCATTTTATCTTGTTTGTCACAAGCTACATCATCGAATATAAACACCGGGTTGCCCAAGGCTCTTGCTGGCTCTAATATTTCATCATTTTTACTACATGGATAATAACCAACACCTTCTGCAGCACCCAGCACCTTTTGTACACTTGAAGAACACGGATGTGGCCCTCATTCAGAAATCGTACTCTTAAAAAGGAGATAGCAAGGGACTCGGAGGAGCTGCTGAAAAAATCATTTACAGCAGATCCAGTGAGAACCCGAGGGCCTGCATTTTTGTCAGGGAGGGGATGGAGTTTCTGCTCTTGGTGATTTTCTGTTCCAGGGGCCTCACAACTATCAATATTCGATGTGGAGGAGCGGACGGGCCGATGGGCATTACTGTCGGATCAGCCTATCTACCAGAAGACAGCACGGATCCTCCTCTACCCAATAAATTGGAGCAGATGATGGTGGGTAGCAGATCAGGTGGATGGCAGACCATCATCCGCATGGGTACGAACGCGCACCATGAGTTGTGGGGAAGTACGGACATAAACTCTAGAGGTGAGTCATTGTTACAATTCTTTATGAAATTTAATTTCGACATATTTAATAAAGGTAATAAACCGACCTTCGTCACAACGCGGCGTACGGAAGTTTTAGATCTAACAGTTTCCACCCAGTTTCTGGGGGACTTTGTTAAGAACTGGGCTGTGTCTGGGGAAGTGAGTAGCTCAAACCACAGATATATCCGGTTTGAAATTGCCAAAGTCGAAAGACAAACGGTATGGTACCGGGACCCTCGCAAGGCGGACAGAGAAGCCTACAGGGCAGACCTAGCAGCGGAACTTCTGGAAGTTAAGAGTACCATAGATGTACAAGTTACAAGGCTATGTGGACGACATTGTCATTGTAGTCCGAGGAAAGGTTACACAGTCAATGTGGGATTGCCTTGGCATCACAGGAGCGATGGCAAAGGGCATGCACAATAAGCCAAAGGCTGCGGTGCTATCGGGGAGGCAAAGACGCGGACGAGCTCTAAGGGGAAAAAGACGTTGAATACATATACACGTTATCAAATCGTTCGGTTCACACAATAAACTTAACACAACATTTGTTTTACCACACCCACTCGGACCACATATGATACATCTAACGGTGTTTGGGAAGAGAGGACCATGCCTTCGTTGTTGTTCTGAAGTTGTATCAACAACATCATCTATATTTGTAATAGGTGTTTGATAGTACAAATTTTCACTTAAACTAAATTATATTTTTCGATAAGTATAGACATATAAGAATGCAAGTTAGTCGTACAGTCAGTATCAATGCTGTTGTCACAGGGTGAAGGTCTTGTAAACACAGCCATCAGCAAATTGCCTGTTGAGTTACACATGCCTGCTTATCAATTTTGTGGTCTCGGCACCCTTTTACTGTCCAGGTCACCAGACATAGAACTTCTTGTTATGTCCGTTTTTTTTGTCCCGAGGACTTCCAAGTTGTGGAATTCCTTGCCGGCACATGTGTTTCCTTCTCCTCCGAGCCTCCAAACCTTCAAGTCCAGAATTAACAAGTTGCCTCTTTCCTCCCTGTCAACACCCACGGTACGATAGTATTTAGGCTGTAAGCCCTCGTGGTGTGTTGTTGAAATAAATAAAAAATAAAAAAAACTTGAAGAACGTCTTGCTAGAAGTGATCAAGGTGTCAATCCTCTAGATCGTTCTTGTAGAGATCACGACATCGCTTACTCTCAATCCAAGCAGTTAAGTGATAGACATCAAGCCGACGAAGTGTTGATAAATCGAGCTTGGGAGAGGGTCAAGTATAAAGACTCAAGTTTTGGTGAAAAATTGGCCGCTTAGAGTGTTACAAACACCAAGAAAGTTAAAAGAAAGCTTCGTATGGGTCTTGATGTAATCAACTTAAAACCAAAGAAGGAAGTTCCCTTTAAAAACATAATAAGTCTGATTGCAGAAGTTGTCAAATATGGATATATTCTCCCAACAGAGAAAGCTGTGTTTGGTATCGCTCATGGAATCGTTAGAAACATCAGTGAACGTGAGAATGTTCAGAAACCACGTGTCGTGTCAATACCTAAAAGCAGAGGCTTCCTTTCACTGTTACCGTTGATTTTTTGTGGTCTGTCAGCATTAGGTGCTCTGAGTGGTGGTGTTGCTGGTAATGCTAAGGCAGTTAACGATGCTAAAGCACCCAAACACAAACTAGACTAAGAAGAACGCCACAAGGAAACAATGTTGCTGTGGTTGCTGTTGCTATGGTTAAGAGAGGCAGTGGTTTGGAATTGAAACCAAAGGTATGTATCTAAAGAAGCAGCGTAACGGCTATAGGTTGTATCTGCAAAAGCCAAAAAACCAATAAGATATTTACCAGCAATACCTCTGACAAATGTAGATCCTGTGAAATTTGCTGGTAAACTGAAAATCCCATATTTTAGATGTGAATAAATGCGAGACGCTCTACCCTCAAATTTACAAATAAAGAAGGAGCCTGGCAATCGCTGGGTTGCAGTTAGGAGACGTGCTGAGACAGCTGTGTGCTTTGATTCGTATGGAAACTTGAAGCCACCAGTCGAATTGCAACGTTACCTTAAAGATTGTTCTATATTTTATAATCATGATGTGTATCAGAAATATAATACTTATAATTGTGGTCACTTATGTTTAAAAATTTTAAATAAAAGACTCAAACAGTAGCTTCTGTGTTTTAGTCATGTCGCAATCTATCGCGTTGAAAGATCGCAGCTCTCATCTGTCAACAGACTACCACCCACCAATTGTTTGGATCCAGATGGTAATTAGGCTATTGCTTTGATAGGCTTTTAGAGATACAACATAACTAACATATATGAAGATCAAAACAAATTTTATGTACAAGAATGAGCCATCATGATGTAGAACCATCATGATACGCATTGGTGCATATGAAATAACACATTGGAAAAACTTGCTGTAAAATGAACTTGCTGGTGCTGCAGCAACACGCGAACAAAAGCAGCAGGCTTCGATTCTGATACCTAATCCGAATACCATTAGATGTAAAATAAAATGTTACACAAGCATTAGTTTTGAAGCTGGTGATTCAATTGGGAGAGTTCTGGGATTATCAAAACAAGTTCTTCAACCAGGTATCTTCTATGGATCTAATGTACCTGTTGAAATAGTGAATTTTAAACAGATTCGCATAGAAGCTAATATTGTGTGATTCCTACTATAACGGAAAACCTTTATATGCGTTAAATGAGTTTTCACCTATGGTTGATCCTGGCTATGGAATCAATATATAACCTAAGAATCTAATTAAGCTACCAGTGAACAAGAAGTGATTTCAAATATAAGCATCGGCATCGTGGACCAACATTCAGTTCCTGTAAACTTGCAAAGTGAAGAGGTGTATGTTCATCTGAACCTTAAAAATATTGCTTAGAATGATAATATTTAAAGACATAAAAGCAAATGAATCTGCCAAAACAAATTTAGTTCAGTCAGACCCTTTGAAGCGTACACTTCGTTCCGATAATATTGAATTCCTTAAAAGTCTTGGTTATCATGTCATCAAAACTAGAAATATTCACACAGTTCGTTAGTGCCTACTCTGCTGAGTGGTAGTGTGTGAACGACGTGCGAGTATTTGTTAAAAGCCTTCAAACCTATAATATAGTTTTAAAATATTTACTTAAATATAGTATATTTCCTTTAATTGGAAAGACAAGTAAGTAAGATATTTAGTATTTAATTAACTATGGATACCGATACGGGCGATCCAGGTGGATCGCCCACAAAAACAGGACCTTATAAAGCAACAGATTCCAACACAGGTACCGTTGAATACAATAATTATATAGATTTTAATAATAAGTATAAATATAAATAACCTCGGAACCTTTTTTCGTATATGTCGAACATAAGGAAAAGAATTTTGGGCGTTTATTTACGGTGAGGGTCGGATACGTGTAGTTCACTACTTTAAAAAAACTATATTAGATATTAAAATAATAGGGATAAACCGTGTAAAAGTTATTTTAGATACATACCAGGCTGCAAAGAGGTTAATAAATAATAAAATTCTTAATAAAGATAATTTGATAGCGTACGTCCCAAAAGTTTTTACACAACGCAAGGGAATAATTGAAATTGTTGATGCTTATTTTGACGAAAATTACTTAAAGGAAGCAATACAAAGTAACTCTCAGGTTTTGGAAATAAAACGTATGACTTAGAAAGCTATAGATACTGAGGGAAATATCTCATGCGTAAAAATACAAATAATTATAGTTAATTTTTCGGCAACATCTGCCTCAAAATGTTAAAATAGTGTCAATTTCATAGTTGAACCCTACATATACCCAGTGGTACAGTGTTATAAATACTTTAGGTAAGGACATACATCTAAACAATGTAAAAGGACTAGCCAGTCCTGTAGGATATGCGGGAGTGAACATAACACATAACGAAGTAGAATGCGACAGTGATAATAGCCCTTATTGTATTTACTGTAAAAACAATGAATACTCGTCTGTTAGAGAAAGTGTCCTATGTTCATATTTTTTTATTAAAATCATAATGGCACAAAAAATACTCGAGATACTCTAAAATAGTCCGGCTTGTGATAAAATAACAACAAATAACAGATTCGACATTCTATAATGAACGAAAATAATTTCCCAGAGTTATCGCAGACAACATCGTCACAAAACTTGTTTTGAAACATTGTTAAACGGCCATCACGAATACAGTCAACTTCTTATATTGAACAAAAAACGTAGACAAAGTAATTCACCCATAGACAGACAAGCAATACATAAAACAAGTAATGTTTTACAACCAGTTACCCCACATCCTTACAGAGATGAATTTATAAATTACAAAAAATGATGACAGATAATATAACTACTTTTGTTTCTCAACTTGTTGGTGATATAATTCACAAACAACCAGGTGTTAATATAGATACACCTTTTATAGATAATAATTTTTAAAAATGTCAATAATACCTCATTAAAGACAATTGATGTCGAGTTCAGTTGAGGACAGTAAGTTAGTCATTTTACAATGGAACTCTAGATCTATTTCAAGTAATAAACATTCACTAGAGCCATATTTAAATAAATATGTAGTAGATGTAGTGACATTAAGTGAGACATGGTTAAAACCTAAACTTAAGTTTTTATAAAAGGATACGATATAGTTCGTAACGATAGGGAAGACGATAGAGGGGGGGGGGGGGAGCTATTTTAATGTTAAAAAACGTGCTTTAAAAAAATTAAATCACATCAAATTTTAATCAGAAATTAGAAACCTATGGTATATACCTCAGCGATTTTAATATTAATGTTGTAGCATTTTATAGACCACCAAATACTAATCTAGATAGTAAAGATTGGGTGAATTTCTTTAAGCAATTTGATAAAGAGAAATGTATAATCGGAGGTGACTGCAATGGATATCATAGCGTGTGGGGTCCACGACTGAATAATTCAGACGGAGTAAAACTTGTAGACGCTATCGAAAATACAGATTTGATTGTAAAATATCTAATAGACCAGATAACAAACGCTGCAGATAGTAGCATGGAAAAAACAAAGCACTAAAAATCTGCAAGACACAACCAATTTGGTGGGACAGAGAATGTCAGATCATGAATGAAAAAAGAAAAAATGCCTTAAAAAGTTATAAACTACTTTCAAATTTATCTAATTACTTGATACACAAAAATGCAGATGCAGAAGCAAAGCGACTTTACAAAAGTAAAAGTAGACAGGCTTGGAAATCTTATGTATCCACCTTGAATAAAAGTACGTCTATGACCGAAGTATGGAAAATGGCCAAAAAAATAAATAACAAAAGTATACCTTGTGACACTTACTGAAGTACAGAATTCATAGATCAAATCTTGGAAACAATAGCATCCCCTTTTGTTAGAGAAGGACCATTTCAGCCCACTAGACATAATACTATCAATTGGCTTTGCAAGGAATTTACTTTAGCAGAATTAGATGATGCAATGAAGTGCAACAAACACCAGCCCTATAAATGATAGATTTACTTATGAAATTTTAAGCGAATTACCAGAGTCCGGTAAGTTACTTGCTTTAGATATATTAAATGAATTCTGCATAAATAGCAGCTACTCAGAACAGTTAAAGGATGTAATTATATGGTTCATACTGAAACCAGGAAAAGATACCGATTTGCCAATGTCTTATAGACCAATATCTCTGCTATCGTGCACAAGACCTTCGAACGAATGATCAAATCTTATTTGGAAATGTACTGAGAAAAATCTTTGTTGATGCCAGGCAGGCAGTATGGATTTAGGAGAGGTAGAGGTACAATGGAAGCGCTTAGATATTTGGTTACCGATGCACTATATTCACTTACGGCTAACAATTGCATGATGTGCCCATTTATAGATATAGAGGGTGCTTATAACACTGTTAACTTAAAGAAACTTCAGTTAGAATTGACGAGGCAAAAACAACCAGAAACAGTAGTTTCTAACATATATGCCAAACACTATCCCTATGCAAAACAACAACATCGTAGTTGTCAATCACTTCAAATATCTTGGTATGGTACTGGATAAAAAGCTTCTGTGGACAAAACATATAGAGTATATCATAAGTAGATGCGAACAGGGATTTAACTTATTGAAAGTAGTAACAAACACCAAATGGGGCGCAGAGACCCAAACGGTTTGGTATTTTACAGAATCTATATAGGATCAATAGTAGAGTATGGTAGCATTCTTTATAGATCTGCATCCAAGACCAATTTATTAAAACTGGACAGGCTCCAGTACAAATCACTTCGTTTGTGCCTGGGAGCTATGAAGTCGTCGCCAGTCATCGCTCTCTTGATTGAAGCACAAGAACCGTCATTAAAAGTAAGGAGTAATCACTTGGCAAAAAAATATATAATAGCATGCAGGCTATTTCAATCCAATATATTTAACTTGATTGTGGAACTTACTAAAGTATACCTTACTGAAAGATATTGAGCCAAAAAAAATACGCCACCATTAGTAGATGGGTTTTTAGCAACATACGACTATACAAACTTCATTAAAGACAGATTACTATATCCAATATATGAATTAGATTACGATATGCTGTATACCAGACCGATTGTTATATTTCCCTATTAAACATTAGTTCCAGCAATTAACCAAAGCAAAGTTAAAGACATACTATCAAACTTTCGAGACTACCTTCATCTGTACACTGACGCTGCCAAGAATGCAGAAGGGTCAGGAGCTGCCTTTTATATGCCGCAGAAGAGTATGGGTCGCATGACTGCGATACACAAAGCTGCATCTATTTACACAATAGAAGCGTACGCCATCATAGATGCTTTGACATACATTAAAGAGCATCAGTTACAGAAAACAGTTATTTTAAGCGACTCCAAGTCTGTGTTGCGGAGCATTAACAATGTCTCGTGAAAGTATTACAATAATGACTCTATATGTGATATCATGAAATTGGTACACACGCTGGAAACTAACAGACAACAAGTTACTTTTATGTGGGTGAAAGGACATATGGGCATTAAAGGAAATGAATATGTGGACCAACTCGCAAAAGAGGCATGTCAAATAAAAGACGGTATTAAAATACAAAATTTAGATGACATGTACAGCATTCCAGGGGCACAAAGTAAAGAAGAGCGGGAACAAGAATGGCAAGCATATGTGCAAACCACCAGAAATCATTATAAATACATACACCCCACACTTCCAAAAAAAATGTCGCATATGGAGTATGGCTCAAGAGAACTACAAGTTGTCATAACAAGACTGAAATTAAATCATAGCAGATTTCCAGCGCATCTCTGCAGAATAGGAATTATTGATTCAGCCATGTGTGACTGCGATGGAAGATCTGTGGCAGACTTGAACCACATATTTTTTGCATGTCCCTTGAATTATGACCAAAGAACTATTCTATTCCATAATCTTTTAAAATGCAAAATAGAAATAGCTACCTCAATTACAGTCTTATTAAGTAGTAACTATATAAAGGTTTTTAGAGTTTTATTAGCGTTCTTACACTGTATAAAACTAGATATATGATATTTCTTAGGAGAGTAAAAATTAGATTTTAAGATTAAAAAAAATAGATAAAAATCTTGTATTATTTATATGAGTGTTTGTAGACATATATGTGTATGTGTACATGTATGTGAGCATGAGTGTGTAGGTATTAGGTTCCACATATGATTGTACGAAGAAATTGTGTCTGTATATATGTGTGTGGACGTGTGTGCCTGCGCGTGTATGTGTAGTGGTGAGAACGTGAATGAATATAATAGTTAGGTGAGATACTGTAGTAACAAAAAAAAATATGTAATGCTCCAAACACCTGCTGTCTATTCCTATGTGCATCCCCATGTTTTCCGTGGTATTTTCTTGTGTGTCTTATGGCAATATGATCTGATAGACCCCTGAGCAAGTATTGCAGTCCCTGTCCATATCATACATTTTAATGGAAAAAAAAAAGATGGAAAAAATATGACTATTAAAAAAAGATAAAAAAAATTAAATTAAAAAATATATAAAAAAAGGAAAGAAAAAAAGAAAGAGAAAGAATGAGTAAAAGAACTATATAATAAAGGAATAATATGGAGCTAACTAGAAGAGTAAGAAAAAATAATGTAAAATATTTTAAGTGTAATTTTTAGAATGACCGGTATCAAACAGAAATAATTCAACAAAATATGATTCAAAATTTTTGTGGCTAATGGAATTGAATTCCGAAGCTAGCTTACTGAACGGAACTGAACAGAAATATTCGAAGACCCCGAGTTTGACGATTCCGTCGATCGAAGAAGAGCTCCGATCTTACTATTCAGCAACTAAATCCTATGGTAACAGTGATGAAGTCTAAATAACCATCAATCAGCAAGATGTATTCGTTTGTCTCTCAGAGTCAGCTCTAATAATTGAAGGTGCTCTGGAACCTCTAGCAGTACAAAATTCTGATGGTGAGTGTCATATGTCAAACAATAGAGGATTAATTCTATTTGAATCGATGAACTATGAATTAAACAACAAGGAAGTGGAACGAGTACAAGACCCATACACCAGAACAACTGTCAAAAGCCTGCTTTTGTTTAGTAAGACTGAAGCCAAATTTCTTAGCAACGTTGGACTGCATGTATCGTCAGACAACATCATCATAAACGACAACAAGTTTCATATGCTCATACCTTTTTGGTTTCTCTTCAGTTTCTTTCATCACTTTAAAGCAGTTTCCTGTGGTAAACATACAGCAAGATCAAAAATTACTGTAAGCAACATGTTTTCAAAAGCAAAACATGTATTTCCAAACGATAAAATGAAGTTGGAACTGATGCATATCGCAAATGAGACATATATGAGCTACCATCGCTCAGAAATATTAATAAAGATGTGTGGCCTGTTAAAACTGCAACCAACTTGGAAACACCTCGATATGTGATTATAGCATTTCAAACAGATCAAAAAGACAACGTAAGCAAGCAAAGCGATTTTTTCGATAACATCGGCTTGGTAGATCTACAAGTGTTCCTAAATTCAGAGTGCTACCCTCATGAATCTATGAATATGGATTTCGAGAAATCTAAATATGCTGAAGCCTACCAGATGAATACATATTTTCAAAAAAGTTTTTGTTATAAAAACATGTCGGAGCCTTTCCTAAATTATGATGAGTTTAAAGACCGTGCTCTATTTGTAATCGACTGTCAGCACCAGAATGAATCAATCAAGTCCTCAACGGTGGACGTCAAAGTAGAGTTTATGAGTAAAGACAATTTTCCAAATAGAACCAGAGGTTACTGCTTAGTTATTCATGATAGTGTATTCGAATATAAACCTCTAACTGGTATCGTAAGAGCCATTGTGTAATAATTTAATATGTAAATTTTGTGAATTAATCCTAATAAATGAACTGTATTTAAATGAGTTGTTTTATTTTTATCTTTAACAATATTTTCATCAACCCAAGAAACGCTGACGAGAAATGACAATAGATAATGCAAACATTAACCGGAAATGAGAATTTATAGAGGATATAGAATCGCTAACAAGGTCACATGTAGGCTCTAACAGGAGATGATATATGATAAGGAGACGCTGACCGAAATTGAAAATTGATAACGCAAGTCTAAACTACTAAACAAGATCACTGCCAACACTCATGTAACAGGCTCCCTGGTAAATCACCTTTAACCGTGAAATAACCAGCGCTAGTTACTTATACATTAGTAAGGGCCAAAACCCTACGAAATGCCCGTTAAAATTTAATCCACCGTCTATCACCAAAACACCTAAATTCGTTGTAGTCTCGTTTTTGTACATCAAAAGTAACGGTGGCACTTTATATTGGATTTTTACTGTGAACACTTTTCGACCCAAAAGCGCCCCTATTTATTACTCTTAATTAACCCCTTGGGAAATCAAAAATAAAAAACTCTTTAAATATTAATAAAATTTACTTATTTATTTAAAAAAGCTATGGTAACCAAATTTGGTTGGTATGTTTACAATATAAAAAGTCAACTATACACCGGTATTTAGATTTCTATGTTACAAGAAAAAAAAGTTATAAAAAATATTTGGTGCCAGATTATTTCTATGAAAATTCACTACCATAACGCACTTGCTACGTCCAGACTTTTTCAGTTTGTAAATAAATGGCCACAATATAACACTATCCATTGTCCTATACACCGTTATGTGAAGGTTAATTTTTTTTTCCTTGTTTATTTTCCTTGTTCTATAAATAGGTATATCTCTTAGCATACAATGCAACCGGAATTTATAGCTTATAGCTTCTTCTAACTGGATGCTTTGTTTCTTGTTTCTGGCGCGCACTTGAAAATGTTTGATGGGCACACCGCACTCCGGCATTCTGCTTTTGACTCTTGTGGTTGAGTACATTAGTATTGAACTATTTTTTACACACAGTTGTTGTGACATCCCACTTATTTATGACATCAAATACACAATTTTTGTCTGTGACATCACGCGACGTCAGAGCAATTTCTCTGTTCCTACGGAGTGTATCAGAATTCTGACAAGAGCTGACAACATTAGGTTGAAATTTACATTCGTAAATGTAATATCTTCAATGTGGCCACAATAGTGCCTTATGTATGCGATGTCACAATGATAATCTGCATAAAGTTATTGCTGTTGATTTGTTTTGGTACCTAGTAAATTTTATTAATATTTAAAGAGTTTTTTTATTTTTGATTTCCCAAGGTTAATTAAGAGTAATAAATAGGGGCGCTTTTGGGTCGAAAAGTGTTCACAGTAAAAATCCAATATAAACTGCCACCGTTACTTTTGATGTACAAAAACGAGACTACAACGAATTTAGGTGTTTTGGTGATAGACGGTGGATTAAATTTTAACGGGCATTTCGTAGGGTTTTGGCCCTTACTAATGTATAAGTAACTAGCGCTGGTTATTTCACGGTTAAAGGTGATTTACCAGGGAGCCTGTTACATGAGTGTTGGCAGTGATCTTGTTTAGTAGTTTAGACTTGCGTTATCAATTTTCAATTTCGGTCAGCGTCTCCTTATCATATATCATCTCCTGTTAGAGCCTACATGTGACCTTGTTTGCGATTCTATATCCTCTATAAATTCTCATTTCCGGTTAATGTTTGCATTATCTATTGTCATTTCTGGTCAGCGTTTCTTGGGTTGATGAAAATATTGTTTAAGGATAAAAATAAAACAACTCATTTAAATACAGTTCATTTATTAGTATTAATTCACAAAATTTACATGTTAAATTATTACACAATGGCTCTTACGATACCAGTTAGAGGTTTATATTCGAATTCACTATCATGAATAACTAAGCAGTAACCTCTGGTTCTATTTGGAAAATTGTCTTTACTCATAAACTCTACTTTGACGTCCACCCTTGAGGACTTGATTGATTCATTCTGGTGCTGACAGTCGATTACAAATAGAGCACGGTCTTTAAACTCATCATAATTTAGGAAAGGCTCCGACATGTTTTTATAACAAAAACTTTTTTGAAAATATGTATTCATCTGGTAGGCTTCTACGAAAATTCACTAATTAGTAAAACCGGGTATAAAATAAATATTAATAACTATTTTAATCGAATTGAAAACTTTTCAAATTGCTTTATAATATAAATCAATTTTATATTATAATTTATGTAGAATTTGGTGTTTTAGTGAATTTTCGTAGAAAACATTCACTAATGAGGAGAACGCGAAAATTTATATCTCCGGAAATAACAAAGCAAGGGCAACCAAATTTGGTAAGTGTGTTTGTATTATACAGAGTGATCACGTTCCAATATTTAGGTATGTGAGTTTAAAGGCAAAAAAGTTATAGACATTTTAAGAAAAACAAATTGGAGTATTCCTCAAAACGTCAAAATCGCGATTTGAAACGTCAAAATTGGCAACATTTAGGCAAAGAACCTGAAACACATACGGATTATGCAAAAAATGTCGCAAGAAGAGCGTTATGTAAACCCTTAAGTTTCAGTTTCAACCGTCATCGTCCTTCATTTTACTGAAATATTTCCACAAATTTCATTTCAAATAGACCCGTTCTCTGCTGTAGTTTGAGTTAAGTTTGTGCTTTAAGGGTCTATAATTTTTAGTTCATTTTCGTAGAAAAATTTCGTTAATAAAGAGACCGCGACTTCTGAATTTTAATTTCAAGTGAGCGCAAACTTTTTAATCAAACACCCCTTATATTATTTCATTTTTGCATTTTTAATCGAAATATGATGCATGTTTGTAAGAAAAAAAAGTCGAGACGCAGTAAGTGCGTTTTAGTAGCGAATTTTCATTAAATGCTTCAAATTTCAATAACTCAATTTGCTATTAGCCTAAGGTTTGTTGGCTAGGAAACCAGTTTTCTCGGAAACATTTTAAGTTTATTTGCGGATTTTTTTTGTACATTCTCAAACAATAAGATATTTTGATAAAATATGGTACATACATTGAACCTACTATATAGGTTATACCGATAACCAGAAATTGATGCCTGCTTGCATTAATGCGACATATTTGCTATTAAAAGCATTTTTATGCAAATTCACTTCCATAACGCACTTGCTCCGTCCAGTTTTTACTTTATGGTTTAGTTTTTATCAAATTTTCGTAGAGGATTTTCACTAACGAGGAGACCGCGACTTTTGACTTTTAAAAAGATTTTTTCAAATGAGCGCGAACTAGGTCCCCAGGACCCATATCCGGGATTAGTTTTAGGTTTTATCTGTTTACACATTCACAGGGTGACGCATTTCTACGGTAAAGTCCTATATTACTGTTATTATACAAGATACGAGAAACAATTGTATATGTTAATTAAGGCTATCTTGAGCTGTATTTTATAAAAATTATTTCGACAATCACAGGTGGCCCATAAATTGTTGGCGATACATTTTTCTTTTTTTAAATCACCCCTCTTATTGTTGCATTTTTGCATTTTCCCGCGAATTGTAATGCATGCTTGTTTTCGTGTTATTTCAATTCTTTTACCACTTTCACATTTTTGGCACATATCAAAAATCGTGATACGGCGTTTTTACCAATAGAAATCGGAGTCCCATGCAAATGACGCACCCAGAGAGGCTTTAGTTTATATTATTCCTTAAAAAAATCGCGATGCCGTATACAGAACGCTCTCAAATTGTGACTGAATTAAACAAAAAACTGTCCTAACTCAATTGTTTCAAATAAAACAGCCTGTATTTTGTGTTTCAGAGGTGAATTGCATAATAAGAAAGGCTCAATAAGTTTAAAAAACTCTTTTCGGATTTCCGCGAATTTTTTTTGTAAATTTTCATTAAAAAACTATTTTGGGAATTTTGTCAAAAAGCTCATTTGATGAAATATGGTACATTATTTCTATCCTATAGGGTATACTCGTAACCAAATTTGATGCCTGCTTTCATTAAGAAAAGACATATTTATTGTTAAAGACATATTAAGGAAAATTCACTACCATAATACACTTGCTGCGTCCAGACTTTTTTTGGTGTATAGTACCGTTAGTGACAAATTTTGTAAACAGTCTGTATACTGTAGATTGGACCAAAATTTGGAAACTTTATATGAAATAGTCAGATAACCTCTGGAATAGATATTTCACCAATTCCATAACACTGAATTGGGTAGATCCGTTCTAGTATAGTAAGCATAACTTTTTTTATTTTTCACAGTTAAGTTCGGATCACTTTTAGAGCACAGCTACGACAATAGTTACAATTAACTATTTTTCAAAACATTGTCTTATTCGTCTTTTTTCCATGGCATACTATTTGTTTTCAGAATTTCAAAATATCAAAGTAGACGTATTATTTTAAAATTTTGTACTTCTACTCAGTTTGCTTTATTATATTTTCTTAATGACATTTTTTTGTATCGTCAAGAGAACCCTTTACAAGTGTAAAAAATGAGTTTTTTTCCAAGACATACTTGATTTTTGAAAATTAAAATGATGACACAAATTATTTTCTATTCAAGCAGGGCTTAATCCCACTAAAAATCAGAGAAGACGCAATACCAAAATATTCTATGTCAAAATCTATGGAATATTACAGCCACCGTTAATTTTTTTCATTGCGCAAAAAGGCCACGTATGAGAAAAATTACTTTGAAAATTTTGTCTATCAATATCAAAGTGGAGATTTGACACGTAAAAATTAGTAATCTTTAAATAAAGCTTCTATAACTAATATGGTTTAAATGGTAAATATTGCAAGAGATGTATACTAGTAGGTCCTAGGTTTACGTTACTCTTCTCCTTTGATTAAAATGTTTGCAAAAAATGCATCTAGAGTAGACTTTACATATAAATAACTGAAAACCATTATGGGTCATCTACCTTTTATTATACTTTACTTTCCATGTTACGGTAGTCTAGGGGTTAAAGGACTGACATCTGTGATTCACAGGTACTGTGACTAATCGTTGGAAATGCAACGTGATGCTTTTACCGCACATGCAAAGATAGGTTTCTACCTACTTTCCTATCATATTTAAGGACAAAATTAAAATACTAAAAAATTATTATTCAACTCTGGGATCAACTTACCGGAAGCCTCCATATTCCCATCTCAACCCGACCACTACATTTACCAGTCGACCGTAACAACCAGTACAGTCAAATGCAGCGACCTTATGTTTCAGATTTGGTCAGACCAGACACTTCAGAGACCAGTGTAGAAACAGAACCGACCGCCGTCACAATTACCAACAGCAGAGCTGCCAAGACCGGCCTGGAAGATAATCGCCTATACACCGACTTTAAAGTGGAGACCGTACCCTTCCGTGCACTCATCGATACTGGGGCCGTTACCTCATTCATAGGCCACCAAGTATTACGAAAGTGTCCAGGACTAATCTGAGACGCCATCTCGAAACACATACAGCTAGCCAACTGGGATCAACTAGCCATTACTACCGAATACACAATCCGCGTGGAAACTCCCAGCAAAACCACGTATCACCGCTTCTACTACCTGCCGAATTTAGCCACCGATATCATTCTGGGGATGGACTTCCTCACCAAAAATCCCCTCTGTGGAAATTCCTAGCCTTCACCCAGCGTGTCATATAGCAATCTGTACATCCTCGAATCCCTTGTCCCGTCAGGTCAACAATACAATCCGTCCTGCCAAAGCTCCTAAAATGGTTTTGTTAGAAGCTACCCGACCCCACCGCAACCAGTCAACTAGCGAACCGACCTCCGAAGACCAGGCCCGGCTACCGCACACCTACATAGTCTGTCAAGGACCTCAACCGACCGGCTCTCACCGACACTAATCAGACATTATTTTTAGGTCATGGATTCGCAACTAGTAATCCCCTTACTCTTAGCAGACTGGATAGTCCAGCTCTTGGTCACAGTCAGGGATGGTACCACAACTTTACACACCGACTTAGAGAAGCTGCTGCCAACCAGACGTCCTATTTGCCAGAAGTCTGGCGAATGGGACCACTCTACCACCGAATGTGCCCACCGGGCATAACTACCGACGCCGTCTACTCACCCTGGAGTACCAAGAACCACCGAAGACTGGACCTTTTTTTCATGTGTAAATGTAAATTCTTGCCAGGGCTCATTAATTATAATTAAAAGGTAGCTACGCGACTTTATGTCGAAATGAGGGGGGAATGTAACGAAAATTGCATTTCGCTACCGTAATTACAACTCATATTTTATAATTAAATTTTGCAAATATTTATTTCCAAAGATTTCTGCCGTATACCTATTTTTAACCACCTGTATATAAATAAAAAGCTGCAAAAATACCGGCCCATCCAGATTAAACCTACATTGGAATGTTATCTACTGATAATTAATACAAAAAAATCGTAAATTCGCAAAATGTTAAATTTATTCCGCCCACAATAGGAACAAAGACACCAAGCTTCTAGAAGTAGCAAGAGATGGATATATTTTCCAATATAAAAGGCGCTTCGCCTGGCTGATAAGATCAGTTCTGTTCCGCCGTTTGAATCTCTTGTCAATTAGGAGTCTTCACAGTAAAAGTATAATTAGGTCATAACCCACTCACCACCCCAATCATAAAATAACAGTCACCGCCCACAAAACTTCCGAATTTTCGCACCGCAGCCATACCGCCGACCCGTAGTCTGGAACCTATGGTAAGAAATATTTTACTGATAATATTTTTATTTTATTTTTAAATTATATTTGCTATTTTTACCTTTACATCTGAATTTCATCCGCTCCGTTGTTCTCCAAGCTCATCTATTTTCGAAGCATAATTGCCTGTTCCCCGATTTTCTTGCCCGGCCATATTCGCTATACACCCCCCGTACTCTACTGTTAATCCGTGCTATTTTTTAAATATTTGCAGAATTCTCTCTTTATTTTAACCGGTGTGCTTGTTTCCATAACTTACTCAAGCTCAGTTAACCTAAACATTTATTTTGATTTATATATATATATATATATATATATATATATATATATATATATATATATATATATATATATATATATATATATATATATATATATATATATATATATATAATTAATTAGGTTTGGGTTCGTGGAAACTTCTTCATTTTTGGACAATAATTAAAACAACATTTTTGATTTAACAACGACGTTTCGCTGCCTCATGCGCGGCTTATTCAGGTTTTTAATTCTTTATTTCATCTTATATTACTCTATGGACATTTCGCTTTTAAGGTTGAGAGCTGTGTGTTACACCATCACTCAATTGTAATCGCCGGAAAATATACCTTCGTTGTTACAGTTTATTGTAATTTTTTAGTCTTTAAGTACGAGAGG
Organism: Tillus elongatus; assembly: GCA_964006375.1. Classification (NCBI taxonomy): domain Eukaryota; kingdom Metazoa; phylum Arthropoda; class Insecta; order Coleoptera; family Cleridae; genus Tillus; species Tillus elongatus. The sequence continues at coordinate 86,860,280 of OZ023265.1, forward strand.
AAAATGTCATCTCGTACTTAAAGACTAAAAACCAGAAGAAGCCGCGTATGAGGCGGCGAAACGTCGTTGTTAAATCAAAAACACAAATGTTGTTTTAATTATTGTCCAAAAATGAAGAAGTTTCCACGAACCCAAACCTAATTAATTATAACATAACTCTTCACGAAAAAAACGAACCACGAATATATATATATATATATATATATATATATATATATATATATATATATATATATATATATATATATATATATATATATATAATATCGTTCCAGCTAGAGCTTCTTTGCATTTAACTAAACTGGGTTTTATTGTTACCGAGTGACTTCAAGCTCCCGAATCTCTCATACCCGCTAGGTGGCTGTTCTAGAGGATTGAATTTGGGGTTTGAAGGTCTATAGATAGGTGGTCATGGAGGGGCGGGATATCGTAAGGTATCGCCGTTTTTATTAAATACATTAACCATAGCCCATTAGGGTACGAAGCTACTGGAACCAGAATAATTCCGTGACCAATCATCCCCTACTTGGGTAAGGGCGGAAACGAGAGGGGTAAACACTCAGTTCGATTTACTTTGTTTTCAATCTTACAACCCTGGCGAGAATATTCGTCTAATTTTGTAATTATTTCTATATATTTTTTTAAATATATTTCATATTTTTTAAAAGCTGTATTTTTGTACCTTCAGCTTTTACTCACCAGCATAAGTTCCCTCTGAACCTAAAAGAATTCCGATTCCTGGACAGCAACCATCTCCACTGAATACTACCCAGGCATCCTGCATCCTCAGGCTGGTCCGTCTCCGTAATTTTGCCGTTCTTTCTTTAAGGCTTCCGCTTTCTCCCTAAACCGTCTATTTAGAAAGTGGTGGAGCTCGAGACTCTTCTATTGGCATTTTCCGACCGACCACTCCACCCTTCGGACGCTAGGTCATAACCTATCTAATCTATGAACCTTGGGCAGGTGTAGCATTAAGTTGTATATTTTTAATCGAACACCCTATATCTTTTGGTATCAAATTAATGGGTATTTAATGCAAGTTATAAAGTTTTTGTGATCGAAGTCAAAACCTTCCGAGGTAGTTGCGGTTAAGTGAAAAATAAATTATAATAAAAATGCTTTAATGTTTTTATTAAATTAGTATGTTGATAATTGTTACAAATACAATATGTGTGGCATAAAGAGCGCTATAATTTTTTCCATCAAATGTATTTCACCTTACTTTTGTAGTGAAAAGTGACACATCACGATTACACAAAAATATTTTTATGTGGCATAAAATGTTTTGAACTTAGCTAGGAGGAATCAATAATAATGATAATAACTAGAGGCGATAGTGTTTCATTTACGAAAATTGGCAACATATTTAAAACTTAAATTTGAAATGACATTGAAAATACATAGTAACTATCACAGTATCACAGATTATCAATAGCTTCATTTAATTTTTTTATATTATCTAATATTGACATAATACATCCTGATGTAAGTATGGAATACATATTTTTTATTTAATGCATGACATAACTGCTCAGATGTGACCTAATTTCAAAATTATCTGATAACTGTACTTGGGCTTTATATTAATTTAAAAACCATCCTTTGACTCCTCTTAAAACATAAAATTCAGCAGCAAAATGAATCTGCATTCATTGATTTTTAAATGAGACTCATTTAAGTGGTCGGCAGAAAATGATACGGAGAATGGCACAGATAAAACCTAGCATATTCATTTTTCATGCTTCTTAAGTTCTTGGAGTACCCTTCCTCATTCCGGTACTTATGTTTCCTTCGGTTGTTGAAATCGAGCTTGCCGTGCATCCTATTTCACTTTTGGTCCGAACGAAATTACGTCGACTATGTTTTGTAGCTATTGATTTTTATTCGGTGTAACTTTAAAGTGTTTCACATTACCATTCAAGTTGTTTTAAACTTTTGACTATAACAACCATAACTCTATAGAGTATTAACTATTTCCTGTATGCTTACATATATATATATATATATATATATATATATATATATATATATATATATATATATATATATATATATATATATATATATATATAAGTTCTGTTAAACTATTACGTAAGTCAAATTATATAGAACAATGGGAACTAATACATCGCAAATGTATCGAAATGTAAATAATGATCATATTTACGTCCCAGTAGATAAATTAATCAAGAAAAATAAGTAAAGAAGACTCTTGCAGAATATATGACCTTTCGAAAATAGGTTTCGACGCAGCAAATTCGTCTCCCGTGGAGCAGCCCCTGCGGTTTCGGTTACCGGCTGCAGTAAGGGTACTTCGGTCTGCGATATATTTTCAACAGTGTTGGTAATCGAAACAGTCCGGCGACACTCGGCCTCCTCGTCGTTCTGGGGAGGGCACTGCTTGGGAAAACAGGGCGCTTAGCGATTTTCCGTCTCCATAGACAAGGTTTGGCCAGAGATTTGAATGCCTTCTGTGTGGGGTAATCTCCCCCGAATATATCTGGGTATATTGTGTGACTGTCAGACCGCGGTTAGGAAATAATTTTCAGGACCGTAGTGTGCGGGAACCTTTTCTCGCGGGAACAACGGTTTCACTCCGTGGAGTTCACCGAAGGATTCGGAGTAGCTGTGGTTACGTTCCTGGCCTGGAGTCCTCCCGGGAGCATAGAGGCACTAACAAAGCGGCTGACTGCGAGTTGATTTGAACTCGGTGGCGGTCTAGTCACGGTCAAATCACCCAAAGCGGTCTCCCGTGGCGCAGCCTCCGTGGTCCTGGTGCTGAACGTCAGCGATTTCGGACTGCAGTAGGTTTCCATCCTTACCCAAGCAACATTTAAAGTCAAATTGACGTAAAATCGCCCTACCAATGAGTCGGCGACCAAATCACCACAGGTCATTTTCAAGTAAAATTTAAGTGTATATTACCAATGTGGGGAATAAAGTCAAAGTAATATGGAAGTCGATAATAGGTCCAGCAAGGCGTTTCGACCAAGGCGTTTTAGTTATATTTAGGGTATTTTCATTCAACATTGGGCCAATGGACGTAATATATTGGTAAATATGTGCTACGCTTTACTTGAATCTGACATCTAGGCGCCAAGTCCTGTGACGTTCATAACAACGAACTACGCATGTGACATTATTCGGTTCTACAGGATCTGTGGTTATGTATGTATAAACAAACAGTAGAGTAGTAGATATATTGTCCATCTTTGTTAAAAAATGACATCTTGCATGATCAAAGAACTTACTTCAAATATTTGCAACAATGATAAAGGTGATTCGCATTGTATAAAGAAAAAAAAAACACTGCGGTTATGTTTTTTTCTGTTAACATGATGATGATACTTCGATAAAATTCGAGCGTCCGTGTAAAAGATAAAATTAGTGAAAAAAAATAATTATTCAAAATTCTTGAAATTCTGATTTTGGAGGATTGGTGATGTAAACAACACAAAAAAACTATCTTGTCTTCATAGTATACAATCATTATTTAATGTTTTTTTCGAACTAAAATTTGATTACACTATATTCAACAAAATATTATTTTTCATTTTTCAATACAATCAAGATGGATACCGCAAAATTAATTTAATATGGCTGCCCTTCTAACATTATTGACCTTAAAGTTAATTTTGCACTATTTTTTACCTATAAGTCACAATTCCTAATGACAGGGCAAACTAACCAAACTTTGAAGGCATTTTGACCTATTATGGGAATTTCAACTATATGGTAAACGAATTTTGTTTGAATTTATTAGAAATGAAACATTTTCGTGTATAGAAATTAATATTACTTATATCCGTGCACAGCGGAGAGACATATAGGAATGATTATACAGCGCTTTTAGTCTTTGATTCCATAATATATAAACATTAATAGAAAATAGAAACAAAATAAAATAAGTAAATAAACATAAACGTGACAGCTGACCGTGTTGCCAATACTTCACTCCATTTGGCATGAAAAGGGATGTATTATATTGGAGAGGGAAACGTGCTGATTTGTACCAGCATAGAATTGAAATTCAGTTTTACTTTCATATACCTAGTAGTAGTAGCCGATAAAGTGGTCATACTTTTTTAGGTTTGAAAAATGAGTTCATTCATTTGATGTAAGCCACTTTGAATGATCAGCATCTATCACTATTTTTCTGTGAGCATTCTTTACTACTCTATAATAGTTTGTAGTATGTCTGTAAACTTTTATTGGTTTCAAAGGGGGTATTGTAACACTATATTTGTTACTGGTGCACGCACATTAACAACAAGAATAAACTTTTATTGATGAAGTTTATCAACTGACACACCTTTAAGATTCACAAATGTATTTCACTGCTGTACACTTTGAACTTTGAGGACAATTTTTATTTCAAGTCAGATTTTATGGGTATTTTCAACTTGAAGGTAGGCAATTTGACTTGGAAGACCATTTCTGCAGTAATTATGACTTTATAGCCGATCAGAAAGCCATTTTAGGTTAGCTCAGTGCCCCAAATATTTCCTGTGCTGTATTGCAATGAAATTGGTAATATATATGTAAGCTGGACTTCATAAGAAGACCTCCAATTTACTATACCACTGAGACATATTTCAGGTTAATATTAGGTAATAAATTACCTTAAAGTAGATATTTTAGGTATCTGGGGTTGGTAGTCGATTTTCAGTCCAATTTAGGGCACACTTCGACCTAAAAATTACCAACTCTGGAATTGAAACACAAAAGTATATTCAAGTATATTTTATCAGTAAAATTAAATCAATTTTTTCCCAATTTAGTTACTTGTAAGTGACTGACTTTGGAGTAATTTTAATAGTCAAAAATAAGCTAGTTCGGAGCCGCATTTCCAAATTTGTAGTCATTATGACAATCAAGGCAACATTTTAGTTAATTATTACTAAATTACAACTTGGTTAGGTTATTTGGACTCGAGTTCTGGTTAACATGCCTTAATTTGTTGCTTGGGTACTGGCGATCGAAACAATCCGGCGATACCCGGTGTCCCGACCGTCCTGGCGGCATTGTTTGGAGGTTGTGCCGTTTTCAACTCCCTTGGGAGACACTTCCTTAGATTGTAGAGGTTGTGTATGACTGCAAAGTATGCCCGGGGGTCCATAATTAATTAGTGATAGTAGGAATTAGAACCAGCCGTTAGCTTATCTTGATATTGCACCTAGTGTTGGCTTTTAATTCGCATATTGCATGCCTGCTCAAATCAACCACCGACCCGATACCTTGCTTTGGCGATCCCGGGACAATTCTGCCCGCTTACCGGCTTAAAATTTACAACCCCTCTTCATGACACCGCCCGTATAACTCGCGAATATTTTTGTTTCTGCCTCTGGTCTCTAATAAATTAATTTGTTATCCAATAAGTTAGTTTAAACGTGTGGTATTTTAGAGAACCCCCTGTGTAAATATGTCTTTGTATATATTTTGTAAATATTTCATCACCAATACTTTTGTAAATATATTATTGGTTTTATACGGTGTATCATTCAACGCTTCCCAACCAATCTACCCCAACATAATACGCAACATTCTGATCTCTAATACATAGGCCATAATTAAGGAGTCCTGAGGGACTTCGCCTGAGGACTTAGGTGAACCCTGTCTTCACTGAAGTTTACCCGGGTCCGGGTAGCTGTAAATAGCGACCGAGGATAGCGATATAGTCCTGAAGAAGCGCAGCGACTTTCTTTAAACCCTCGCTGCTGGCGCCTGAGCAAATCCCGAAAGAGAGCCGTATTGATAAGGTTATCCCGTGGAAACCTCCCCATATTAGGGAAATATGACCTTATCCCGATTTGACCCCTCACACACACACACACACACACACACACACACACACACACACACACACACACACACACACACACACACACACATATATATATATATATATATATATATATATATATATATATATATATATATATATATATATATATATATATATATATATATATATATATATGTATATATGTATGTGTGTGTGTGTGTGTGTGTGTGTGTGTGTGTGTGTGTGTGTGTGTGTGTGTGTGTGTGTGTGTGTGTGTGTGTGTGTGTGTGTGTGTGTGTGTATGTGTGTGTGTGTGTGTGTGTACGGACCAAGAATTTTTTAAGCATGCATTACAATTAGATGGAAAATGCAAAAATATAAGGGGCGTTCAATTAAAAAAAAAAAGAATTTGTATTTTAAAGACTTATCTGATTGTGATTGTCGAAATAATTTTTATATAGGTCAAGATAACCTATAATTAACATATACAATTGTTTCTCGTATCTTGTGGAATAATAGTAATATTGAGCTATACCGTTGAAATGCGTCACTTTGTATATAGGTAAACAAAACTAAAACTAACCCCGGATATGGGTCCTAGGGGACCTAGCTTGTGCCTATTTGAAAAAATCTTTTTAAAATTCGAAAGTCGCGGTGTCCTCATAAGCGAATTTCCTTTACGAAAATTTGTTAAAAATTATAGACAACAAACCACAACTAAACCATAAACTAAAAGTCTGGACGCAGCAAGTGCGTTATGGAAGCAGGCATCAATCTGGTTACCGGTATAACCTATACAGTAGAAATAATGTATGTACCATATTTTATCAAAATAACTTATTGTTTGAAAATGTACAAAAATTTTCCCCAAATAAACTTTAAATGTTACCGAGAAAACTGGTTTCATAGCCAACAAACCTTAGGTTAATAGCAAATTGAGTTATTGAAGTTTGAAGCATTTAATAAAAATTCGCTACCAAAACGCACTTACTACGTCTCGATTTTTTCTTACAAACATGCATCATATTTCAGTCACAAATGCAAAAAGGCAATAATATCAGGGGTGTTCGATTAAAAAAAATTGCGCGCATTTGAAGAAATCTCTTTAAAATACAAAAGTCGCGGTTTCCTCAATAACTAATTTTTTCAACGAAAATTAGCTAAAAATTATAGACCGTTAAACCATAAACTAAAACTACCGCCAAAGCATCAGAGAAAGAGTCGGTTTGAAATGAATTTTGTGAAAATATTTTAGTAAAATGAAGGACAATAGCGGTTGCAACTGAAACTTAAGGGTTCGCAGAACACTCTTCTTGCGACATTTTCTTTACATAATCCGTATTTGTTTCAGGTTCTTTCCCTAAATGTTGCCAATTTTGACGTTTCAAATCGCGACACGTTTTGAGGAAAACCCCAATTGTTTTTTTCATTTAAATACCCATAACTTTTTCCCTTTAAATTTACAAAGCTAAATTCTGGTATATGGTTTACTCTTTCTAATACAAACACGCACACCGAATCTGGTCATCCTACTTTGTTATTTCCGGAGATATACATTTTCGCGATTTCCTCATTAGTGAATGTTTCACTAAGATACCAAATTCTACATAAATTATAATATAAAATTGATTTAGATTATAAATTTATTATTATTAAATTTGAAAAGTTTGCAATTCGATTAAAATAGCTATTAATATTTATTTTATACCGATTATATATATATATATATATATATATATATATATATATATATATATATATATATATATGTATATATATATATATATATATATATATATATATATATATATATATATATATATATATATATATATATAGGTTTCACACCGATAGCTCAAAAAATAATGCGCCTTCCTTTTTGTAAGTGGCTTAGATAAGTTCGTTAGCCAGGAAAATCGGACCAGGTTTTCCGGAAAGACCAGGTTTTCCGGAAAAGATTTCAGTTTCCTTTCGAAAAAATTTTTATCTTAAAAAATAAAAATGCTATGGTAACCAAATTTGTTTGCTATGTTTACGATATAAAACGAAACTATACACTAAAATTTAGATTTCTATGTTACAAAAAAAAAAGTTATAAAAAATATTTGGTGCCAGATCATTTCTATGAAAATTCAATAGACGCCCTCGTGGCGCAGGTGGCTAGGTGCCAGCCTGCAAAGCGAGAGGTCCCGGGTTCGATTCCCGGGCGAGCCAAGTTGACTTTGTCTGGAAAATTTATAAATAATATTAAATGATGGGAAAGAATGTGCTAATGGCCTGAGATGCCGCAGCCAATAATATTTACAAAAAAAATAATTGAAAATTCACTACCATAACGCCCTTGCTGCGTCCAGACTTTTTAGTTTGTAAATAAATGGCCACAATATAGTCTTTTTTCGATCTTTAGTACAAAGATCTCGTAAAGTACTGCAGTTAGAGAGACGGTTAAAAGGGGAAAGTAGTCCAGTTTTATGAGTGTAATCAGAACTGTTTTTGTTTCCATAAAAAAATATCACGGATTACTAGATATTTTGAAAAAACTAATTTTTGCCGATTTCTTTATATGCATTTAGCTGCGTTAGTATTGGGTTTACTGAAAAGATGTGAAGGAAAAAGTTATAGATAAATATGTTCTAAATAAAGCCAAAATATGCAATTTTTAAAAAGATCTGTAACTTTCGAGTTATTACATAAACTTGTGTTTAAAAAAAAATTGAAACCATGTGGCTGTGGCTTTATTAAAGAGGCCTTTTTTCCTCTTTACATTGATATGAAACGTGATATGATTATTCTAAAAGATACAAATTTTACAGTGGTTTTCTCTTTTTTTTTAAATAACATTGCTTACCACGGAAACGGTTGTTTATTTCAAATATCGAAAACCTGAATTTAAGTTTTCGGACATAGTTTACATAACATTTCAAATTAGAGGTGTTCATTTTTTATGTCAAATCTAACAGGTTACTATGGAAATAACTGTTTTTGACACTTGCAAATATTACTGTGACGTTTTTTTTTGTTGCAAAAAGTCTTATTTTGGTAGAGACGTTTGTAGCTAATTAATTTTGAATTTATCGAATCAAGAGAAACGGGATATGTTTGAATGTTACGTTTTATGTAATAAAAATGCTAAACAGCAATATTTTGAACAATATTTTGATCGGCGCGAGCCCAGTTTGCCTACATTTAAAAGGCTTTGTTATAATTTAGGGACATGCTATAATTAAGTGAAGTGGCACAAATAAACGTTTGGCCAGTATGTCTCAAAATTCTTCAACTTCTACTAGGAAGATCGCAGCAGAAACCAGTACATCCCAACGTACTGCCGTTAGGGTACTTAAAATGCACAAATATCGTCCTTATAAGTTATCAACCTCGCAAACATTGCACAATGGTGATCCTCCTAAACGAATTGAATTTTGCATCTGGTTTCGAAATATGTGTGAAGACGACCCACAGTTTCCATCTGAAATACTTTGGACGGACGAGACTCGATTCACAAACTGCGGTGTGTTCAACAAATATAATGAGCATCTCTGGAAAAAAAATCCGCATATGTTGAACAACGGAGAACACAATTAAAATGTGGGTTTAATGTCTGGTGTGGTGTCATTGCTTAAAAAATTCTTGGTCCGTACACACACACACACACACACACACACACACACACACACACACACACACACACACACACACACACACACACACACACACACACACACACACACACACACACACACACACACACACACACACACACACACACACACACACACACACACACACACACACACACACACACACACACACACACACACACACACACACACACACACACACACACACACACACACACACACACACACACACACACACACACACACACACACACACACACACACACACACACACACACACACACACACACACACACACACACACACACACACACACACACACACACACACACACACACACACACACACACACACACACACACACACACACACACACACACACACACACACACACACACACACACACACACACACACACACACACACACACACACACACACACACACACACACACACACACACACACACACACACACACACACACACACACACACACACACACACACACACACACACACACACACACACACACACACACACACACACACACACACACACACACGCGTTATTACATAAAACGTAACATTCAAACATATCCCGTTTCTCTTGATTCGATAAATTCAAAATTAATTAGCTACAAACGTCTCTACCAAAATAAGACTTTTTGCAACAAAAAAAAAAACGTCACAGTAATATTTGCAAGTGTCAAAAACAGTTATTTCCATAGTAACCTGTTAGATTTGACATAAAAAATGAACACCTCTAATTTGAAATGTTATGTAAACTATGTCCGAAAACTTAAATTCAGGTTTTCGATATTTGAAATAAACAACCGTTCCCGTGGTAAGCAATGTTATTAAAAAAGAGAGAAAACCACTGTAAAATTTGTATCTTTTAGAATAATCATATCACGTTTCATATCAATGTAAAGAGGAAAAAAGGCCTCTTTAATAAAGCCACAGCCACATGGTTTCAATTTTTTTTTAAACACAAGTTTATGTAATAACTCGAAAGTTACAGATCTTTTTAAAAATTGCATATTTTGGCTTTATTTAGAACATATTTATCTATAACTTTTTCCTTCACATCTTTTCAGTAAACCCAATACTAACGCAGCTAAATGCATATAAAGAAATCGGCAAAAATTAGTTTTTTCAAAATATCTAGTAATCCGTGATATTTTTTTATGGAAACAAAAACAGTTCTGATTACACTCATAAAACTGGACTACTTTCCCCTTTTAACCGTCTCTCTAACTGCAGTACTTTACGAGATCTTTGTACTAAAGATCGAAAAAAGACTATATTGTGGCCATTTATTTACAAACTAAAAAGTCTGGACGCAGCAAGGGCGTTATGGTAGTGAATTTTCAATTATTTTTTTTGTAAATATTATTGGCTGCGGCATCTTAGGCCATTAGCACATTCTTTCCCATCATTTAATATTATTTATAAATTTTCCAGACAAAGTCAACTTGGCTCGCCCGGGAATCGAACCCGGGACCTCTCGCTTTGCAGGCTGGCACCTAGCCACCTGCGCCACGAGGGCGTCTATTGAATTTTCATAGAAATGATCTGGCACCAAATATTTTTTATAACTTTTTTTTTTTTGTAACATAGAAATCTAAATTTTAGTGTATAGTTTCGTTTTATATCGTAAACATAGCAAACAAATTTGGTTACCATAGCATTTTTATTTTTTAAGATAAAAATTTTTTCGAAAGGAAACTGAAATCTTTTCCGGAAAACCTGGTCCGATTTTCCTGGCTAACGAACTTATCTAAGCCACTTACAAAAAGGAAGGCGCATTATTTTTTGAGCTATCGGTGTGAAACCTATATATATATATATATATATATATATATATATATATATATATATATATATATATATATATATATATATATATATATATATATATATATTGTATAAGGTCCTGGTATGTTAGCAGTTAACTTTTGTCAGTAAACATTTATTTTTGACCCCTCAACACTTATTTTGCAAGTTTTCGTGATTTCATTGGCATCTAAATTTTTTATAAATTATTTCAATAAATAATTCTTATACCACAAGTGCAATGCTGATTGAAAGTTTATATCTTTGTATTTGCTACGCCCTGTATAAAATAGAAATTAAGCTACAGCTGGTGCTCGATCTAGACGAAGTAATTTAAAGAAAAAGAGGTTGTTTCACGTAAATTCATATTGAGAATGCCATGCTTTAGGTCACACGGTCCTCTCCTGCAAGTTATTATGTTACATGTCACCTCCCATTAAGAGTTCACCTTATTATACAGTTTCTCTATTATTTTCAAATGATTGTCTAGACTGCTTCCTCTAAATTTAAAAACAATAGTTAGGTTACGTAGGATATAGTCACCTTTACTGTTTATTTGTCTATTGTATTATTATATAGGACCTACTCACCTTTTAATTATATTCATATGAGTATTTTCTAGACAATTCCCATAATGTTAAACATTAAATACATGACTTGTAAAACGTAGGCTAAAGTTATAAAAGCACACTGTTCACTAGAATAGTTATTCATTTAGTTCTTCGACTTCTACAGTGCAAGTACTCTGTGACCGCGGTCACAGCATATTATATTTGTATCACTAACGTTAGTTGTTGAGTTCTAAGTGTTTCAATTGTAACTACAAATTGTATTCTCTTTGCAAATAAAGTTCATAGCTATTAGAGTTTACAACTTTGAAGTTATTACTGGCGCAGTCGATTCAGATATCAAAAGAAAACAAAGTTCCCGGGAGCGCAGTTAATGCTTTTGTTATCTAAAACGAACCTCAACTTTGGAGTTGCCACACAACAGCCAACTGGTCCAGAGTATAAGTCCAACGGCCATCTGTTCCAGCTCGCAGTGAAGACTCCCTCAACCAGCCACGACAGTCAACTGGTCCAGATTATAAGTCCAACGGCCATCTGTTCCAGATCGCAGTGAATACTCCTGCAACCAACTTCTCGCTGCTTGGTCTGGATTGTAAGCCCAAGTGCCGTCCGTTCCAGCCAGCAAAGGAAAAGGAAACCGTAAGTTTTTAGTCACGAATTCCTTTTTCGAAATCCCATATATATATGTATATATAACTTTTTAATTATCATTTTATGATTGAATCTAACATTGAAGAAGAATTAGTCAAAGGCTTTAATAATTTAAAATTAAATATACCAGCTTCCAAATTAAATAGGAATATTAAAAGTAAAATGTCGACTCCTAGCACTGAACAATTAATCGCTTCTGCAAGAAATTATGTAGAAGTGTTACCAAAATTTGACGGAGATTGCGATACCTTAGAATGTTTTATTTCCGCTATTGATAAATTTTATGCTAGATATGGTGTAACCGCAGATAATACTTTAAACTCATATGCATTTTATGCCATTAAAAGTAGACTGATAGGAGATGCAAATCACTTTGCTACCTGCAGATCTGACATAGATACTTGGCCAACTTTAAAAGTAGCTCTAAAAAATAAATTTGGTGATCATGTTGATAGGTACACCTTAATGTATCAATTTAAATTTTTAAGAATTAAAGAAAATGAAAGTTTATTAGATTTTATTGGTAGAATTAGAAATTTACTAAATAAGTTAGATATAAAAACTGTTAATGACAATACTATTCCCAGTAACCAAAAAGATTTATTAAAAGAAATAAACAAACAGACAGCCCTAGAAGTGCTTTATAATAATTGTCCACACACTTTGCAAACTATTTTAGAAATTAAAGAGCCCGAAAATCTAGAAGTTGCTACCAATACCGTCCTAAAATATCTAACAAAACATCCCTCTAGAGAAAAAACTTTAAAGATACCCCATTTACCAGCCCCCCATAGGAAAATTGTCCAAAACACTCAATTCAATAATACACCCATTCGTCAATATCACCCACAAATCTATCCAAAAACAGCATTTCCTTCAGGACCAAGATATAATTTAAATCCTAGGTTAGCTCATAGTAGTTTTTCAGGGTTAGAGTCTCGTAAGGAATTTCATCCTAGAGAAAATGTCTTCCACCCTAAACACCCAGTAGCGTTGCGTAATGCTTCTACGAATAACCCCACTCCGATGAGTATATCTACTAGCATCAATAATAGTCAGTCTAAATATGTTCCGAGACACGTAAATAATAGCAATTTTCACAAACCGAATTTCACAAACGGAGAAATGTTTACCACTGAAACTACGGAAAATATTTCTACGTGTTATTACGAGGACAAGTCTACTCAAGATTTAAATTACGAGTTCGAACCTTCCCAACAACCTCTTGAGGAAGAATGCAATAACGGCGAAATTTGTATGCAATCAGGCGACGGACAATCAAAACTCCCCTATATCCAATTAGATCATCCTAATATAAAACTGTTATTGGACACTGGTGCCACAAGTTCGCTTATCCATCCCGAAATAGCCTATAAATATACCAAAAACTACATCTATAATAGTCCCTGTTTCTTGCGAAATATGTTCAATATCTCAGAACATAAATTTGCAACCAAAATTGTTTTATTAGGTACTGAACTTGACTTTCATCTTATAAACTCTCACCCAAATTTCGACGGTCTATTAGGCTCGAATGAATTAAAACTTCTTAATGCTCAAATCGATTATGTCAACGATCTTATATATCTGAAAGGCCAACCCTATGAAATATTTTGGTACATTCCGAAAAGTCCATCTATTTCACAATCTGAAATTCAGCAAGTTTTACCGAGCTTAAAATTTCATACCACCAATAAAGAGGACAAAGCAAGTACCAATACAGAATTTCTGTCTCGTATTGAAGCCTTTCCTTCCGACGCTAATACCGAAAAAACCGAAGATCTCTTAAGTTTGCTTAATAATCCTGGTGACATCGCAGAAAGAGAACACCTCGATCTAGAGGACATCGATACCATATTAAGCGACTTACATAATAAAGAACCGGCCCCTAATAACAAAATTAACATTATATCTGACATCCAAGTTAGACCCATACAGCCAGCTGCATCCCAATGCTTAAAAAATGACGCGTTTCCCAATCCAGCCGTTCTTGCAGGAAATCTACCTCCAGCAAGTCTTCTACCTCTAGTCACAAATGAACATCCCTTTTCTGGCTCTGCCGGCACTGATGACGTCACAAAACATAGTCAATCAGAAAATATATCCGCCACACTTCCCATTACCGATGAGCCACTTAATTATTTCAAGACGCAAATTATATTTAAATTGAAGGACGAACCACGTCTGTCCCATAATATGTATTTTAATAAAAATATTTATACAATATTTATCACTCGTGGCAATCTAACAAACCAAATAATTAATGCTCTTAAACAAGTAGCTGAGCCTTCACACAGAAACGCTATATACACAGACGACTTACACCTATACGAAACCCTAGCCTTAATAATTACTTCAAATTTTACAAATGCTATTAATTTTGTGTTTTGCAAGAAACAATTAATAGATGTCGTAGAGACAGAAAAACAAAAAGAAATAATTCAAAATTACACAACCAAAAACATTGCGAAGCTAAATAATTAGAAATTGAAATCAGGCGTTCTTATTACTGGCTCTCTATTGCAAAAGACTGTCAGCTTCACGTAGACTTGTGTG
Source organism: Tillus elongatus (assembly GCA_964006375.1). Taxonomy (NCBI): domain Eukaryota; kingdom Metazoa; phylum Arthropoda; class Insecta; order Coleoptera; family Cleridae; genus Tillus; species Tillus elongatus. The sequence goes on from OZ023265.1 coordinate 86,875,314, forward strand.
ATATTTGCCAAGAATGTAAATACGAAAGGCACCCCATATAATTTAAACTACAGGCTACCCCTATACCACCACGACCATTCGAAACAATCCACATGGACAACTTTTCAATTAATAATTAAAAATACATTACACTGATAGACAGCTTTAGTAAATTTCTCGTCAAAGAAATAAACACTTTAAATTTTCCGGACGTTATACCAAAGGTTCTAGAAATATTTATGACGTACAAACCGCCACTAGCGTTAATTAGTGACAATGGATCCAAATTTTCAAATTAACAATTTAAAGGACTAATAGATTTGTATAATATCGACCACCACTTTATAACAAGCAAACATCCTAATAGTAATGGCATTATTGAAAGGGCTCATAGCACAATCATAGAAATAATCGAGCGATACTAATTTCGAAAAACTAGATTTGATGAGTAGCGCTGTAATTATTTACAATAACACAATTCATTCTAGTACAAAACATAAACCATTAGAAATTTTATTCGGTCATTTAGAAAATCGTGAAATTTTACCATCTCCAGCGAATGAGAAAATTTACACAGATTACATAAACAAAATTAGATCTGACACTAAAGCTCTTTACGAAGTAATTAAATTGCAAAATGAAAAAATTCACACATCTATTCTAAACAGAGAAAATGCCAAAACAGAACCTTTTCCCGATCTGAAAGAGGAAAGTAAAGTATATCTTAAACAAAACCCGAGAAATAAAATTGCTTGTCGTTATAAAACAGAAACCGTAGCTCAAAATGAACCAATTAAGTTTACAACGATAAAAAATAGAAAATATCACAAACAAGAAATCAAACCCATACGAAAATCACAAAAGTCAAACTTTGTTTCAGATGATACACCCGGCGTTTCTTCTGGTCATCTACCTCAATCTCTCACAGACCCAGAGAGTGGAAATAAAATCTCTAACAGACAATCCGGGAATCCTCCCCATTAAACTAGGCACCGCGAAATTACAAACAGGACAACATACTTTTATCCATACCATACCCTTAGACAAAATCCAAACGGAAATAAATAATATTGACAAACACGTAGATTCACTCAAAGCAGCAGCTAATATATACCCTGTATTTCAGCAAGCCGAAATACGTTTAACGTCATTACTGGCACAACAAACCAAAGAGAAATTTTTATTATTGCAACCATTTCAAAATCGTCTTAATAAAAGGGGCCTAATAAACGGAATAGGGCATGTTTTTAAATTTATCTCGGGGACCCTCGACTCAGACGACGGAGAACGTTATGATAGGTCAATCGAGATATTACGCAGGAATGAGGAAAATATAGTTAAGCAGTATAATAATCAACTCTCTTTAAACCACGAATTTATTAATAATCTAGAAATGTCTATTAAAAATATCTCTTATGATTTTAAATCTCTGCAGGAGGCAACATTGGTTCTCCAACATAAATACATAGAAGAACTTTTAAAGGTCACATTAAATGAATTTAGAACAAAAATTTTATTACTGGATCAAATCATTGAGAACATGCAGGTATCAGTAACATTTGCATCTCTAGGAATGTTACACCCTTCTTTATTAACTAATTCGGCAGCTCAATATTTATTTAAACAACTGCTTAAACACCATAGTCCTGCACAATTTTACAGTAGAGACTCTATACTTTTCTTACATACTATGGAAATCGAATACTACATAACTAGGAATCAACTTACTTTTCTATTACATATACCATTGTTAGATTCAGAAACCTATAACCTATATCACCTCTACTCTATACCTACCCCCGCCTTTAACACTATTATACCCCCAAATACCTTTGTGACTATAAACGAAAAGAAGAGTACATACGTAAGAAGTCACTGCAAGAAAATCCAAAATAATTTCTATTGTAGTCTAAAAGATCAAATACCCAACTATCAGCGAGAAGACTGTATCCATAATCTTTTGCAAGTAAAATCATCACCTACTTGCCAAAGTGTTCCAGTACGGATTGAAGAACCACTGGTAGAAGCCGTTACGGAAGCAACCTACATAGTCATCGCCCCAAAAGAAATAATCATTCACACAAAATGCAAAAGCGAGGAAGTCAAAGCAATAAAAGGCGTATATTTGGTCAATCTTCCACTGAACTGCAAGTTTATTAGTCAAAACTTTACCTATGAAAATTGGCAACAAGAAACTCATGAAGACATCGTCTCACTACCTCATTTCGAGACCAACGAAATTCCAGCAAATCCAATCCATCTCAACCTCAAGTCTGTGGGCCTCGACAAGCTTCATCAGTTGACTATTCAGTACGCGAGTGACAGTGATAAGTTTAGTTCTTATAATTTAGTTAGCAGCTTCTTCTTTACACTATTAATTTTACTAATGATAAGCATTTTAATATACATGAAACGTAAGGAAATTCATATGTATATAAAAAGATACAAATCTGCACCAACAGAAGAAAATAATTTTGCTAACGAAACATTTCAGTTAACTTAGAATTCAAAGTACTCCGTAATTTTCATTCTTAAGGAAGGGAGGAGTTATTATGTTACATGTCACCTCCCATTAAGAGTTCACCTTATTATACAGTTTCTCTATTATTTTCAAATGATTGTCTAGACTGCTTCCTCTAAATTTAAAAACAATAGTTAGGTTACGTAGGATATAGTCACCTTTACTGTTTATTTGTCTATTGTATTATTATATAGGACCTACTCACCTTTTAATTATATTCATATGAGTATTTTCTAGACAATTCCCATAATGTTAAACATTAAATACATGACTTGTAAAACGTAGGCTAAAGTTATAAAAGCACACTGTTCACTAGAATAGTTATTCATTTAGTTCTTCGACTTCTACAGTGCAAGTACTCTGTGACCGCGGTCACAGCATATTATATTTGTATCACTAACGTTAGTTGTTGAGTTCTAAGTGTTTCAATTGTAACTACAAATTGTATTCTCTTTGCAAATAAAGTTCATAGCTATTAGAGTTTACAACTTTGAAGTTATTACTTGCAGATACGATAATTTATTGGTCTGGGTCTAATTATTCTTGAAAGAACATGACAAAGCGAGTGTCGATGTGTATATTTGTACTTATATCTCAAGAGTTTGAAAGGTTTAGACCATTAAGCAGAAACAGACACCCCAATATCGTGAGAAATTCTTATTCCTGTGTCATCTAGATCGAGCATCGTTACATAAAAACAAAACAGATAAGAAATTGACAATGAAATGTAAACCTTCATGCCACCAATATGCAATAATCAATGCAAGTTATGAATATTATAATTATATACACTATTCCTTGTGAAGTAACGTAATTAATTAGAAATAGATGTCAGGCGACTCGCAAAAAATATGTATTTGCACATTCTCGTCTTATTTTAACTGCAGTCGTTTTTGTTTTGACTAGGGTAATTGTTACACATGCTTTGCATAGAGAATCTCGTGACTGATTAAATTTTAAGTAAACTTAATATGTTGTAAAGTAAAAATCAAGTTTCCACCTTACAAACGGTATTAAGAATTAATTGTCGGCTGTATATGCGAATTTTTAAACTGGCAGACATAAATACATTTAATTTGCAGCTTAGTGGCAAGCAGGTATATAAAAGATGCACACAATATTTCGTATGCAATTTGAAACGGAATTGCCAGAATAATTCGGCACTGTTTAAAAAAAAAATGTAATGTTTTACGTAATATCGCGTACCCGGCACAAATAAATATTTTTGTAATATTTCTAAATTGTATTTAGATTACCACTACTGTTCGGTGACTAACAAGTACCTGTAGTAATGCAACTTGTGTAAATGTACCGATAGCAATAAAAGGGCAACTAACAAAGCAGTGATGCACAGGTACACTTACAGAATAATTGTCATAAATGAAGTAATTGATTGGTAAAGTTAAGTTTTAATTAAAACAGGACGTATTGCGGCGTCCATAAAGTTCTCTTGTGTGGGGTATGTGATCAGGCCGTGTAAACTGGCACGTACGCAGCGTTAGGTCGATAATTGTGTACATAGTAGATGTCTCGTCAACCATAACGACTATGTCTGTTTTTCATTGTTCCACGCGGAGGTGGAGCGAATTGATATAAAAGAAACGTGGATTTGTACAGACGGAGTAGATCTAGTTTAAGCTTTCAAACGGTCTGATCTCCCCAATCCTCCCTGACCAGCTAAAAGAACTTGTAGTAAGCATTAAGCGCCAGACTTGCGAGCGCGAATGCCGAAACAAGGGAAATCTGCTGGTCACATCGCGGTTTCTCCTCCCTGACCAACTGAAAGAACTTGTAGTAAGCATTAAGCGCCAGACTTGCGAGCGCGAATGCCGAAACAAGGGAAATCTGCTGGTCACATCGCGGTTTCTCCTCCCTGACCAACTGAAAGAACTTGTAGTAAGCATTAAGCGCCAGACTTGCGAGCGCGAATGCCGAAACAAGGGAAATCTGCTGGTCACATCGCGGTTTCTCCTCCCTGACCAACTGAAAGAACTTGTAGTAAGCATTAAGCGCCAGACTTGCGAGCGCGAATGCCGAAACAAGGGAAATCTGCTGGTAACATCGCGGTTTCTCCTCCCTGACCAATTGAAAGAACTTGTAGTAAGCATTAAGCGCCAGACTTGCGAGCGCGAATGCCGAAACAAGGGAAATCTGCTGGTCACATCGCGGTTTCTCCTCCCTGACCAACTGAAATAACTTGTAGTAAGCATTAAGCGCCAGACTTGCGAGCGCGAATGCCGAAACAAGGGAAATCTGCTGGTGATATCGCGGTCCAAACATCCTCCCCAACTAACGGAGAAGATCTGTGGCAAGCACTGAACGCCATAATCTCGCGCGCAGACGGGGACCTTCCCCCGGAAATTTTCACGGTTCCCCAGAGCGGAAAAACCGCGCACGCGGGCTAATTTCGAACTCGCCCCGCTTTGCCAGGAAATCCAAGATGTGGGAACCGTCCACACACCTAGATGAGACCCCGGAGCAGCAGCCGGTCATGACGGGAGGCAGTTCAACAAACGGTGAGTGTACCTTTAAACTGACATATGCTATCAGGTGTCTCAAAATTGCACGGCCAAGTAAATGCTTTGCGTGCCTCAACAGTGCTATTCAAGAATAGGGGTAGTATAAGTAGCCATCCGTAATATGTTGCCAAATTTAATATATTTAAACAGAAACTTGAACCCTTGAAGTTTATTTGTCTGCATATTATTTAAAGAAATTATTTGTGCATTTGAATGTTGCCCAATTTGATATTTATAAGCTAGACTTGAAACCGGAAATTTTATGTTGCTAAAGAGATTGTTTGTGCATTCAAATGTTGCCACATTTTATATACTTGAACAAAACTTGAACCGCGGAAGTTTAATTGTCTGCGTATTATTCAGAGAAATTATTTTAAATGTTGCCAAATTTGTTATATTTAAACTGAACTTGAAATCTAGAATTTTAGTTGTTTATAGATCATGTAGAGATATTATTTGGGCATATAAGGTTGTCAAATTCGATATGCTTAAAAACTTGAGAGCTGGGACTTTGTTTATCTGCATACTGTTGTAGGGAAATCATTCGTGCGTTTAAATGTTGCCAAATTCTTTTATTTGAACTAAACTCGAAGGCTGGAATTTTATTTTTGTTTGCATATAGTGTAGAGAGAATACCTGAGCATTTAGGCGTTGCCAAAGTTAATATATTTAAACTAAACTTGAAATTTGGAATTTTGTTTGTTTATATTGTATAAGTAAATTATTTTGTGCAGTGAAATGTTGCGAAATTTGATATATTTAAACTGAAACTAGAAGCCTGGAATCTCAATTTATTTGTGTATTATTTTAAGAATTGCTTTCGCCTCTGAAAGTTGCCAAATTTAATGATACTTAGACTGAGACTTGAAATTAGAAACTGTACTAGCTCATTCAGTACTTAATGAAAGTCCGTTGCATTTGAAAACGAAAACTTGTTCCCATTTAATAATATTTAAACTGAAGCTTGGAGTCGGGAATATTACTAGCTTTTTTATTATTTAGTGACATTATTTTTGAATCTGAAACTTGAAGACAGAATTTTGTTGCTCCTTATAGTACAATTTAAGTCTAAATCGTAACACCAGAATTACGTAGCTCTTTATAATATGATTTAATATTGAATTGTGAAACCAGAATTATGTAGCCTTTTTATAATATAATTTGAATCTTAATCGTGAAGCCAGAATTATGTTGCTCCTTATAGTACAATTTAAATCTGAATCATGAAACCAGCAGTATGTAGCTTTGCCTAATTTAAATCTGAATTGTCAAACCAGAACTATGTAGTTCTTTATAACATAATGCTAAATTTGAATCATGAAACCAGAAACATGTAGCTCATTTATACTACAATTTAAATCTGAATCGTGAAGCCAGAATTATGTAGTTCATTATAATATAATTCAAATCTGAAACGTAAAACCAGAATTATATATTTCATTATAATATAACTTAAATCTGAACCATGAAAACATAAGTATCCAGCTCTTTATAATATAATTTAAATTCGAATAGTGAAACCAGTAACATGTGGCTCTTTATAGCTTAAATGATAAATTTGAATCGCCAAACCAGAAACATGCAGTTCGTTATAAAATAATTTTGAATCTGAAATTTGAAGATAAAAAGTCCGTAGCTCAATATAAGATAATTTGAACCTGAAACTTGAAATCGGAAGTAACTAGCTCTACATAATGTAACTTTAAACCTGAAACTTACAACTGAAAGTATGTAATTCCATTTTGGTGTAAATATTGAAAATGAAACTTGAAGTCAAAACAATGTGGCACCATTCTAATGCACTTTGAAACTGAAACTTGAAGTTCTCATTGTTTTGTATGTAACCGGATGAAATTATTTTCTACCTGAAACAGACATCTTGGCTCCCCTTTGTGTATTAAACTGAAACTTGAAATGTGAGTGTATGTGGTGTGCACTGGACGGTTCGGAAAAGGAAGGAAAGGGACATTAAGTAAATGAAGTACTTCCCCCGGTGTTCTGACAAATTTATGTAATTATTCTCTTGATGTCTAGAATGACATTCAGGTGAAGTCTCGCTCCATGAAGTGCCAGTTTCCGAAATAAAAGACCTGAGATGTCAGGCCAGCCCTGAAGGCTTCGCGATATATATATATATATATATATATATATATATATATATATATATATATATATATATATATATATATATATATATATATATATATATATATGTGTATATATATATATATGTGTGTATATATATATGTGTATATATATATATATGTGTATATATATATGTGTGTATATATATATAAATTCGGCATGAGTGCTGTGAGAGGGCAATCTGAAGGTCAGTAATTAGTTGAAAGCCTTGTGATATACGTCATAACGTTGGGTGAAGTAATAGTAGGTTTGTTTTCGTTTCCGCTTAGTCAGTAAACAGTAATCTGGCCTAGATGACAATGATACCTTTCCCTTGCGTCTCGTACAGCCTACAGGTCATAAACAAGATAATTTGCAAGCGGTATTTGGGTGAACCTTCTACTTATTGACATGCCAAACCTCCGAAAATCAAAGACCTCCAATTGAGGCTATAGTCCAAGAAGGGCTCGTGTAAACCTTAACTATGGCACAATGGTAGTGGAAAAGGCAACCCAAATGCGCAATGCGTCATTTCCTAGTGATCAATAACCATATGAGAGACGTAGAGGAAAGTGTCGGTAAGCCTCAAATATATGCCTGGGTGTGGTGTCCTGTTCTGCGGTGTTGCTCAATCAGTCCCACAGTAATAAAGCAAAGACAAACCAAAACTGAAATACGAACCATGAAACCAGAAAAATCTAAACAATGAATATTGAAATGAAAATATCACTATTTTACTCTACGCCACTGTGGAGACTGAGGGTGACATCGGGGATCTCGATACACACCAAGTCATCAACCCTCCAAGCGATCCAAATTCTTTATGCTAGTGCACTCCCCATATGTTTGAGATTAACCCCAACCGTGTGATTTTTCGTAGCGAAAGGTGCCTAGATGTCTGTGCCTTCTCGTCCGTTTCACTGTATTGGTCAAATTAGAAACATTGTCAAATAAATTAAGTGTTTGCGAATTGTAGCGTTTCTCTCACAATGTTCCAACCCATAGTCTGAACAAACACAACCTGGTCCTAACCCTAGATTTTCACGCCTTAATCCATCCTGGTAGCCCAGAAAATTAGCCATCCTTAGCAAGCAAATGTAGAGGCCTTTAAAGTAAGGTAAGTGAATATATTTCAGGTCACCTGTAGTAATTTAATGAAGTTAGGGATTTAATTGCATAAAATTTAACATTACAAACCAGACTCATATGCCTTTTTCTTTGAAATACAAAGTGTTTAAATTGGGCATTGCAATATATGATGTGGCCTTTGTATACCATACGTCTGTCAATATGTCAATAGGTATGTTTTATTTAAAAAAAAAGAAAAAAAAAAGGAGGGGGGGATATTACACTGGTGCCGTGACCAGGATTGCAATTTAATTTGCAATAATTTTGCAAATTATCCTTAACTTTTTGCAATATTTTATCATTTATTTCTGGGTTACTACAAATTTAAAGGCTGCTAAGCAGCTTACACTGTTGCATTGTGACCAGGTGACTATGGTTTAAAGATTGGAACAATTGAACAGAGAGAAACGCAAACAAATTAACTTTACAGTTTTCTACCGTGTGAAATATGTTTCAGCAGCCGTTAAACATCGGCGGTGTCGTTGAATAGCGACACTGCAGCAACGACCATCCCAATAGAAGGCCAGCTCCAATGGACACGCTCCTGTACACCTGCAAGCGAGATGACCAAGAAGGTTGCCTGTCAAGGTAACATTCCGGAAGACATCGCTGGACTAGGCATGCCAAACGGTGCCTGAACGTAGCACGATTGACTCGTGCAAATCTGTAGAAGGTAGTGTGGATATAGGGCCTTTTAAAGTATTGTAACTTGGCTTGCACTTGTGTGTGGGAGTTTGTATTTTCTCGTTAAGTCTAGTCATCATCAGTCTCAAGGCGACGTCGCTTTGTCGCCGCATAAATGATTCTCTATCTTCAATAATTCGCATTATGTTCTAGTTTGGCATTTCGTTTATTGGGTCGAGTTTTTCATCGGTCGAATAACATTGTCGGAAGCTTTTATGTCCTGGGATATATCCAACAGGTCTTACTATTGTTTTGCTTTAGCTTTACCTTCAATCTTCCGTCTTTAGTCATAGTCTGCAGCGTTCAGGTGGTAATGGTGTGTGTTTCCTCAACCGAAAGTCCTCTGGTCAAGTTTCCGTCGGGTCGACTTTCAGTAGTGGTGGCATTTTCCTTTCAGTAAATGCTGTATATTTTAGAGTAACTCAGGTTTTGGTATTGTGGTTGATCTATGTGGAGGGTCTACACGCCCCGCCTATAGTGGCATAAAGCTGTCGGTCCCGTCTACCATGTAATGTTAGGCACGTTAAAAATCCCTACACGCCTTACAGAGGTGAAGATGGGTTATGATATGTCTCTGTTTCTAGTATGGTGAGGTGGAAATAATATTAGTGCCTGTGTTACAGGTGAGATAACAGAGTCATCATCATTTTGTTACCGCTTGTAGTTTATTTTTTCATAATAGCATCGGTGCACTTTACCTTTGTTTTGCCTTGCTTTCAATAATCTTGATCATCTTTAGCGCTTAATGTCATGATGGTTTGAAACTTGCTTTAGTGTTTTGTCAGAAATTACGTAAGCACCTTGCTTTCGTCGATATATTCAAATTTGCACGCGTTTATTTTAACTTGGCGGCGTTTTTCAACAGCTGTTACGTATGTGAATGTCTGCTTCAGGGTCCGAGTGTAAATTCTGTCCTCCTCAAAAATTTCTAGTCAAGTCTGACTAGCCGTGGCACTGAATATTTTGTATTGAAACTTGCTTTGGTGTTTGTTATTATGTTTGTTTCTGTCAATGCAATGTTGATGTTTCACAAGGGTTTCGTTTAAACTTTTGCAGCGTTTTCTAATGATCAATTGATGTCATTACATCCTCATTTTAAATCCGATTGTATCTTAGCTTTAAATATGCTCTTTAACTCTCAACTCCGTAATCTTGAATTGTTGCTTTTCTCATACATTGCGGTCAGAACTACGTTCCAAGTAGGGCAGGGCGCCTGTGTAGATTGGGATATGTTCAGTCAAGTCAAATAGTTGGTCTGGGTTTGTTCTGGTTAAATGATTATTTCTATATGAGGATTCTCCACAAGAAGTGTACGTTGTAAATATCCGACATTCAAACATTGCGAATTCTGAGCAGCCCGACACTGTTCATCACGGAACTTTAGTCTTCTGTTCTAAAAGAGATACGGCGGCACTGCAAGAGTGTTTGACGCGTTGCCATCTGGCAGCATATTCCTCCGCTCGGGGCAGGCAAATATGATAGGGAATGCAAGATGCATCGACTTGTGCGTTAGCATAGGCGTCGCACAATTTACATGTTTCGGGGAAGAGTTTATTCAAGTTATTATTTCTCAATATGATAGTAAATTAATGGTGTTTCGACTTGTACGTTGACATAGGCAAAGAGTTTATATATGTTCAGGATAAGGGTCTCTTCAAATTTTATTTCCACTGTGATAGGGAATGCGTGGTACATTAGCTTGTACTTTGACAGAGGCGTCGAAGAGTTTATGTGCTTAGGTTAGGAGTTTCTTCAAATTTTTATATACTCGTCCGGTTGGACTCGCAAATAAAAATCTACGGCGGCTGTATAAGGTCCTGGTATGTTAGCAGTTAACTTTTGTCAGTAAACATTTATTTTTGACCCCTCAACACTTATTTTGCAAGTTTTCGTGATTTCATTGGCATCTAAATTTTTTATAAATTATTTCAATAAATAATTCTTATACCACAAGTGCAATGCTGATTGAAAGTTTATATCTTTGTATTTGCTACGCCCTGTATAAAATAGAAATTAAGCTACAGCTGGTGCTCGATCTAGACGAAGTAATTTAAAGAAAAAGAGGTTGTTTCACGTAAATTCATATTGAGAATGCCATGCTTTAGGTCACACGGTCCTCTCCTGCAGATACGATAATTTATTGGTCTGGGTCTAATTATTCTTGAAAGAACATGACAAAGCGAGTGTCGATGTGTATATTTGTACTTATATCTCAAGAGTTTGAAAGGTTTAGACCATTAAGCAGAAACAGACACCCCAATATCGTGAGAAATTCTTATTCCTGTGTCATCTAGATCGAGCATCGTTACATAAAAACAAAACAGATAAGAAATTGACAATGAAATGTAAACCTTCATGCCACCAATATGCAATAATCAATGCAAGTTATGAATATTATAATTATATACACTATTCCTTGTGAAGTAACGTAATTAATTAGAAATAGATGTCAGGCGACTCGCAAAAAATATGTATTTGCACATTCTCGTCTTATTTTAACTGCAGTCGTTTTTGTTTTGACTAGGGTAATTGTTACACATGCTTTGCATAGAGAATCTCGTGACTGATTAAATTTTAAGTAAACTTAATATGTTGTAAAGTAAAAATCAAGTTTCCACCTTACAAACGGTATTAAGAATTAATTGTCGGCTGTATATGCGAATTTTTAAACTGGCAGACATAAATACATTTAATTTGCAGCTTAGTGGCAAGCAGGTATATAAAAGATGCACACAATATTTCGTATGCAATTTGAAACGGAATTGCCAGAATAATTCGGCACTGTTTAAAAAAAATGTAATGTTTTACGTAATATCGCGTACCCGGCACAAATAAATATTTTTGTAATATTTCTAAATTGTATTTAGATTACCACTACTGTTCGGTGACTAACAAGTACCTGTAGTAATGCAACTTGTGTAAATGTACCGATAGCAATAAAAGGGCAACTAACAAAGTAGTGATGCACAGGTACACTTACAGAATAATTGTCATAAATGAAGTAATTGATTGGTAAAGTTAAGTTTTAATTAAAACAGGACGTATTGCGGCGTCCATAAAGTTCTCTTGTGTGGGGTATGTGATCAGGCCGTGTAAACTGGCACGTACGCAGCGTTAGGTCGATAATTGTGTACATAGTAGATGTCTCGTCAACCATAACGACTATGTCTGTTTTTCATTGTTCCACGCGGAGGTGGAGCGAATTGATATAAAAGAAACGTGGATTTGTACAGACGGAGTAGATCTAGTTTAAGCTTTCAAACGGTCTGATCTCCCCAATCCTCCCTGACCAGCTAAAAGAACTTGTAGTAAGCATTAAGCGCCAGACTTGCGAGCGCGAATGCCGAAACAAGGGAAATCTGCTGGTCACATCGCGGTTTCTCCTCCCTGACCAACTGAAAGAACTTGTAGTAAGCATTAAGCGCCAGACTTGCGAGCGCGAATGCCGAAACAAGGGAAATCTGCTGGTCACATCGCGGTTTCTCCTCCCTGACCAACTGAAAGAACTTGTAGTAAGCATTAAGCGCCAGACTTGCGAGCGCGAATGCCGAAACAAGGGAAATCTGCTGGTCACATCGCGGTTTCTCCTCCCTGACCAACTGAAAGAACTTGTAGTAAGCATTAAGCGCCAGACTTACGAGCGCGAATGCCGAAACAAGGGAAATCTGCTGGTAACATCGCGGTTTCTCCTCCCTGACCAATTGAAAGAACTTGTAGTAAGCATTAAGCGCCAGACTTGCGAGCGCGAATGCCGAAACAAGGGAAATCTGCTGGTCACATCGCGGTTTCTCCTCCCTGACCAACTGAAATAACTTGTAGTAAGCATTAAGCGCCAGACTTGCGAGCGCGAATGCCGAAACAAGGGAAATCTGCTGGTGATATCGCGGTCCAAACATCCTCCCCAACTAACGGAGAAGATCTGTGGCAAGCACTGAACGCCATAATCTCGCGCGCAGACGGGGACCTTCCCCCGGAAATTTTCACGGTTCCCCAGAGCGGAAAAACCGCGCACGCGGGCTAATTTCGAACTCGCCCCGCTTTGCCAGGAAATCCAAGATGTGGGAACCGTCCACACACCTAGATGAGACCCCGGAGCAGCAGCCGGTCATGACGGGAGGCAGTTCAACAAACGGTGAGTGTACCTTTAAACTGACATATGCTATCAGGTGTCTCAAAATTTCACGGCCAAGTAAATGCTTTGCGTGCCTCAACAGTGCTATTCAAGAATAGGGGTAGTATAAGTAGCCATCCGTAATATGTTGCCAAATTTAATATATTTAAACAGAAACTTGAACCCTTGAAGTTTATTTGTCTGCATATTATTTAAAGAAATTATTTGTGCATTTGAATGTTGCCCAATTTGATATTTATAAGCTAGACTTGAAACCGGAAATTTTATGTTGCTAAAGAGATTGTTTGTGCATTCAAATGTTGCCACATTTTATATACTTGAACAAAACTTGAACCGCGGAAGTTTAATTGTCTGCGTATTATTCAGAGAAATTATTTTAAATGTTGCCAAATTTGTTATATTTAAACTGAACTTGAAATCTAGAATTTTAGTTGTTTATAGATCATGTAGAGATATTATTTGGGCATATAAGGTTGTCAAATTCGATATGCTTAAAAACTTGAGAGCTGGGACTTTGTTTATCTGCATACTGTTGTAGGGAAATCATTCGTGCGTTTAAATGTTGCCAAATTCTTTTATTTGAATTAAACTCGAAGGCTGGAATTTTATTTTTGTTTGCATATAGTGTAGAGAGAATACCTGAGCATTTAGGCGTTGCCAAAGTTAATATATTTAAACTAAACTTGAAATTTGGAATTTTGTTTGTTTATATTGTATAAGTAAATTATTTTGTGCAGTGAAATGTTGCGAAATTTGATATATTTAAACTGAAACTAGAAGCCTGGAATCTCAATTTATTTGTGTATTATTTTAAGAATTGCTTTCGCCTCTGAAAGTTGCCAAATTTAATGATACTTAGACTGAGACTTGAAACTAGAAACTGTACTAGCTCATTCAGTACTTAATGAAAGTCCGTTGCATTTGAAAACGAAAACTTGTTCCCATTTAATAATATTTAAACTGAAGCTTGGAGTCGGGAATATTACTAGCTTTTTTATTATTTAGTGACATTATTTTTGAATCTGAAACTTGAAGACAGAATTTTGTTGCTCCTTATAGTACAATTTAAGTCTAAATCGTAACACCAGAATTACGTAGCTCTTTATAATATGATTTAATATTGAATTGTGAAACCAGAATTATGTAGCCTTTTTATAATATAATTTGAATCTTAATCGTGAAGCCAGAATTATGTTGCTCCTTATAGTACAATTTAAATCTGAATCATGAAACCAGCAGTATGTAGCTTTGCCTAATTTAAATCTGAATTGTCAAACCAGAACTATGTAGTTCTTTATAACATAATGCTAAATTTGAATCATGAAACCAGAAACATGTAGCTCATTTATACTACAATTTAAATCTGAATCGTGAAGCCAGAATTATGTAGTTCATTATAATATAATTCAAATCTGAAACGTAAAACCAGAATTATATATTTCATTATAATATAACTTAAATCTGAACCATGAAAACATAAGTATCCAGCTCTTTATAATATAATTTAAATTCGAATAGTGAAACCAGTAACATGTGGCTCTTTATAGCTTAAATGATAAATTTGAATCGCCAAACCAGAAACATGCAGTTCGTTATAAAATAATTTTGAATCTGAAATTTGAAGATAAAAAGTCCGTAGCTCAATATAAGATAATTTGAACCTGAAACTTGAAATCGGAAGTAACTAGCTCTACATAATGTAACTTTAAACCTGAAACTTACAACTGAAAGTATGTAATTCCATTTTGGTGTAAATATTGAAAATGAAACTTGAAGTCAAAACAATGTGGCACCATTCTAATGCACTTTGAAACTGAAACTTGAAGTTCTCATTGTTTTGTATGTAACCGGATGAAATTATTTTCTACCTGAAACAGACATCTTGGCTCCCCTTTGTGTATTAAACTGAAACTTGAAATGTGAGTGTATGTGGTGTGCACTGGACGGTTCGGAAAAGGAAGGAAAGGGACATTAAGTAAATGAAGTACTTCCCCCGGTGTTCTGACAAATTTATGTAATTATTCTCTTGATGTCTAGAATGACATTCAGGTGAAGTCTCGCTCCATGAAGTGCCAGTTTCCGAAATAAAAGACCTGAGATGTCAGGCCAGCCCTGAAGGCTTCGCGATATATATATATATATATATATATATATATATATATATATATATATATATATATATATATATATATATGTGTATATATATATGTGTGTATATATATATATATATATGTGTATATATATATATATATATATATATGTGTATATATATATATGTGTGTATATATATATATATAAATTCGGCATGAGTGCTGTGAGAGGGCAATCTGAAGGTCAGTAATTAGTTGAAAGCCTTGTGATATACGTCATAACGTTGGGTGAAGTAATAGTAGGTTTGTTTTCGTTTCCGCTTAGTCAGTAAACAGTAATCTGGCCTAGATGACAATGATACCTTTCCCTTGCGTCTCGTACAGCCTACAGGTCATAAACAAGATAATTTGCAAGCGGTATTTGGGTGAACCTTCTACTTCTTGACATGCCAAACCTCCGAAAATCAAAGACCTCCAATTGAGGCTATAGTCCAAGAAGGGCTCGTGTAAACCTTAACTATGGCACAATGGTAGTGGAAAAGGCAACCCAAATGCGCAATGCGTCATTTCCTAGTGATCAATAACCATATGAGAGACGTAGAGGAAAGTGTCGGTAAGCCTCAAATATATGCCTGGGTGTGGTGTCCTGTTCTGCGGTGTTGCTCAATCAGTCCCACAGTAATAAAGCAAAGACAAACCAAAACTGAAATACGAACCATGAAACCAGAAAAATCTAAACAATGAATATTGAAATGAAAATATCACTATTTTACTCTACGCCACTGTGGAGACTGAGGGTGACATCGGGGATCTCGATACACACCAAGTCATCAACCCTCCAAGCGATCCAAATTCTTTATGCTAGTGCACTCCCCATATGTTTGAGATTAACCCCAGCCGTGTGATTTTTCGTAGCGAAAGGTGCCTAGATGTCTGTGCCTTCTCGTCCGTTTCACTGTATTGGTCAAATTAGAAACATTGTCAAATAAATTAAGTGTTTGCGAATTGTAGCGTTTCTCTCACAATGTTCCAACCCATAGTCTGAACAAACACAACCTGGTCCTAACCCTAGATTTTCACGCCTTAATCCATCCTGGTAGCCCAGAAAATTAGCCATCCTTAGCAAGCAAATGTAGAGGCCTTTAAAGTAAGGTAAGTGAATATATTTCAGGTCACCTGTAGTAATTTAATGAAGTTAGGGATTTAATTGCATAAAATTTAACATTACAAACCAGACTCATATGCCTTTTTCTTTGAAATACAAAGTGTTTAAATTGGGCATTGCAATATATGATGTGGCCTTTGTATACCATACGTCTGTCAATATGTCAATAGGTATGTTTTATTTAAAGCTAAAGAAAAGGGGGGGAGGGATATTACAATATATATATATATATATATATATATATATATATATATATATATATATATATATATATATATATATATATATATATATATATATATATATATATATATATATATATATATATATATATATATATATATATATATATATATATATATATACTCGGTATAAAATAAATATTAATAGCTATTTTAATCGAATTGCAAACTTCTCAAATTTAATAATAATAAATTTATAATCTAAATCAATTTTATATTATAATTTATGTAGAATTTGGTATCTTAGTGAAACATTCACTAATGAGGAAATCGCGAAAATGTATATCTCCGGAAATAACAAAGTGGGATGACCAGATTCGGTGTGCGTGTTTGTATTAGAAAGAGTAAACCATATACCAGAATTTAGCTTTGTAAATTTAAAGAGAAAAAGTTATGGGTATTTAAATGAAAAAAACAATTGGGGTTTTCCTCAAAACGTGTCGCGATTTGAAACGTCAAAATTGGCAACATTTAGGGAAAGAACCTGAAACAAATACGGATTATGTAAAGAAAATGTCGCAAGAAGAGTGTTCTGCGAACCCTTAAGTTTCAGTTGCAACCGCTATTGTCCTTCATTTTACTAAAATATTTTCACAAAATTCATTTCAAACAGACTCTTTCTCTGATGCTTTGGCGGTAGTTTTAGTTTATGGTTTAACGGTCTATAATGTTTAGCTAATTTTCGTAGAAAAAATTAGTTATTGAGGAAACCGCGACTTTTGTATTTTAAAGAGATTTCTTCAAATGCGCGCAATTTTTTTTAATCGAACACCCCTGATATTATTGCCTTTTTGCATTTGTGACTGAAATATGATGCATGTTTGTAAGAAAAAATCGAGACGTAGTAAGTGCGTTTTGGTAGCGAATTTTTATTAAATGCTTCAAACTTCAATAACTCAATTTGCTATTAACCTAAGGTTTGTTGGCTAGGAAACCAGTTTTCTCGGTAACATTTAAAGTTTATTTGGGGAAAATTTTTGTACATTTTCAAACAATAAGTTATTTTGATAAAATATGGTACATACATTATTTCTACTGTATAGGTTATACCGGTAACCAGATTGATGCCTGCTTCCATAACGCACTTGCTGCGTCCAGACTTTTAGTTTATGGTTTAGTTGTGGTTTGTTGTCTATAATTTTTAACAAATTTTCGTAAAGGAAATTCGCTTATGAGGACACCGCGACTTTCGAATTTTAAAAAGATTTTTTCAAATAGGCACAAGCTAGGTCCCCTAGGACCCATATCCGGGGTTAGTTTTAGTTTTGTTTACCCATATACAAAGTGACGCATTTCAACGGTATAGCTCAATATTACTATTATTCCACAAGATACGAGAAACAATTGTATATGTTAATTATAGGTTATCTTGACCTATATAAAAATTATTTCGACAATCACAATCAGATAAGTCTTTAAGATACAAATTCTTTTTTTTTTAATCGAACGCCCCTTATATTTTTGCATTTTCCATCTAATTGTAATGCATGCTTGTTTTCGAGTTATTTCAATTGTTTTGCAACTTCATATTTTTGACACAGATCAAAAATTGTAATACGGCGATTTTACCAATAGAAATCGGAGTCCCATGCAAATGACGCATTCAGAGTGGTTTCGTTTATATTATTTCAAGAAAAAATCGATATGCCGTATACAGGGCGCTCTCAAATAGCGACTGAATTAAAAAAAACTGTCCTAACTCAATTGTTGCAAATAGAACAGCCTGTATTTTATGTTTCAAAGTGCATAATAAGACAGGTTTAATAAGTTGTATATATATATATATATATATATATATATATATATATATATATATATATATATATATATATATATATATATATATATATATATATAATTTGTGTATGTATGTATCACACCGATAACTCAAAAAATACTTGGTGAGTGAGCTCCTTCCTTTGGCAAGTAACTTGGAAGTTTGTTAGCCAGGAAAATTGGACCAGTTTTTCCGGAAAAATTTTAGGTTTTCTTTTGAAAAAAATTCGTATATCCTGAAATGACAAAGCTATGGCAACCAAATTTGGTAACAAGGTTTACATTGTAATAATTATACTATATATCTAAATTTAGATTTCTAAGTTAAAAGAAAATCATAGGCGTTTAATGTAGCAAAATTTTAATTAAGCCCACTAAAAAATAGAGAAGACGCAATACCAAGATATTGTATGTGTTAAACAAAATCTATCAAATGTTACAGCCAGCGGTTATTTTTTCTTCGCGCAAAAAGGCAAAGTACGAGAAAAATTACTTTAAAAATTTCGCCTGTAAATATTCATTCATTCATTGTTCGGTTTTTTGGCTGCGGTTTAGGTTAACCATTCGCACAATTACTGTCGTTCGATTTTTCTATGTCGCCGTTAATTAATATCTACCCTCATTGGGTGTAGCAAACTGTGTATGAGATCACTATACTTTACACATTACCCAACACCTACTTTAACAAACTTATTACCTACTACATATTTTACCATCTATTATTGCCACAACTATTAGTATTTTTTCCTTATCATTTTTATTGAGGGATATCAGACAGGGAACACACATCTTCATGCCCTGGGGCCTGTCAGAGCAACTTATCTACCACAACACAGAAGGGCCACGGTAAGTAAAGGTATTACACTAGGACAGACATTAGGTGACTTATATAACTATACATATAGTGATCTTAAATTAATTTGATTAGATTGTTTCCAACTCACACAAGCACCCACACGTACACACATCTGTACCCACTCCTCATACACACACCTACCCCTAAAACTAAATATTCACTACGTATATCTATATCTTTATTTTTAGATATTTGACATGGTTGGTGATTAATTTATATATTATAATGTTTTTGGATTCTAGTAGTTGCGGCAAATTAAATGGTATTTGTACACTTTTTAGCCCACAAACCTTGTCTACAAATGTTGTTATATACGCTGCGGATAAGCTGCAATTCAGCAGGGTGTGCTCTGGGTCACCCAATTCACCACATCCACAAAGCGGACTATCAGCTAACCTTAATTTAAATAGATGTTTTGGTACAAGGGCATGATTAAACCTAAGTCTACATATAATTTTAATTTCTTGCCTGCTAAGGTTGCTTTTGATGAACCATGGTTTTTTAGGTATTGTAGGTTGTATACTCCTATAATATGCCCCATTCGTATCTCTAATAAATTGATCATGCCATTCTTTTTGGTGCAGTGATGTCACATAGGAGTATACATCCTTGTAAAAATATTTGTAATCTAACATAACGCCGCTAGTCAATGCTTCTTTTGCCTGTTTGTCGGCAATCTCGTTACCTGCGATTCCACAGTGTCCCTTAACCCAAATCAAAGTTACTTTTTTATTTTGTTTATGTAAGGTATTAATCCTCCGTGTGTAAATCTCATGCAAATAGTTACACTGTGAAGTCACATTTAACTTGGCTAGCTTTTCAAGTGTACTTTTACTGTCTGTTACAATTACAAAGTTGGTATGGTCAATGGTCTTAGCAATATCTAATGCTTCTATTATAGCTATGAACTCTGCAGTGCATATAGGAAACAGTTCTTTTACTTGCATATTTTTACTAAGATCTTTTTGTGGGTCCCATATGGCCAATGCTACTTTCTTCTCTAACTTGGAGGCGTCTGTAAACAGGATGTAATTGTCTGGTACCATATTTTCCAAATCAAAATCAAATAGTCTGTTTCTCACTTCTATCGGAAATATTGAATAGTCTGTCAGAAATATAATGGGTGTGTCTGGAATTTTCTCTGGTAGTCTATAAATGCTGTTGTATTTGTCAACCCATATGTCATCTTGCAGCTTTATTAGTATATCTCTATATTCTTCTACCAATGCTGGAGCTTTCTTATTTTTCCAGTATGGGTGTGTAAGGTCTAGAACATTTAGATTGCATATCTTGTTAATGAGACTGCTTTGTTTGGCATGTATTTTCAATAAAAACCTGGTGGACAGCATCGACCTTCGAATGTTGATTGGCGATTCGGAACACTCGGCTAACAGGCTACAAATTGGTGTGCTGTTTAGGGCGCCTATGCAAGTTCTCAAGCATTTGTTCTGGACAACTTCGAGCTTTTTAAGATGAGTTTGTGACCGCCCACTATCTCTTTAAATCGATCCTAGGAATCCCTGTTCCTAAAAACCTTTACCACGTTTGAGAGTCAAACAACCTACATACGACGATCGATAGAAAGGTCAACGTTACCGGAAATCTAGGTGGCCCCTAGCTTTTATACAGTGAAGATGGGCAGGGTTCTTTATAAGGTGTTACTCTATGAGGGCGCCACTTGATTGTTTTACACCTAGTTCCGGATATTTATAAGAGATGTTAATTACGAAATCCAGCTTACCAAGAATCCAACACAACCAAGAACTCCTTGGACCTCCCTGGCAGCTGCACCTAAAATCGCAGGCTTATACGTCGGAATGTACAAATGTGGGAACGAAATCTTACAGTTGGAATATCTTAAAGGCTTACGTGGAAGCTGACAAACACTAAACAGCACCTAACGTTACTAATACGGGAGTGAGAGGTGAGTGCAGAACAAACGACACACAAATATATATATAAAATAAAATTCTAGTTTATTATAAAATCCAGATGATGCCTACAAGTGGTCAGACAGATCAAAAACAGTATTATATATACACATATATAACCTATAAATTGCTAGCATGTATGTTAAATGAATAACAGAGTCCGCAAAATGACTCACTTGCTATATCTCAATAATTTACTGCTAAACAAATAGCTTTAAGCTACTAACGTTCGTATGGTAAGCAATAACAAGTCAAGTAATTCAAACGCAACAATAAAAGTAACTAAGCTAAATCGAATGGAAATTTGTGTCCTTTCGTGATCACGATCAGCTTACAAAGATGTTAAAATATGAAAAGGTGTATCAAATGGTAGCCTAAATAATGATAATACTTTATCAAACTCAAAGCAATTATATTAATGATAATGTGAATATAAATCATCAGCTAACGTGTAGGGTTCAAATAAAAAGCTGGGTATCTTATCCTATTGTGTTATCGTTAAAACTTTATCTTTGAATTCCAAAACTTGACCACCATAAGTAAAGTCACAGCTTAATACTGGATTTAAAAGTCCAAACAAACAAATTGAGTTCTTTATTAACAATACAACTTAAAGACTACTACCTGTAAGGTCTGATCTCCAGTGAACCTTCTCTGGTCGATTTTTCGCTAACAAAATATCTACTGTCCACTGTGTCGGTACCTTCCGGCCACCTGTACTTCCTCTACTCAACAACGAAATGTCCTCGGCAATCTGATGTTGCTGGGAATGGCTTATAATTGAATTTGCGCCATAAAATGGTACCATACCAATATTCTTATTCTCCCATTGACCACTCGTTAGTTTAAGACAATATGTAGGCCTATTGCTTGTCGATTAGGCACTATAAAATCAATTAAAGCAAGACAAAAACTGAAACTAAAGCTAAAACCAAAGGCTAAAACCAAAAGCTAAAACCAAAACCCTGTAACAAATAGAAAGAGAAAACACGCCTTAGTTACACATAAAAAAAAAACTACGAGTTGGGTATTACCTCCAAATCCTGAGGGTTTCTATGTTATGTCAAGGTGTTTTGTTGACCACAGTTAGACAAGCCGGTTCTGATTGAAAACAAGCCACAAAGCCACTTGCTTTTTCGGCTTTACGTATGTGACATTTACTCTCCACCACGGGAATATTATAGTATTCAAGTACTATGCGACTAATTCGCTTCAACTTCCCAAACCTCCAGAATACTATAATCGTTTTACAGCCTAGAAATTAATCTCCAAACTAGGATGAATGGCCCACTTGCCTGTTTCTTTTTTCTAGCTGAAAAATTGCCACACACTCAAATTAAATTGCTTCTTCCACCGTTTTCAAAACCAACCTTTTTTCTCAAAAATGTTTTCTCTCCCAGGTCATAGCTAATCTTGCTGATTCGCTATCGGTCAACAAAAAAAAGACGACAAGAAATGGTGTCCCGTTCTTCCATCAAAAATATCAAACTCTGGCAACGAATAACTTAATACCGCAGAGTTGCGACATTTACACGAATGGGGAAATTCGGGCTTCGACCGCAAGACCTCGACATATGTAACACACCTAACTTCCAATATTAATCTCGATAATAAACTTCTTCCACAGCTTATAGAGACCGTTGTAACCACAGTTCTGCATGCAAGAATTTATCTCACTACATTAACACATAATTCAGTAATTTCCAACCAGCTAAAGTTAGACAGACAATAAATTAATGACGTGCTGGCAACCATGCCTTCACAAGACAGTGTACTCTGCCGTTGTCGACTGTTTCGGTGGTAAATCTCGACTTCTAGAAATTGAAACTGAATGAATGTAGATAACAAATTAAAGATGTTCGTTCACAGCTGTCCCTAAACCAATAACAATATGAAACCGAATAATTATATGGGGTGTTTTTGTTTATTTTGCCTGCTACGTGTAATTAATGATGTTAATATGCTTAAGGTGAATTTTACACGTAACAATCCCCCCCTTACTTCAAGAGGATTAACCGTAAGGTTAAGCCTAATCAGAAGGAACAAGCTTCAGGTCCTTCACGTGCCAAACTCCACTATTCTGGCCAGCTTTGTCTCTAAGTTCATACGTCCATGGAGACACCTTCTTACTAACATAAAACGGTCCTATGTATCTTGGAGCTAACTTACTAGCAAAGTTCTTCGTTGCATCTGACAACACGTAATTCCTCCTCATCGCAGGTTGATCCACCTCATACTCTTCATAACGTCTGCGCATGTTATACCTCGCCACAGCCTTCTTAGTAGCCTTCTCCAGTCTCTGTTTCACGTCCCTGTACACCTCCTTGAACACGATGTTCCTGCTCTTGTCAACCAACACATCTTCATCCTCGCCGTCCAAATCAATCTGATTCTGGTAGTCCGCTCCTGACAATGCCATACATCGCCCAAAATTGACATAATACGGTGACAATCTAGTCGTCTCATGTCGAGATGTTCTCACAGCACAAGTCACCTGTTGTAGCCCAGCATCCCACTTCTTGTGGTTATCATTCACATACATTGCCAACATGGTCTTGATTGTACGATTAGTTCGCTCGGTAGGGTTTGCGCGCGGATGGTAATTCGCGCTAAACTTCAAATTGCACTGGTATTTCTCGGCAAACCTTTTGAAAGCTGAACTTTTAAATTGGGGACCATTATCACACATTATCATCTTCGGTACGCCAAATAACAGAAATACACCTTCTTCCAGACTTCTAATAATCGTGTCGGTGATGGACTTCCTCAAAGCGAAGGTTAACACAAACTTGCTCAAATAATCTGTGACAACCAGGATAAAACTATTGGCTTTCGATGAACGTGGTAAAGGACCCACTAAATCCACTGATATCATCTCCCACGGTCTCGACGGTTTAGCATGCGACACCATCATGTCCTTGGGACCTCGTTGATCCACCTTGTGCGCAGCACATATGGTACACTTGCGGACATAGTTCGCAACGTTCTGTCGCATCTTCGGCCAATAATATCTATCAGTTAACCTTGAGTAGGTTTTATAGACTCCCATATGACCCGATGTAGCTGGATCGTGAGCTTCTGACAAGAGTCTTCGTCGCTGGTCTTTAGGAACGACAATCTTCCAAACATCTTGCTTAGGCGTAAGTGCTGGATAATCTTGCCTCACGTACTTATACAACTTGTCACCTGACAATCTCCAATTCCCAAACTTCAGAGGTGTAGTTTGTACCCGCTCTATCATCTTCAAATACCACTTGTCTGTAGTCTTCGTCTCTGTCTCCACACTGTTCAGCACGTCTAACACTGGTACAGATCTGCTCAGTACATCCGGTACTACGTGGTCTTTGCCTTTCCTATGAACAATCTCAAAATCATACTGCTGCAAGCGTACAGCCCATCTTGCAAGTCTTCCTGATGGATCCTTGAGGCTATGTAACCATTTCAAGCTATAATGATCGGTGATGACAGTAAACTTTACTCCCTCGATGTAAGGACGCAGTTTTTCTATTCCCCACAGAACCGCTAAACACTCTCGTTCTGTCGTGGAATAATTACGTTCTTGGCGTGACAGAGAACGACTCAAGTAACAAATCACACGATCACCATCTGGATGCGTCTGAGATAACATCGCACCAATACCATAGCCCGATGCATCTGTGTGTACAACAAACGGTAAAGAATAATCTGGACAACCCAGAACAGGTGCAGATATCAACAACTCCTTAATCTTCCTGAAAGATCTATCACACTCAGGAGTCCAACAAAACTTAGTACTTTTCTTCAGCAACCCTGTGATTGGTGCGACCACAGTAGAAAAATCAGGACAAAATCTTCTATACCAGGACAGCATACCTAGTACACGTCTCACTTCCCTCACATTGGTCGGAGTAGGTAGCTCGATCATTGCTCTGACCTTATCAGGGTCCACTCTTAACCCTTCTCTATCCACCACGTAACCCAAGTACTTCATCTCGGGCTTACAAAACTGACTTTTCTCCCAATTGACGGTTAGATTGGCTCTTCTCAGGCGTTCAAACACTTCCTCTAACACTTCGAGGTGCTTTTCAAAACTTGGAGTCGTGATCACTACATCGTCTAAATATACAAACACGTAAGGTTCCAGGTCCGATCCTAACACACGATCGATCAAACGCTGCCATGTTGCAGGAGAATTATGCAGGCCAAATGGCATCCTTTTAAACTGAAATAGTCCTCTATTGGGGACGGTAAACGCAGTATACGGTCTTGAAGACTCGGCAACAGGGACTTGGAAAAATGCACTCTTCAGATCCAAACTAGAAAGATACTTCGCATCTCGAAGCTTGTCTAACGTGTCTGTAACCATTGGCAATGGATAGCCATCACGTTCGGTCACTGCATTAAGCTTCCTGTAGTCGACACAGAACCTATAACAACCATCCTTCTTCTTTACAAGAACTATTGGCGACGCCCACGGACTACTGCTAGGTTCTATGACATCGTTCTTCAACATATCTTCTAATTCTTCATCGATGTATTTCTGAAGCACTGGGGATACCCTATAGTATCTCTGCTTAATCGGTGGTGCATTAGTCTTGATCACATGTTCCGTCATATTTGTACAACCCAAACTATTTCCGAGCAAAGTCTTCTTCTTGTTGATTAACTCCTCCAACTGCTTCTTCTGTCCAACTTCCAAGACTGACTGATCAGCTATATCTACTGTGCTTACTTCAGGACAGTTAGAAAATTGCCACTCGTTATGCCTCAGATCAGGAACAATCCCCATCCTTATCCAAAAGTCTGCTCCCAAAATCAAAACATGTGGTAGTTCAGGGACAACCATCACCTCTATAAACTTTAGACGCTCACGAACCTTCATTGGTAATTCACACGTACCAATACTTTCACATTTCTCTCCATTAGCGACTGTGCATGATGTCTTCTTCGATTCGTCCAGGGGTATTCGCAACTTCGCGATACGGTCCCAACCTGGTCCACCTAAAATTGTTCTCGACGCCCCGGAATCTAGGAGTCCAAGCAAGGTAATCCCTAATATGTCCACTCTAAGGTGAGGCCTTTCATCGTTCTGTGCATGGTCAATGATGAAATCTAAAACAGGTTTGACAGTAGTCGAGTACTTAACGGCAGCACTATCAGCTCGACTCTCTAAGAGCGCTGCACTCCGTTTCCCGAAAAACCTCTGGGACAATTACGAGCAATGTGGCCTTCCCTATTGCACTTGTGGCAGATGAGTCTATTTCTCTCGGTACAACCTGCTGCTATGTGGCCTGGCTTCCTACAGTTGAAACAGACGACGGGACTATGCCTCGTCTGGCTACGCCCACCCTGGTTAGACGATACTTGCAGTCTCTCGGTCTTCTCTTCCAAACCCACGTATGCCAAATCAGGCTCCAAAATCTGCTCTTTTTTTGGCGGATGTGCAAACTCACCAGCCTGGGATCGTTGTTCTATCCTCTTGCACAAAGTACGCAGCTGGGCGATTGAATTTATTTCCATAGCACCCAGTTGGCTACGATACATCGGTGCTAAGTTGCGCATTAGGAGACTCAACCTCGTTTCCTCCGAGACTTGACATTGCAATCTTTGAAAGTATTTCGACATAATAGCCAAATAAGTTCCTATGGTCTCATCTGCTCCTTGTTTTCTCTTCTTTATCTCATCCAGAAGCTTCTCGCTATAAAAAACGGGTTGATATTCTTCCTTGAATCTTCCTACAAGTTCATCCCACTGGGACACTTCACTCCTAGCATCCTGATAAAATTCATATGCTCTACCCTCGAATAAATCTATTCCTGACTCCAATAGGATCTCCTTACTGACATTTCTGGCCTTTCTCATTTCCTCGACACGTTCGAAGAAAGCAGTCACAGACAGTCCTCTTCTGTCTCCACCAAACCTCAAGTTCCACTTGTGAGGGAGCACCGGCTTAATCAACGACGCGTTAAGCGACTGCGCAGCAGACATCATGGGTGAAGAACACGACTGAGGGGTTTCGAACTTCAACTGATTCCCTAAAGATGCTTCCATTACTTGCAAACCTAAAGGAGTAGGTTGTGTTTCACTCCCGACTTTTGACGCTTTGGTGTTGAGCTGGTCAATCATCGATAACGTACGAGCAAGTAATTCACCTCGAGTCTTCTTCTTTTCTTCATCCGCAGATTCCATATTATCTATCCTTCCCAATATGTGAGCCAACTTTGTCTGCAATTTTAGAAACTGCTTGTCCTTGCTATCTCCTTGAAATTCTTCTAAGACAGCCAACACGCCTTCCAGTTTTCCCTGCACAACACCAAGATCTTCCTCAAACGTAAATGGATACTTAGGATAATGTAGACTATCGCCAGACTTTTCCATTTGGCGCGCTAAGGTTAAACGACCGCGCATATCTTCCACCGTGCCAGTAGCTATGCCACGTACCGTTAATTCATATACGAGCTCTTCTTTGTCCAGTCTATATACATCCATACGACGAGCCATGATTGGAAAAAAAATAAACCCACACTGGAATCAAGATAACTACCTAACAATACAGTAAAAAAAAATAAAAAAAAATAAATGCAGTCTGCACTCTCACACCCGATTAGTTGAGAAAGCTAACAACACCGTACATCGGCAAGATCAATACGCCAAAACCAAACGACTTTACTCCCCAAAGCCCTACTCTCACAACTACACAAAAGTTCAAGTCCAATACTACGGCTTCCAAAATCTCTAAAAACCCAAAAAATAAGCCCTTTTTGAGCTGAATCGAGCCCCACGTTGGGCGCCAAATATGTGACCGCCCACTATCTCTTTAAATCGATCCTAGGAATCCCTGTTCCTAAAAACCTTTACCACGTTTGAGAGTCAAACAACCTACATACGACGATCGATAGAAAGGTCAACGTTACCGGAAATCTAGGTGGCCCCTAGCTTTTATACAGTGAAGATGGGCAGGGTTCTTTATAAGGTGTTACTCTATGAGGGCGCCACTTGATTGTTTTACACCTAGTTCCGGATATTTATAAGAGATGTTAATTACGAAATCCAGCTTACCAAGAATCCAACACAACCAAGAACTCCTTGGACCTCCCTGGCAGCTGCACCTAAAATCGCAGGCTTATACGTCGGAATGTACAAATGTGGGAACGAAATCTTACAGTTGGAATATCTTAAAGGCTTACGTGGAAGCTGACAAACACTAAACAGCACCTAACGTTACTAATACGGGAGTGAGAGGTGAGTGCAGAACAAACGACACACAAATATATATATAAAATAAAATTCTAGTTTATTATAAAATCCAGATGATGCCTACAAGTGGTCAGACAGATCAAAAACAGTATTATATATACACATATATAACCTATAAATTGCTAGCATGTATGTTAAATGAATAACAGAGTCCGCAAAATGACTCACTTGCTATATCTCAATAATTTACTGCTAAACAAATAGCTTTAAGCTACTAACGTTCGTATGGTAAGCAATAACAAGTCAAGTAATTCAAACGCAACAATAAAAGTAACTAAGCTAAATCGAATGGAAATTTGTGTCCTTTCGTGATCACGATCAGCTTACAAAGATGTTAAAATATGAAAAGGTGTATCAAATGGTAGCCTAAATAATGATAATACTTTATCAAACTCAAAGCAATTATATTAATGATAATGTGAATATAAATCATCAGCTAACGTGTAGGGTTCAAATAAAAAGCTGGGTATCTTATCCTATTGTGTTATCGTTAAAACTTTATCTTTGAATTCCAAAACTTGACCACCATAAGTAAAGTCACAGCTTAATACTGGATTTAAAAGTCCAAACAAACAAATTGAGTTCTTTATTAACAATACAACTTAAAGACTACTACCTGTAAGGTCTGATCTCCAGTGAACCTTCTCTGGTCGATTTTTCGCTAACAAAATATCTACTGTCCACTGTGTCGGTACCTTCCGGCCACCTGTACTTCCTCTACTCAACAACGAAATGTCCTCGGCAATCTGATGTTGCTGGGAATGGCTTATAATTGAATTTGCGCCATAAAATGGTACCATACCAATATTCTTATTCTCCCATTGACCACTCGTTAGTTTAAGACAATATGTAGGCCTATTGCTTGTCGATTAGGCACTATAAAATCAATTAAAGCAAGACAAAAACTGAAACTAAAGCTAAAACCAAAGGCTAAAACCAAAAGCTAAAACCAAAACCCTGTAACAAATAGAAAGAGAAAACACGCCTTAGTTACACATAAAAAAAAAACTACGAGTTGGGTATTACCTCCAAATCCTGAGGGTTTCTATGTTATGTCAAGGTGTTTTGTTGACCACAGTTAGACAAGCCGGTTCTGATTGAAAACAAGCCACAAAGCCACTTGCTTTTTCGGCTTTACGTATGTGACATTTACTCTCCACCACGGGAATATTATAGTATTCAAGTACTATGCGACTAATTCGCTTCAACTTCCCAAACCTCCAGAATACTATAATCGTTTTACAGCCTAGAAATTAATCTCCAAACTAGGATGAATGGCCCACTTGCCTGTTTCTTTTTTCTAGCTGAAAAATTGCCACACACTCAAATTAAATTGCTTCTTCCACCGTTTTCAAAACCAACCTTTTTTCTCAAAAATGTTTTCTCTCCCAGGTCATAGCTAATCTTGCTGATTCGCTATCGGTCAACAAAAAAAAGACGACAAGAAATGGTGTCCCGTTCTTCCATCAAAAATATCAAACTCTGGCAACGAATAACTTAATACCGCAGAGTTGCGACATTTACACGAATGGGGAAATTCGGGCTTCGACCGCAAGACCTCGACATATGTAACACACCTAACTTCCAATATTAATCTCGATAATAAACTTCTTCCACAGCTTATAGAGACCGTTGTAACCACAGTTCTGCATGCAAGAATTTATCTCACTACATTAACACATAATTCAGTAATTTCCAACCAGCTAAAGTTAGACAGACAATAAATTAATGACGTGCTGGCAACCATGCCTTCACAAGACAGTGTACTCTGCCGTTGTCGACTGTTTCGGTGGTAAATCTCGACTTCTAGAAATTGAAACTGAATGAATGTAGATAACAAATTAAAGATGTTCGTTCACAGCTGTCCCTAAACCAATAACAATATGAAACCGAATAATTATATGGGGTGTTTTTGTTTATTTTGCCTGCTACGTGTAATTAATGATGTTAATATGCTTAAGGTGAATTTTACACGTAACAAGTTTTTGCTGCTTGGTTATACAAAATGGATCCATAATCTATTATTGATCTGATGAACGATCTATATATCATTAATGCGATATCTGGATCTGCACCCCAGGCTTTGCCAGCTAGTACTCTTAATATGTTTATCCCCTTTTCGGTTCTTGCTATAATAGTGCTTATGTGATCTTTCCACAGGAGTTTTCTATCCAGAACTATGCCTAAAAATGTTACCGTGTTATGTACTGGTAGAATCTTATCGCCTAAAACAACACTGGATGTTGGATTAGCGTGTTTTTTGTTGAATACACATACTTTGCTTTTATAGGCTGATATACTTAGACCATTAGCTTCCGTCCAGTTATTCAAACTATTCATTGCATCATTAAGTTTACTGAAGCCTTCATTTACTTCGCATTTTTTGACATATAGACATATATCGTCTGCATATTGCAATACGTTTACTTCGTTGCCTATGATCTGGTCAATGGGGATTGTGTAAATTAAATAAAGTACTGGACTCAGTATACACCCTTGAGGTAAGCCTTTATTCAATAATCTTGGTCCTACCAGTTTGTCCTTTACTTGTAAGTAAATGATGCGGTTTTCATATAGGCGTACTATCCTATGAGCAAAACTACTGGGTATACCAATGCTGCACATTCTTTGGGTCAATATGTTTAAGCACACGTTGTCGTATGCACTCTCTATGTCTATGAAGGCGGCTGTTACAGACTTTTTGCTGGTAAAGGAAGTGTTAATGTCTGTTACTAAATGGGCGACACTTTCTTCCGTTGAATACCCTCTTCTAAAGCCTAGTTGCGTATTTGGAATCTTGTCATTTAATTCTAACCACCTCACTAATCGGTGTTTAATCATTCTTTCGAGTGTCTTAAGTACACAGGAAGCCAAGGATATTGTCCGGTACGAATTTAAGAGTTGTGGGTCTCGCCCGGCTTTCAAAAACGTAATCATTATGTGCGTTTTCCAGGATTGTGGTATATTACCACTCTTCCATATATCATTAATTATCTTAAGAAGGATATGCTTCTGTTCTAGTGGTAAGTTGCTTAGCATTGCATAGTGAATGTTGTCAAATCCTGGAGTCGATAATTTCTTATCTTGGACGGCCTTCTGTAATTCGTCAATGGTGAACTTTTTTGAGAGTGGGTGCCCTTCTGTGCTTGGTATTGTGTGTTGATCAATCTCTTGAAGCTGCGGTACCCAGGATGGTGCCAATTTATTTAGTAGCTCTTCTGCTATTGCTTCGGTAGTCAAAGTACTCCGGGGTGTTGATAACGTACTACTTATCTTCCTTATATGTGACCATACTTCTTTTATTGGGGTGTTTCTATTCAATTTTTGGCAAAAATCCCTCCAGGTAATTCTTTTGCTGTTTAGTATAGTTCTTTTAGTGATGGCCACTGATCTATTATATTGTTCATAATTGTCTTTCGTGGGATTGTTTTTATATCTTCTATATGCTGCCTTTTTATTAGATATTGCTAATTTACATTCTGAATTCCACCACACCTTTGAAAAGAACTGACTTGCAAATACCCTCTTCAGTGGTATCGATTTATTTGCGGCGCTTTCGATTTTTGAAATAAAATTATTATATTCAACATTTTCGATATCTTCGGTTTCCTCGGATATCACTAAAGAAAACAGTTGCCAGTCTGCCCTTCTCAAATTAAATTGACTTCGCCTTTGCGTATTTGGAATGTGTTCCTTGTTATTATTGTAAGTGGTATTTGAGATACTACAATTTATTTTATACACAATAGCATAATGATCTGACCCTAATGTGTCTTCATTTACGCTCCACTCAAAATCCGCGGCTATGTCAGCCGAAACTATGGTCAAGTCAACGGCCGACATATTACTTGAGCCAGGACAGCGAACAAGTGTCTCTTCACCTGAATTTAGAAAAACCAAATGACTATCCTCTACCGCAGCCAAAAGATTATTTCCTTTGCTATCATTCCAGTTGCAACCCCAGGCAAAATTATGACTGTTAAAGTCCCCCCCTACAACGAATGGTTTTTCCAAACTGGAAAAGAAATCTTCCCACTCCTCTTTTGTTATGCTTAAATTGGGCTTAACATATAATGAATAAAAATTTATGCTTTTGCATTTATTTAACTTAATTTTTGCACCTATACACATAACTCCACTAATATTATGAAAATTTGATAATTCAGTAAAAAATAAACTATTTTTTATCAGGATGGCTACTCCACCCCATCCATCGTCTCTGTCTTTTCGGATTGTGTTAAACCCTTTTATTCTAAAATTTACATTATTTTTTAGCCACGTCTCGCATATCAATGCTACCGTTACGTCATAATCAAAAATAAATTTCTCAAATTCACCTTTATTTGAAACCACTGACCGTGCATTCCATTGCATTATAATGGGTGTGAATTTTGACTTAATATAAATTTAACCTTTTCCCTTAACTCTTCATATGAAAATGTTTTATTTTGATTATTTACCAAGTCTCTTAAACTATGTAACAAAACTGTGCATGAATTAAAATTAGAATCACTGCTATTACCTAACCTTTTCCTGGAGTATTGTGGAGAATAAGGATTCTGAATGGGTTTAGATGGAAGTGGTGGGAAATGTATAATTTGTCTATGCGCTTCTAACGTTGGACTTATACTTCCCTCTGGTGTGGAGACGGTTGCTCGTTTTCTTTTTATTTGTGTAAAATAGTGTCCGGTCTTGCTATCGCCACTGGTATTTGATGATCCTTGCACCGTTTTTAAAACGCCTGAATAACTAGACTCGTATTTCCTAATAGCTTCCTTGTATGAAACATTTTCTTTACCCATAATAATTTTTATATTTTTTTGTCTACTAAATTCTGGGCAAAGTTGTCGGTTTGTGGCTTCGTGTTCTCCTGTGCAAACAACACATTTTGGCGGTTCCTGTGATGTGCAATTTTTGTTGTCATGTTCACCACCGCATCTCTTGCATCTCTCGCGACCCTTACATTGCGCGCTAATGTGACCGTATCTTAAGCATTTTAGACATTGTACAACTCGTTGTACATAAGGCTCTACATCAAATATTAATTTTTCTATAACTATCTGTGTAGGCAGTACTTTACCTTTGAATGACACTAATATTGTTTGTGTAGGAATAAAGTTCAACTTCCCGTCTTGAAACACTCTACGATTCATACGCCGAACGTCTAACACTTCTACAATGTTGCCATATCTTGGTTTAATAAGTTCTTTTAACTCTGTTTCTGAAATATCCACATCGACGTGTTTAATTATACCTTGCCTTCTTGCTAAATATTGGGGCATGTATGCTTCGTAATCCTTGTTGGATAGTTCCTTTGAATTTATTAATTTATTGGCGCTAGATGCGGTTGAAAATTCAATTTTTAATTTATTAATGCCTACACTAGCTATACAATTGATAGAGTCCTGTATATCTGGCTCGCAATTCCTAATTAACCTTGCTACTCCTATTCTATGCAACCGACCTACATTTCCGTTTTTATTTTGTACGTAGACTATGTATGGCCCTGTATCAGCTGTTCGATATAAATATTTTTGTTTTGGGAATAATTGATTATTTATATTTTGGTTTGTTTCTTCCGTGACCTTCTCTTTTTCTTGTGATAAGCCCGTGCTGCCAAGAGCTGATAAACCCGACTGCGATATTAATTGAGAGTTGTGGAAAGAATTTTGATTTAAAATTACTGGATTAATTAATAATTCTTCGCTTACCTGTTCCCTTCTAATATTATGTGGTAGTGTAATTTGTGTCTGTGTATTATGTGTAATCTGTGGATTTTTTAATAATAGGTTTCTATTTTGTGATTGTGTATTTGAGTGTATCTGTTCATTTTCTTCTCCTATTCCTGTTTTTTTTGTCACCGTATCGTCTTCTATGTCCATCCATGTGTCATGTTCTTTGGCCTTATCTGGTGGATCAACTTTAATGTCTTTATTAAGGCTCATAATACTTATTTGTTTTCACTAAGAACGCACTTAAAATTTTCACGCTACGATCAGACGTCCGAACACTTCTGAATCCGCCCGTGAACTGCGCCTGTAAATATCAAAGTGGAGATTTAACACGTTAAAATTAGTAATCTTTGAATAAAGCTTCTATAACTAATATGGTTTATAAATGGTAAAAATGCATCTAGAGTAGACATATTTACAAATAAATAACTGAAGACCATTATATTCATCTACCTTTTATTATACTTTGCTTTCCATGTTGCAGTAGTCTAGGGGTTAAAGGACCGACATCATCTGTGATTCACAGGTATTGTGACTAATCGTTGGAAATACAACATGATGCTTTCACTGCACATGCAATCTAAAGATAGGTTTTTACCTATTTTCCTAAAGTAATGACTCCTTTTCATTTGTTGGCATTTCTGTGGATCGAAATCTCAATTGGCACCAACATGTCACATCAATTGCAGAGCAACTGCTAAGAAATTAGGTTTCCTCTTCCGGGCTCGCAAATCCTTTTCACCAGCTAATCTCTATACCTTATATACTTCACAAATAAGGCCAAACCTCGAATACTCCTCCCACATCTGGGGTGCTGCTGCCACTTCTACACTCGCTATCCTGGACTCCATTCAGAAGAGTCTCATTGGTGACCCTACCCTCACCCAAAGGTTGCCATCCCTTGCCCACCGACGTGCCGTTGGTGACCTCTCTCTCTTTTATAGATATCTGCACGGGCAGTGCTCAGAGGAGCTTTCTTCCATAGTTCCGCCACCTGCTGCCCCCAACAGATCTACCAGGGGAACAGAGCGAATGCACCCTTTTACTGTCCAGGTCATCAGACATAGAACATCTTGTTATGCCCGCTCTTTTGTCCCGAAGATTTCCAAGTTGTGGAATTCCTTGTCGGCGCATGTTTTCCTTCTTCTCCAAACCTCCAAACCTTCAAGTCCACAAATAACAAGTTGCCCTTTTCCTCCTTGTCGACACCCACGGTACGATAGTATTTAGGCTGTAAGCCCTCGTGTGGTGTTGTTGAAATCAAACAAACAAAAAATATAAGCAAACTCTATAATTTAATCAGGTGCTATAAAATCACATTAAGGGTCTATTTATCTGAAATAAATTTTCTGCAAATATATAAGTCAAATGAAGAAAAACAGCTATTGAAACAAAATGTAAGCGCCTGTTGAGCACACTTTGTGGAATGTTTATGGTCCAAAGCCGCCTTCGTTTTAAAATATTTTATTAAAAATGACCAATTTTGACGTTTTAAATCGCAAGTTTGACGTTTCTAAAAGAAAAATAACATTTTGAGAGCTTTTTTTGTACTTTTTGACCTTTCTGCACAGAAAAACTTAATCTTTGTCTGTAATATGTAATACATTTTGTTACTAACATATTGTCACAGCGAACACTCTGGAATGACATTTATAGAATAGACCAAAAGTAACAGCTGTAGAATAGTGTAGAACGTCTAGAATCTCTATAGACAGTATAAATAGACGAGCGGTGCGCAGAGTGAGTTCTGTATTAAGTCGGTATGGTGTAAATAGTGATCATAGAGTATTAAGCGAGTTAGCAGTGAGTGTTGGTGTCTAAGAAGCGATCATAGAAGGCGAATAGTGGAATATAGTTCTATGGACATTTAATAATAGAGAGAAATATTTTAGTTTATACTGGTGTTGGAAAATATTTGGTAATAATAAAATAGTAGTTTGAAAAGCTGTGTTTTGTTAGTCAACGAATCTAGAACCCCGTAGAACGTAACAACTGGTGTCAGAAGTGGGATTTTCAAGCTGCTAGTGGAAATATTTTCCAGAATATTCGTTGAACAACGTGAAAACTTCTAGAATCTCTGGAAGATCAGTGCCAGCAGCGATTCATAACTAGGTGTGTTCTTGAAACAGAATAAACTGTGTACCAGCTTTAAGTACGTCTATGCCTAAGACACTTATGTGTCGACGAACGTATAAAGCAGGTAAAAGACGACATCTTCCAGCAAGTAGAAAGCAGAGTAAGGGGTATCGGCAACGATGTACATGATAAGCTGGCGAATATACAAGAGAAAATGCATCAGAAGATACAATCACTAGAAAATAAGTACGAAACCCTAGCCAAAGGAAACATCAGGCTCGAAGATAGCCCGGTCGCAAGAATTAAGGTCCCCACATTTGATGGCTCAGTCCCCTGGGGTATTTATCTACGCCAATTTAAAGCCACTGCTACAGCAAATGGTTGGAGCGAGAGAGAGAAGGCGACTTCGCTAATTGTGGCTCTCAGAGAAGATGCCCTAGATGTGCTCCAAGGTATCCCCAGGGAAGAACAGGATAGTTTTGACAGCATTAGATATTACCTAGAAATGAGATTTGGCGACCAGCATTTACAACAGCTGTACCAAACTCAGTTGAAAAGTCGCTGTCAGAAATCGGGCGAAACTCTGCAACAATTTGAAGCCGACGTTGCCAGACTAACACGATCAGCTTACCCCACAGCTCCGGTGGAATTTTTCAACCAGCTGTCGCTGCAAACATTCATTGACGACATCAGGGATACCGACACTCAACAGGCGCTGAGGATGGCGAGACATAAAAACTTAAACGATGCTTTGGCACATTCATTAAAATTTTAAGCTGCCAAGCAAGCTTCTAAAGGCAATGTGAGGGTTCGCAATCTCGAAGTCTCAGAAGAAGAAAATAAAATAGATTCTTGTGATTAAGTATAAGTTCCTGCTGTCTGCCCAATTGTTTCCTCATTCTCTCATGGGTCTCTTTGTGTGTCTTTTTAAAGTTGCCTAGTCAGACCCCTAAGGCATGATGCGTGTGTCCCTGTTTATCCCAATTTAGAATAGTAAGAATATGTGTGTGTGTATGCATGTCTATATAATAAGATATATGTAAGACCTAATGATCTGTCCAGGTTAACCCACTTTAAATAGGAATACGACTGATCTAACCAACATTAGGAGCGGGGAAGAATGTGCGAATAGCAATTAGCCATAGTCATCTAAATTCGAGGGAAAAAATAGATTCATCCGAGGTCATGCAACTACTAAATAAGATAGTAGAGCAGACGAGGCCCACACCTTATAAGGTGCCAACACAAGCTCATCGTGCAAGTGTCATACGCTGTTGGAACTGTGGCAAGGTGTGACACATAAGGAGTGAATACCGGGCCCCAAGATCATCTTCAACCGAAGCACAAGAAAACTAAATGCAACTAGCTTTAGGGGGCGAGAGCTGGCTGCCCACCACAATGCCCCGAAGTTGACAACTATTTCACTGGTCAACGATTCTGGCAACACGCTCAGCGTAGACGGATACATCGGCAACAAGAAGGCTCAAATGGTTGTAGACACTGGCGCATCCAGAACGATTATCCGTCCTGATATAGTACCAAGATGGCGGGTAAGAGAGCCAGAAATAATCTACAAAGTGACCTCAGCTGGTGGCGAACAGATTCGTGTATTTGGTGGGACTGAGGTCAAGCTACAAATTGGAGCTTGGAAAACCAAACAGCGAGTTATTGTTGCTGCCATATCAGACCCCTTATACTTGGACTAGATGTTCTACAATGTCACGGTGTGAAGTTAAATCTCGAGAACAATGTTTTAAATATCGGTGATGAGAAAGTAGTCATGTCGACTGTCAATAACCTTGCGATTCGAAAAGTCACAGCCAAAGAAGATGTCGTTGTGAGAGCCCATAGTGAAAGTATTGTCCCAGTGAAGATAGTTGGAGACATTTCGGGACAAGTGGTGGGTATTATAGAACCGGAAGACAACGACCTGTTTAAGAAAGCTCTACTAGTCGGTAAAACTCTTATTCAAGCAAAAGAGCTGGCAGCTGTCAGAATAGCCAACCTTAAGAGCTTTGATCGGAAGATTTCCAAAGATTCCGAAATCGGAACATTCTCGCCAGTAACCATCATACGGCGTTGCCACGACCAAGAAGACACAGCCTCGCACATCCCGGATTAACCACTTCCAGGATATCTACGCGATGTCTTAGCAGAAGCTAGTGGAAATGTTTCTCCACAACAAAAGTAAGCAGTGGCTAAACTGCTATCCAAATATCGCAACGTTTTCGTAACCGATAAGAAAGATTTTAGAAGAACAGACCTAGTACGCCATCTCATTGAGACTGGGACATCTGTACCAATCAAGCAACCACCGCAAAGGGTACCATTGGCAAAACAGAACGCTCAAGTCCATTAGCCACAGATTTTAGTGAATTTTCTTAAAAGAAATTCACTAATGAGAAGATCCCGACTTTTGAATTTTGAAAAACTTTCTTCAAATGAGCACTAATTTGGCCCCCGAGAACACATATGCGGGGTACATATTCGTATCGGACGTAGCTTACTGCACATCGAAGTGAATCGAAACTACGTATATTATCGAACGAGCGATACTGCACAGATATGTGCAATATCAGTCGTCTGTTAAGACATGCAGACATGCGTGATCTTGCACCTCGTGTCAGTGAAAACCGAAAATAGTTTAATTTGTGTGTTTTTCTTGGTGTTATAGTCGATGTTGTTACACCTATGCGAAATATGAGTAATAATATGTATCCAGATAATTATGATTATTATCAATCGATCATATTATAAGAACAAAATTGAAGTCTGAGGAGGAAGTAAATGTAAACAATTTAAAAAAAATGAATACCGTAACCATACTTTTCGTGCCATTTGAAATAATTCAACTGTATAAACTAATTGGCTCAAAATTTATTCATTCTTAATCTTGACACTTTACAATAATAAAATCATCAATTTCTTTAAATTTTAATATAAAAAATTACAGTATACCTATAATACATTGAAGCAAAATCATATTCACGGACATAACTCATCTTTTTCAAATGGAACGAAGGTGGCTCACCAGAATATTATTACTTAAATAATATCACTTAAAAGATTATTCTGTTTATTTTAAAATTTATTTCAGAAATGGGTTACCGAATTATCTGAGTTAAGCAAGATTACGTAGTCAATAACAAGAACCGTATGAACACCGGTTGATAAGGCAAGAAAACATGTTTTTAGGAGAGAATACCATTGCCATTTAAAAACCATCGTACATAAGTTGAATCAACCCAGAAAGCGGCCCCATCCATCTAAAAACATAGAGTGCCCAGCTAAAATGATTATAACAGTTTGTCATGTTCCAAAAAGAAGATCTCGTGCCAAATGTCCTGACAATCTTGCGAGCGAATGGCCATGTGTAATTGAGTTTACGTTGACACATAACCACACTACTGGAAGCGCAGCGGCATTAATTAAAAGATCTATAAGCGAAGACACTAAAATTGAAATCATAAAATATTTTGAAAGGGGGCATTCTGCATCTTAAGCTTACCATAGCCTCTGTTTCAAGAAGATGGAGGAATTTCGTGAAAAGTATGACAGTTTGTCAACAGATCGTTATTACTGTCTCAAAAAATCCGATTTCGAAAATTTATGGAGGCGACATTTTAAAACCACCTACGGAGAGAGAGCAGGAGTAAATCTGTTAGAGAAATTGGAGGAAAATCTCAGTAAAGCGACAGGGGTTTCCTTCAAGATTAGCCAAATCGGAGATCATTACGCAGCATCGTTTTGTACCTCACTAATGAAGAGAGCGAGCGAGAAAATTTGGCAATCGTCAGAAATTTTATTTGTGGACACCAGCAGCAACTGTGATTTTCAAAATCATAAGATTTACTTCCTTGCTACACATTCCGTTGCTACGAGTCAAAAAGAAGAAGTGTTTGACTTAGCCATTCAAAATATGATTGAAGTTAGTCCAGTCAAATTAAATCCCAAACTTATAATTACCGATGATGACGACCAGAGAAAAGTTCTTCAGAAGTACTGGCCCTCTTCAACTATGCCCCTTTGTACATTTCATGTATTGAAGGCTGTTTGAAAATGGTTAAACAGTGCAAAAATTTGTATTCCAAAGGAATCACGCAAAGAACATTACCGGTTATTTAGAAACATTCTTTATTCAAAAACTCAATTAGAACTGGATTTAAGTTTAGAAACGTTCAAAACAGAATGCAAATTTTCAAATTACGCAAAATATATAAACGCCAAAATTGATTCCGATTTGCAATCTTGGTGTCTGTTCTTTAGAAAAGGGCAAATTACTCGTGGATCGATACAAACAACTTTATTAAAGTAATGTTTAGATTATTTAAAAACATTTCTCTTGAACGTACGAAAGCTTACAATTTACCACAACTTACTGATTTTGTGATTGGTGATTTTGAAAGCTATTTCAAGCAAATAATATTAGACTTGATTTTCAATAGGATAAACAGTGCCAGTATTAAAAGGTTTTACCCTTCACACGCCGATGTAAATCCAAAACAGGTACAGCAACTAAATGATTTGCAGTTTATCGTAAAAAGCAATAGTAGATCTGAAGAGTACCTTGTTGATATGAGTATTGGGATGTGTAGTTGTTATGTTGGAGATAATGGCAAAATATGTAAACATCAATCTTTTATTATTAGCCATTATGGATTTGAAACTGTATGTAACTACCTTACCCACGAAAATAAACTATTATTGCACGAAATTGCTACTGGATCTAAACCTCAAAACAAACTTTTTTTGCCATTACAACTTTCAAACATTTCAAAAGAAAATCACCCAACACGTCAAAGCGAAAATATGATACACACAGCAAATTGAGCTATTCAAATATGAAGCATTTGATCAAAATTCGCTACCATAACGCACTTACTGCGTCCAGAATTTTTTTTTCTTACAAACATGCATTATATTCCGATGAAAAAGTGCAAAAATGCAATAACATAAGACGTCTTTGATTAAAAAAAAAAAGAAAATTTGTATCACCAACGACTTATGGGCCAACCTGTGATTGTAGAAATAATTTTTTAAGATGTAGCTCAAGACACCCTATAATTAATATATACAAATTTTTTTCATATCTTGTATAATAACAGATATATTGAGCTTTATTGATTTTTTACGAAAATTCTAAAAAAAAATATATACCATTAAACGATAAATTCTATAGCTAAGGCTACTGCCAAGCATCAGAGAAAGGGTCTATTTGAAATGAATTTTCGGAAAATATTTTAATAAAATTAAGGTAAATGACGGTTGAAACTAAGACTTCAGGCTTTGTAAAACATTTTTCTTGAGACATTTTATTTCCATAGCTTGTATTAGATTCAAGTTCTTTGCCTAAATGGTGCCAATTTTGACGTTTAATTCGCAACTTTGACGTTTTGTGGAAAACCCCAATTTTTCTTTAAATGCCTATAACTTTTTGTCTTTTGACCTACAAAGCTACATCTTGGTAGGTAACTTACCTAATAAGGATGTAAACCCGCGTACCAAATTTTTCGAAAGAAAACACAAAATTTTCCGGGAAAACCTGGGCAGATTTTCCTGGCTAACGAACTTATCCAAGCCATTTGCAAAAGGAAGGTATTCACCAAATTTAAACAAAATCGGCACATTATTTTTGAGTTATCGGTGACACACACACACACACACACACACACACCACCGCACGCACGCACGCACGCACGCACGCATGCGCACACTCTCACACACACGCGCGCACGCACGCACACGCACGCACACGCACGCACACACGCACGCACACACACACAGCAAGTTCTAAAGCTGGTCAGCTCTTTAATAGTTGGCTGGTGTGGTATACTTGCAATATGGTAGGTGGTAGTGGAATTTTCCTTTACGTGATAGTAAGGGATTTTTTTTCACGCCCGAGGAGGTACCACCCCTTGCATCAAGGGGCCGGTGAAGTCCCAACGGACGTTTCCAGTTCTGGTGTACGAGTTGGTTTCCCTTATAAACAAAAATGATGATGGCTCCTCCTTGTACAAAAGATTCCGGGGTAAAATACCCCTCCATTCGGATCTCCGGGAGAGGGGTGTACAGGGGGCGCCAGCATCGAGATTTACAAAATCCTTCTTGAATATATGTGGCCTAAATTCTAACCTGAACTCCGTCCACCATTTCCTCAAGGCTAATAGGCCCCAACTCCCCTTCCTGACCGAAACTCCGGGGATAAAATACCCGACCATTCGGATCTCCGGGAGAGGGGTGTGCAGGGGGCGCCGGCATCAAGATTTAACATGTCCTTCTCGCATATATGTTGCCTTAATTGTAACCTGAACTCCGTCCACCATTTCCTCGAGGCTAATAGGCTCCAAATCCTCTTCCTCGCCGAATCAGTGCCAAATCCACTGACATACCCTAATCAGTGCCAAAACAGCCACTAATCACCTTAATTTCCCGGGGTATGCGCTCCTCACTTCTTTTAGATTGCATGGAGGCGTGTGCGCGTACGTCCGTAGCAATCTACCCTGCACCAGACTCCCCAATTCAGAAGCTGGAAGAACAGACATACTATGGATAAAACTCTCTCTCTCAGGGCTGCAACTAAATTCATCTGTTGCATTTACCGGTCACCTTCTGACAACA
Organism: Tillus elongatus; assembly: GCA_964006375.1. NCBI lineage: Eukaryota > Metazoa > Arthropoda > Insecta > Coleoptera > Cleridae > Tillus > Tillus elongatus. The sequence continues at coordinate 86,918,123 of OZ023265.1, forward strand.
ACTTTGTCCAGCTCTTTGACTACCTTTCTGAAAAAACCGAACATCTGATTTCTGAATATCCTTCCTCCGAGGTCACTATTCTTGGTGACTTCAATGTCCATAATAAGGAATGGCTAGGATCTCCAAAAACCGATCCACAAGGAAGGGCAGCGGAGGCCTTTGCAGTCAGCAATTCTTTAGCCAATATGGTTCAGCAACCTACTTACTTTCCTCGCATCCCAACACACAGCTCAAATCCCTTGGATCTCCTTCTTACTACAAATCCCGACTGCTATATCAGATATCAGTCAGATATCAGTCACCGCCCTCCAGGGTCGCTCAGACCACGGCATTGCTTCCTGTGCAATGCAACCCGAGGTCACACAGTTATCACACCCACGTTTCGTTTGGCACTACAATTCCGCGAACTGGGACGAAGTGCGGGATTACTTTTCCTCATTTCCATGGGCGTCTGTCTGCTCCTCTCATCCTGACCCCACTGATATCTCACAAAACGTCACCAAAATTATCCAAGCTGGCATTGAATTATTTATTTCACGTACACAGAAAACCTCTGCAGCCACTCAAAAGCCCTGGTTCTCTAAATCCTGTGACAAGGTCAGACTTGAAAAGGTCAAAGCTCACAAAACGCTTCTACACAATCCTAGTCAAGAAAACCGTCAAGCATTTAACGACGCAAGAAACCGCTATGTCCGCATTCTTTCTGAGGCAAAAAACTCGTTTAATAACCACATCAAAAACAAAGTCCTCTTAAGCTCCAGCGGCAGCAAACCCTTCTGGACTCTTGCTAAATCTATTCGGAATAATTTCTGCAAGAGCACATTCCCACCTCTTGTCTCAGGGGATGAAATTGTTTTTACCGCCCTGGGCAAGGCTGTACTTTTTTCCTCGTTGTTCGCCGGCAATTCTACTCTCAACCAACCTCCAAATGTTCAACCACCAACAGTCCCCAATGTCGCGCATAAAATGACGGATATCATTTTCAAAACTAGTAAGGTATGAAAGATGCTCTCTTCTCTTAATACCAGGAAAGCCTTGACGAGATCCCAGCAAATGTTCTCAAAAAATGCGCACCAGAACTTGATCCTGTCCTGACTCGTCTGTTTCAAACATCTTACAATAGAGGCATATTCCCTAGTAACTGGAAAACTGCTTGAGTACAACCCGTCCCCAAGAATGGATCGAAAGTGCTTCCTAGCAACTGCAGGCCTATTTCTCTCCTTTCAGTCATCTCTAAAGTGATGGAAAAGTATTAAACACCGAATTACTAAAATTTCTTGAAAAACACAGTCTAATCCACGACAGGCAGTATGGATTCCGTCAGCTCAGAGCAACTGCCGACCTCCTTTCCTTTGTCACCCAGTCTTGGAACAAGTCTATGGAACTACACGGTAAATCCCAGATTGTCGCTCTAGACATATACAAAGCATTCGACCAGGTCCGGCACGCAGCGCTGCTTAATAAACTACCGGCCTATGGCCTACCACCAAAACTCTGTACCTGGACAGCAAATTTCCTCTCCAACCGGAGCATTTCTGTTGTCGTGGATGGCCATTCCTCTAAACTGTATCGAAGGTTCAGCTTTAGCTCCTACTTTGTTTCTTCTCCACATCAATGACCTCCTCTCTAGCACATTCAACCCAGTTCATAGTTACGCGGACGACAACACCCTCCACTCAAATATACAATATTCTAAGTCTGTCTCTTTAGCCCAACTACATGAGGATCGCAGACTCATGGAGAGTTCTATCTCCGTGGATCTCCAAAAAATATTAGACTGAGGAAGTAGAAATCTTGTACAATTCAACCTCACCAAATCACAGTCTTGCTTTCTTTCTCCTAAGAGATACACCAGCCCTAGACCCATCACAATAGACAACCAAGTTATTCAAAGTAATGAGTCCTTTTCACTTGTTGGCATCTCTGTGGATCGAAATCTTAATTGGTACCAACATGTCACATCAATTGCAGAAGCGGCTGCTAAGCAATTAGGTTTCCTGTTCCGGGCTCGCAAATACTTTTCACCGGCTAATCTCTATACTTTATATACTTCACAAATAATACCAAACCTCGAATACTGCTCCCACATCTGGGGTGCTGCTGCCGCTTCTACACTCGCTAGCCTGGACTCCATTCAGAAGAGAGCTATACGTCTCATCGGTGACCCTACCCTTACCCAAAGGCTGCCATCCCTTGCCCACCGACGTGCCGTTGGTGACCTCTCTCTCTTTTATAGATATATGCACGGGCACTGCTCAGAGGAGCTTTCTTCCATAGTTCCACCACCTGCTGCCCCCAACAGATCTACCAGGGGAACAGAGCGAATGCACCCTTTTACTGTCCAGGTCACCAGACATAGAACATCTTGTTATGCCCGCTCTTTTGTCCCGAGGACTTCCAAGTTGTGGAATTCCTTGCCGGCACATGTTTTTCCTTCTCCCCCGAACCTCCAAACCTTCAAGTCCAGAATTAACAAGTTGCCTCTTTCCTCCTTGTCGACACCCACGGTACGATTATATATAGGCTGTAACCCCTCGTGGTGTGCTGTTGAAATTTAAAAAAAAAACACCCACACACATCATATCTGCAGTCTAAAAATCCACATTAAGTACGTCAGACCAATTTACGGATCACGGGGATTCCTTCAAGGTCTCCTGACCTGAATCCTTCGGATAACTTTTTATTTGGCTTTCTGGAACCATAGTTTATTTCATGAAAATAAATAGTAGAAATCAACTTATCGATCGCTTAATCGAATGCTGCCAAAAAACTAGAAATCAACCAGCTATGATTCGCCGGGCTATATGCAATCCGCATTAGGGGCCGAAAATATATTGATGCTGCTGGTGGTCACTTTGAACATTTTTGCTAGTTTTATTATTAATTGGTTTATGATGCTAGTCACACAGTTATTCCATTACTACAGTAATGGAGGCATCAGCCTAGAGATGTAACAATATATTATCTTGCCCTATTATTTATCAAGTTATTTTAATACTGTAGAATTGTATTTACACAAATCGTATAATCGTGTTTTTCTTTGTATATGGTAAAACAGTATATATATATATATATATATATATATATATATATATATATATATATATATATATATATATATATATATATATATATATATATATATATATAGTCACGAAGTGACTGAGTCATCAGATAATCATTAGATAATCTAATTATTTCACACGAGAAGAAATCCATTTAAGCTGCATTTAAGTTAATTTAATTTTTCTATAAAACATTTGCAAATATTTAATAATATATAGTTTCAAGCGCGCGCCGCGGCAGCCATTGAAGAGACAGGCCTTGTACAGGAATATGATCGCCCAAGCGGGGTCTTCGATATGCACAGCGACAAAAGCGAGGTCACATGTGCTGATCGACTGCATCGACCCAGGTGAACAATTTAGTTTTCTTTCAGCATCGCAGAGCCAGTCACGGAGAGTAAGCAGTCACCGTCCGGGTCTCGAGTGCAGTCTTTGTATTTTATTTTGTGGGCTTTGTGTGTTAGTAGCTAATCCAGCAGGCCGGCCGTGGGAGAGTGGTACGCAGCATTTTGTCAGGTGCACCGGCGTAAGACAGCAAGCAGCTGTAACCAGTAAAGAACGCCGTCTTCAGCGGGCCACTCATTTTTCGATTCTTTTAGGCAGGTGGCCGTTTCTATAGTAGTGCGATAGCACAGGACCTGTATGAAAGGGGTTTTCCACGGATCGGCATCTCTCTCTCTCTCTCTCTCTGTCGGCGGACACGTTGGCGCGCTTGGTGGCCTTCGCCAGAGGTGATGTTAGAAGTCCAGGCGTGGAAAAGGTTTTGAATGTTGTTGTGTTTATTAGTGGTTTTATTTCAGAGAGACGGCAGCAGCGGATCTTCACATAAATAAGTCTATATTTCGAACTAGCTACTCTGTCGGTATCACTGCGGCGACCTGGGGGAGACGGGGCTTGCATTCCAAAGCTGCGGGCTTCCCGGGGGCGTGGGGGCACTAGCGGAACGGCTGACTGCGATCTGATCTGGACCCCGTGGCGGTCTAGTCAGGACCAGGTCATCCAAAATGGTCTTTCGTGGAGCAGCCCCTGCGGTCTCAGTGATAGGCTGCAGTAAGGGTACTTCGGTCTGCGGTAGATTTCCAACAGTGGTGGTAATCGAAACAGTCCGGCAATACTCGGTCTGCTGATCGTCCTGAGGGCACTGTTTGGGGAGGGGCGCTTAGCGATTTTCTGTCTCCATAGGCAAGGTTTGTCCAGAGTTAAGAATGCCTTCTGTATGGGGTAATTTCCCCGGGAATATCTGTGTAACCTGTGTGACTGTCAGACCACGGGTAGGAAATAATCTTCAGGACCGTAGTGTGCAGGAACCTTGTTTGGCGTGAACAACCGTTTCACTCCGTGAAGTTCACCGGATGATTCGGGGGAGCTAGGGTTGCGTTCCTAAACGTTCCAAGAGCATAAGGGCACTATCTAAACGACTGACTGCAAGTTGATCTGAACCCCGCGGCGGCCTAGTCAGGATCAGGTCATCCAAAGTGGTCTCCCGTAGAGCAGCCCTCGTGGTCCTGGTGCTGGACGCCAGCTGGTATATTTCGGGCTGCAGTAGGTCTCCACTCTCACTGGCGTTCGAAACAGTCTGGCGATACCCGGTGTCCCGACCGTCCTAGCGGGTTTGTTTGGGGGCGTTGCCGATTCCCAACTTCGTAGAAAGAACTTTATTTATTCCTTTGAGAGACACAAAATTGTTGCGTTCCTGAGCTGGAGTCCTCCCGAGAGCATAAGGGCTCTAGCAAAGCGCCTGGCTGCAAGTTGATCTGAACCCCGTGGCGGCCTAGTCAGGATCAGGTCATCCAAAGCGGTCTCCCGTAGAGCAGCCCTCGTGGTTCTGATGCTGGACGCCAGCTGGGATATTTCAGGTTGCAGTAGGTCTCCACTCTCACTGGCGATCGAAACAGTCTGGCGATACCCGGGGTCCCAACCGTCCTAGCGGCATTGTTTGAGGATTTTGCCGTTTCCCAACTTCGTACGAAAGACTTTATTTTCTTTGAGAGATCCAAAAGAGTTGCGTTCCTGAGCTGGAGTCTTACCGAGAGCACGAGGGCATTAGCAAAGGGGCTGACTGCGAGCTGATCTGGACCCCGTGGCAGCCTAGTCAGGACCAGGTCATCCAAAGTGGTCTCCCATATAGCAGCTCTCGTGGTCCTGGTGCTGGACGACAGCTGGGATATTTCGGTCTGCCGTAGGTCTCCACCCTTACTGGCGATCGAAACAGTCTGGCAGCCCCCGGTCTCCCCGTTACTTTAAAGAGACATTGTTCAAATATTGTTGACTGGAAACTCCCACCTCCCTGAGAAGGCACTTCCCTTAGGTTGTGAAGGTTCTGTATGACTGCAACGTATGCCCGAGGGTCCGTAATTAATTAGTGATAGTAGAAATTATAACACGCCGTTAGCTTATCTTGATATTGCACCTAGTGTTGGCTTTTAGTTCGCATATTGCATGCCTGCTTAAATCGACCGCCTGCACAATACCTTGCTTTGGAAATCCCGTGAGGCTTCTGTTCGCCTACCGGCTTAGAATTCACAACCCCTCTTCATGACACCGCCCGTATAGCTCGCGAATATTTGCTCCAGTCAGATTCGTTATGACTGTTTCTGCCTCTGGTCTTTAATAAATTAATTTGTTATCCAATAAGTTTGTTTAAACGTGTGGTATTTCGCGAGAACCCCTAGTATAAATATTGCTTTGTATATATTTTGTAAATATTTTGACACCAATGCTTTTGTAAATAGATTATTTGTTTTACACGATGTTTCATTCAACGCTTCTTAACAGATCCATCACAACATAATACGTAACATTCTGATCTCTAATACACAGGCCATAATTAAGGAGTCCTGACGGACTTCGCCTGAGGACTTGGGTGAACCGTGTCTTCACTGTAGTTTACTCCGGGTCCGGGTAGCTGTAAATAGCGACCGAGGACAGATATATAGTCCTGAGGGAGCGCAGAGACTTCCTTTAAACCCTCGCTGCTGGCGCCTGAGCAACTGCCGTAGGAAAGTCGTATTTATAAGGTTATCCCGTAGAAACCTCCCCATACCAGGGAAAGATAACCTTATCCCGAAATTGACCCATCACAATTTATATATATATATATATATATATATATATATATATATATATATATATATATATATATATATATATATATATATATATATATATATATATATGGAAAATAGGTTTCATTTGCTACCGAAAATGTAGTGTTTCATTAGCTCACAACACCTGTATAGTTTGAATCCAATAAGTTGAATAAAGCCTGAAATATGGGCCCGTGAAAATTCTATAAAATGTACAAATCACCATAGATATTAAACACGAGGGGTCAATGGACATTTTTAGGTGTACATATCCATACGGGTAGGCCAGAGACAAGCTGAAATACCCTTTATATTTATAAACTAGGTGCGCTAACGTATTTATCGTCACTCTCAACAATACCCATGACATTGAACGTCTTACAAAAAGTCGACAGAAAATACTTGTCTAGGTAACCATACCTTCCCAGGGCTACAGGGAAAACTTAGAGTTCTAAATTTTCAGTTTAATATTCTCCATGGGGATTTCATAAACTTAAATATCACATATAAATATGTAATATACAGATAGTATACCATTTCAATTGGTCGCCCAAACGTGGAGGCTGAGGAAAGCTCGACCACAAGTAACGTTGTGTATGCCATAATTAACAATACGAATCGCCCAAACGTGGGTGCTTGAAAAGCTCTACCACAAACGTGGATGATGAGAAACCACAAATAACGTTGTGTACGTCATAAATAACAATAAAAATTTACCAATCGTGGGTGCTTCTTATATTAAATTAAAAATACATTGTTCTATAAATAAAAGCTAATAACGTAAAAATAAACATGCCTATACAAGAAAGTGAAAGTGAACAACTTACGAAAGAACAAAAAGCCATAATATTACAATATTTAATAAAAATGAATGAGGATATACAAGATATAAAACGAAATAGGGCAAGAATGAAGAAGAGTACAAGCGAAGGTTGAAGGGGGGAAAATAATTTTTAAACAGGAGTGAACAAAACATGGTAAGAATGGAGGTGAGCAGAATGAGAAATTCGAAATGCACAACAATAATACAAAGGGAAACAACACGAGAATAGATCGAAGAAGAGATATCTAGGAAAATGCCTATTATAAGTATACTTGGAGAAACCCAAATCACCACAACACATATTTTTAAAGGCCTAAAGTTTCGCTTTACCTTCATCAGAAGATGAAATAATGTAAACTAATTTTGCCACACAACCCATATATATATATATATATATATATATATATATATATATATATATATATATATATATATATATATATATATATATATATATATATTGGTTCTTAGGTAGAAAAACGAAAACCGAAAACCGAAAAGGAAGATTTTAAGTCGAAGGCGCATCTTACTTTTGTATCTTTGTTGAGCGAACGAGGTTATTGAACTTATTTTATTATTCTCTACCTGGCAGTTTTTAGGAGTGTCTATTTATTTCACAGGAAAAAAGAAAATAATGGGCTTGATATAAGAGGAGCCGCACGATTCAATCAAATTTCATTCCTTATTGATCTAGAAACATATATGCTCTCATACGCATCAAGCATGGATTACTGTCTAATATTTTTAATAAGTTTCAAATTATCTTTATCAATGTGGTGGTCATTATCCCATATATATGGTGCGCGGCATGACTTGTCTACACTGCCGTATCGTAAAGGTGCGGGATATTCACGGAATCTGGTAATTATATTTCTTTTATTATTTCTTAGATCTTCAAGATTGTAATCTTAAATACGTCGGGCAGAGTAAAAGAAATATAATTACCAGATTCCGTGAACATCTCGCACCTTTGCGATACGGCAATGTAGACAAGTCATGCGTGGCACAACATATATGGGATAATACCCATCACATTCATAAAGATAATTTGAAACTTATTAAAAATATTAGACAGCAATCCATGCTTGATGCGTATGCCCAGACAGCACAGACACATTTTGAGGATATACCAGGAATCTTTCGAAAGAATATTCAAACATCCCCAGAACATTCTCACAAGGTAAAATATATATTCATAGAACATTCTATGAACATGACAATGGGACAGATTCTGTCATACTAATAAGGTTCTCAGAATCTTATATAATAAATGAATATAATAATATTCTTAGGAGCTCCCAATATGTTCTGAAAATGTCCTACGAGCATTCAATTAATCTTCTCAAAATGTTCATACCTATACTCATGGGAACATTGCGTTTAAAAAAAAGATATACAGGGTATTTCGCATAAGGACCGACACAGGGCAGGTGCGTGTAGAAGAAACTAAAGTATGGTGATTTAATGCAATATACCCCATACTACGTTGCGTCCCTAAGAAGTTATATGCCTTCAAAATGGGCTTTAAATTTCGAAAAAAATCAATATCTCAGTAATACTTTAACTTAGAAAAATCAAATGTAATACACGTTTTGGGTGTACCAAAATCATTAATCGACGGTGAGTAGATTTCAATTGAAGCATTTCAAAGAGTTCAGTAGGGTGATGAACCCATAAAATATAACATAATTTTTTAACCTATTGGCGGATTTCAAAAAATTATTATTTCGTTTTATAGGGAAGTAAATCCTAAAACTTTATTTACTTGTTATTATTCAAAAAACACTTATCGTTTTTAAGAAAAACCGGAATAATTAAGACACATATTTTATGAATGTTACTTAAAACTTAAAATCATCAAAAATTCGATAGATGCCTATGAAATTATCATTTTGAAGAATTTCTATAAACTTATCGGTAGCATTTATTTCTGCTGTTTGTTTTTAATAAAATACTTATTCACAGTTTTTTCCTGATTGTCAAATTTGACGTATACATAATTTTATTGGCAAATATTGAATTATCTATGATTTTTAGTAACATTATTTAGTTCTTCGTGTTTTTTAAATTCCTCATAAAAATAAATAATAATTTATTAAATCCACCAATATGTTAAAAAATTGTAACATTTTAAGGGTACATCACCCCTAATCAACCCTTTTAAATGCCTCAATAGAACTCTACTTACCATGGATTAATGCTCTTGGTATACTCAGAATGTCTACCAAATTTCATTTCTGTAAGTTAAAGTATTACGCACATATTGATTCTTTCGAAATTGAAAACCCCGGTTTGAAGGCCAATAACTTCTCAGTGTTGCAACTTAGTATAGGGGTAAGTTGCATTAGATCACCATATTTTAGGTTTACCTACATGCCCCTGTTCTGTGTCGGTTCTTATGCGAAACACCCTGTGTACATTTTTTGAATTATACACAAATTAAGGAAATGCAAAGCTATGAAATATTTAATTTATCTTCAAGATTTACTATTTTTCAGCCATTTAACTGGCCTTGTATATATTTTCGTATAAGCAAGCCCAACTCGCCATATATGTTATAATTTCTATCACTCACCCTTGTGTAGGTTACTATCATTCTAGTGGCTACACACACATGTAAACTCAAGTTCAGATACTTAATAAGTCAACAATTCGATTATTGCACATTTATTCAGATTAATTAATATAACAAATGGAAAGAAATGTTTGTGAATAAAACATTAATAAAACAATTAAAATTTCAATATCATAAAAATAAAATAAATAAAGATACAGTTGCCAGAGAATTTAATAGCCAAACACAGACTTTCCGCGATGAATATTCGAAGTTACCCCACTGACGTAACTTGAAATTTGGCGAGGCTAATGATCCTACAGGCTCTCAGTTTGGTATTAAAGGAATTGCATTACATAATAGTACTTATACCTTTATGGAATACAACTAAATTTAACAGAATATGCCACAAATTCACACTCACTTGCACTTATGAAAAACTACAACTGAAAGTCCTCGATCAGACATTTTGACCCTTCCCTTGTATGGTTGCTGTCTGCTCTATTACCGCGGACTTGATTTTGACTTCTAAAGCTATTTCCCTATCCCGATGTCACTAACAACTTGGATATTCTGGTTATGAAAGCATACTTTGGCAAGGTGATTGTGTATCTGATAAATTCCAATTTTATTGTACACAGCTCATCTACCTACCATGTGTTCAAGTCCAGATTTTCTGCTCTTTTCATACTTCTTACAGCATTAACTTCTTCTACCTGAGTAAAAAGCCTCAGATGTTGCGTACACAATTCTATAAATTTGCAGTATTCTTGCACTTATAATAGCGTAATACCAGAACAAATATATTTTGGCAATTATGAGGGTTAGAAAATGAGAGACCTGATGAATTATGGTGTTATGATGGATAATATGGCTCTAAATCTTCAAACAACAATGGCAGAAGCGGGAATGGGTAGGTACGAGTATAGAAAAAGGGTATGATTTAAAGAAAAAATACATCTGGTGATCTGACGAGCAGAACGAGTCGTGTTTGTGTTTAGTTACAACCACTATTTGGAGATACAAGCAAGACAGTCGAGTATGCAATCATAAACAAACATTTTAGACAAATATAACCATAATAAACACAACGATACCCATAAAGAGAGTAACAAATACAGAAAAGCATCCTAGAGAAAAATAAAAGTCTTAAAATGGCAACAAAATCAAGAACTGTTGCCAGAGGCTATTATAACAAATTTGAGGGACCCTTCGAAGTTGCAAACGATAATGGTATAAATAGTTATGAGTTGATAAATCCAGAAACGGAAGCCATCAGAGGCATATTCAATCTAAATAAGTTGTACGAATTTAAACGGAAATAAAATCCCACTATATATATATATATATATATATATATATATATATATATATATATATATATATATATATATATATATATATATATATATATATATACAAAGTATATTTATAAAAGAACAAGAGAGAAAGGTAAACATATAGCAGTATATGTTTATGTATGGCAAGTAAGCAAAGGAGGAAAACAACAACACAACAAGGGCTTTGCCAAGAGATAATAAATATATTGAATTGGAAACGGAAAATAAGCAAAAAGATATTTAAAAGAACTGGATATATATATATATATATATATATATATATATATATATATATATAATATATATATATATATATATATATATATATATATATATATAAAGGGCCATATGTAAAAGAATATGAAAATAACAAACCAGGTGCAGGAAAACATAACAGAAAGGGCTCGAAGATGGAAAATATAGGAAAGGAAAAGGTTAGAATTATGAAATTATAAACAAGATATAGTAATTATTGAAAAGAAAGTGATGTATATGGTAAGAAAGGCCAGCATTTATGTAGGGGAGAAACTATTGAGAGAAATAATGTAATAATAAATAACAGGTATTTAATTGGTACGAAGAATAATGATATTATATATATATATATATATATATATATATATATATATATATATATATATATATATATATATATATATATATATATATGAAATATAATGAGAATTTGAATTGAGTTGATAATGGTATAACGAAAAGAGTTATACTGAATATGAAGGGAATAAGTAAATGTGATTGCCGTCTGCCGATAAAAAAATAAGAATAATTTACAAAAAAGTCTGATCAAACGTTTCCGTTGTGATAGAAAGCTAGAAACTGATCCTGTAATAAATATAAATCCAAGTTATAAATTTTATGTTAAGTATGTAAAAGAAAACTCTAAGAAAACATTTCTAGCTGTATAAGTACAAGTCCCCTGTGGGTGCGGGGAGTAACTAAAAGAATAGGCCCAAAGTAACTCCTGTCTGTCGTAAGAGGCGACTAATCCGAGTAGGTAGCTGGTAGTGGACTTTTTCTTTACGTGATAGTAATGGATTTTTTTCACGCCCGAGAAGGTACCACCCCTTACATCAAGGGTGAAGTCGCAACGGAAGTTTCCGGTTCTGGTGTATTATGATGGCTCTTCCTTGTACAAGTGATTCCGGGGATAAAATACCCGACCATTCGGATCTCCGGGAGAGGGGTGTGCAGGGGGCGCCGGCATCAAGATTTAACATGTCCTTCTCGCATATATGTTGCCTTAATTGTAACCTGAACTCCGTCCACCATTTCCTCCAGGCTAATAGGCTCCAAATCCTCTTCCTCACCGAATCAGTGCCAAATCCACTGACATACCCTAATCAGTGCCAAAACAGTCACTAATCACCTTAATTTCCCGGTGTATGCGCTCCTTACTTCCTTTAGATTGCATGGAGGTGTGTGCGCATACGTCCGTAGCAATCTACCCTACATCAGACTGCCCAATTTGGAAGCTGGAAGAAAACACATACTTTGGATGAAACACTATCAGGGTTGCAACTAAATGCATCCGTTGCATTTACCGGTCACCTTCTGACAACAAATTTGTCCAGCTCTTCGACTACCTTTCTGAAAACACCGAACATCTGATTTCTGAATATCCTTCCTCCGAGGTCACTATTCTTGGTGACTTCAATGTCCATAATAAGGAATGGCTAGGATCTTCAAAAACCGATCCACAAGGGAGAGCAGCGGAGGCCTTCGCAGTCAGCAATTCTTTGGCCAATATGGTTCAGCAACCTATTTACTTTCCTCGCATCCAAACACACAGCTCAAATCCCTTGGATCTTCTTTTTACTACAAAACCTGAATGCTATAGGACATCAGTCACCACCCCCCTTGGTCGCTCAGACGACAGCATGGTCACTGCTTCCTGCGCAATGCAACCCGAGGTCAGACAGTCACCACACCCAAGTATCGTTTGGCACTACAACTCTGCGAACTGTGACGAAATGCGGGATTACTTTTCCTCATTTCCATGGACGTGTGTCTGCTTCTCTCATCCTGACCCCTCTGATATCTCGCAAAACGTCACCGAAATGATTCAAGCTGGCAAAGAATTATTTTTTTCCACGTACACAGAAAACCTCTTCAGCCACCCAAAAGACCTAGTTCTCTAAATCCTGTGGCAAGGCCAGACTTCAAAAGGTCAAACCTCACAAAACGCTTCTACACAATCCCAGTAGTCAAGAAAACCGTTAAGCATTTAACTACGCAAGAAACCGCTATGTTCGCATTCTTTCTAAGACAAGAAACTCGTTTAATAACCACATCAGAAACAAAGTGTTCTCAAGCTCCAACGGCAGCAAACCCTTCTAGACGCTTGCTAAATCTATTGGGAATAATTTCTGCAAGAGCACGTTCCCACCACTTGTTTCAGGGGATGAAATTGTTTCTACCGCCCTGGGCAAGGCTGAACTTTTCGCCTCGTTGTTCGCCAGCAATTCCACTCTCAACATTTGGAGGTGAAATGTTCAACCACCAACAGTCACCAATGTCGCGCATAGAATGACGGATATCATTTTCAAAACTAAAAAATTCGGGACGCAGCAAGTGCGTTATGGTAGTGAATTTTATTAAATGTTTCAAACTTTAATAACTCAATTTTCTATAAACTTAGAAAGTTCAATTTTGGCGCGTAGTAAGACCTTTTCTAAGGCAAGATGCCCACCGAAGTTTATTAAAATAACTTTGTAATATTCGGAGATTATTTTTTTCAAAAGAACATTCAAAATTTTAATAACTCAATTTTCTATAAACCTAGAAAGTTTAATTTTGGTACGTAGTAAGGTCTGTCCTAAGGCAACATATGTAGTAAATTTCATTAAAACATCTTTGTAATTTTCGGAGAAAAAAATATTTTTTCGAAAGGAAACTCAAAATTTTTCCGGAAAACCCTGTCCGATTTTCCTGGCTAACGAACTAATCCGAGCCATTAATAAAATAAAGGCACTTGCCGAGTTTCATCGAAATCGGTGAATTAGTTTTTGAGTTATCGGATGGATATATATATATATATATATATATATATATATATATATATATATATATATATATATATATATATATATATATATATAGTAATATCCCCCCCCTCTTTTATTTTTTAACAAATGCATATTGGCAGGCGTATGATATACAAAGGTTACATCATATATTGTAATGCCTAACTTAAACACTTTGTATTTTAAAGAAAATGCATACTAGTCTGGTTTACAATGTTGAATTTTATGCAATTAAATCCCTGACTACTTTAAATTACTACGGGTGACCTGAAATGTATTCACTTACCTTGCCATAAAGGCCTCTACACTTGCTTAGTAAGAATGGCTAATTTTCTGGGCTACCAGGATAAATATTAAGGCGTGAATATCTAGGGCTAGGACCAGGTTGTGTTTGTTCAGGCTATGGGTTGGAACATTGTGAGAAAAACGTTATAATTCGTAAACACTTAATTTATTTGACAAAGTTTCTAACCTGACCAATACAGTGAGACGGGCAAGAAGGCACAGACATCTAGGCACCTTTCGCTACGAAAAATCACACGACTGGGGTTAATCTTAAACATATGGGGAGTGCACTAGCATAAAGAATTTAGATCGCTTGGAGCGTTGTAGACTTGGTGTGTATCGAGATCCCCGATGTCACTCTCAGTCTCCACAGTAGCGTAGAATAAAATATTGATATTTTCATTGCAATATTCATTGTTTAAATTTTACTGGTTTCATGGTTCACATTTCAGTTTTGGTTTGTCTTTGCTTTATTACTGTGGGACTGATTAAGCAACACCGCAGAACAGGACACCACACCCAGGCATATATTTGAGGCTTACCGACACTTTCCTCTAAGTCTCTCATATCACTGTTTACTGACTAAGCGGAAACGATAACAAACCTACTATTGCTTCACCCAACATTATGACGTATATCGCAAGGCTTTCAACTAATTACTGACCTTCAGGTTGCCCTCTTGCAGCACTCATGCCGAATTTATATACATCGCGAAGCCTTCAGGGCTGGCCTGACATCTCAGGTCTTTTATTTCGGAAATTGGCACTTCATGGAGCTAGACTTCACCTGAATGTCAGAGAATAATTACACAAATTTGTCAGAACACAGGGGGAAGTACTTCATTTACTTTATGCCCCTTTCCTTTATTTTCCGAACCGTCCAGTGTACACCACATACACTCAATTTCAAGTTTCAGATAATCCACAAAGGGGAGCCAAGATGTCTGTTTCAGGTACAAAATAATTTCATTCGGTAACATACAAAACAATGAAATTCCTAACTTTAAATTTCAGTTTCAGAGTGCATTAGAATCGTGCCACATGTTTTGACTTCAAGTTTCATTTTCAATATTTACACAAAAATGGAATTACATACCTTCAGTAGTAAGTTTCAGGTTTAAAAATACATTATGTAGAGGTAGTTACTTCCGATTTCAAGTTTCAGGTTCAAATTAGCTTATATAGAGCTACGGAATTTTTGTTTTTAAATTTCAGATTCAAACTTATATTATATAGAGCTACCTACTTCTGGTTTTCAATTTCAGGTTCAAAATTATATTAAAACGAACTACATGTTTCTGGTTTTGCGATTCAAATTTAGCATTATGTTATAAAGAGCCACATGGTACTGGTTTACCTATTCAAATTGTATTATAAAGAGCTAGATATATATGTTTTCATGGTTCAAATTTAAGTTATATTATAATGAAATATATAATCATGGTTTTACGTTTCAGATTTGAATAATTCTGGCTTCACGATTCAGATTTAAATTATAGTATAAATGAGCTACATGTTTCTGGTTTCATGATTCAAATTTAGCATTATGTTATAAAGAACTACATAGTTCTGGTTTGACAATTCAGATTTAAATTAGGCAAAGCTACATACTTCTGGTTTCATGATTCAGATTTAAATTGTACTATAAGGAGCAACATAATTCTGGCTTCACGATTAAGATTCAAATTATATTATAAAAGGATATATACTTCTGGTTTCACAATTCAAATTTAAATTATATTATAAAGAGCTACGTAATTATGGTTTCATGATTAATATTTAAATTATATCGTAACGAACTACGAAATTCTGGTTTTACGATTTAGGTTTAAATTACATTATAAAAAGCTGCATACTTCTGTATTTAGGTTTCAGATTCAAAAATCATTTAACTAAATAATACACAGGCTAGTAATATTCCCGACTCCAAGTTTCAGTTTAAATATTATTAAATGGGAACAAGATTTCGTTTTCAAATGCAACGGACTTTCATTAAATACTGCACGAGCTAGTAACCTTTCTGATTTCAAGTCTCAGCCTAAGTATCATTAAATTTGGCAACTTTCAGATGCGGAAGCAATTTCTTTAAATAAAACACAAATAAATTAAGATTCCAGGCTTCTAGTTTCAGTTTAAATATATCAAATTTCGCCACATTTCACTGCACAAAATAATTTATCTATACAATATAAACAAACAAAATTCCAAATTTCAAGTTTAGTTGAAATATATTAACTTTGCAAACGCCTAAATGCTCAGGTATTCTCTCTACACTATATGCAAACAAAAATAAAATTCCAGCCTTCGAGTTTACTTCAAATAAAAGAATTTGGCAACATTTAAACGCACGAATGAATTCCCTACAATAATATGCAGATAAACAAAGTCCGAGCTCTCAAGTTTTTAAGCATATCGAATTTGACAACCTTATATGCCCAAATAATTTCTCTACATCTATAAACAACTAAAATTCTAGATTTCAAATTTAGTTTAAATATAACAAATTTGGCAACATTTAAAATAATTTTTCTGAATAATATGCAGACAATAAACTTCCGCGGTTCAAGTTTTGTTTAAACATATAAAATGTGGCAACATTTGAATGCACAAACAATCTCTTTAACAACATAAAATTTCCGGTTTCAAGTCTAGTTTATAAATATCAAATTGGGAAACATTGAAATACACAAATAATTTCTTTAAATAATATGCAGACAAATAAACTTCAAGGATTCCAGTTTCTGTTGAAATATATTAAATTGGGCAACATATTACAAATGCCTCCTTATACTACCCCGATTCCTGAATAGCAATGTTGAGGCATGCAGAACATTTTCTTGGCCGTGCAATTTTGAGACACCCGATAGCATATGTCAGTTTAAAGGTACACTGACCGTTTGCTGATTTGCTTCTCGTCATGACCGGCTGCAGCAGATCCTCCACGCAGGGACAGCTACTCGACTCCGGGGTCTCACCTGGATGTGGGGACGGTGCCCACATCTTGGATTTCCTGGAAAGGCGGGGCGAGTTTCAAATGAGCCCGCGTGCGGTGTTTTTCCGCTCTGGGGAACCGTGAAAAATTTCGGGGGGAAATCCCTGTCTGCGCGCGAGATTCTGGCGTTCAGTGCTTGCCACAGGTCTTCTCCGTTAGTTAGGAAGGATGTTTGGACCGCGATATTACCAGCCGATCTCCCCTGTCTCCGCACTCGCGCGCATGTCTCTGGCGCTTAGTGTTTACCACAGGTTCTTTCCGCTAGCGATGAAGAACGTTTGAACCGCGATATTACCAGCAGATTTCCCCTGTCTCGGGACTCGCGCTTGCGTCTCTGGCGCTTAGTGCTTACTGTAGGTTTTTTCCGCTAATTAGGGAGGAAAAAAATGCGATATTACCATCACATTTCCCCTGTCTCGGCACTCGCGCTCGCGACTCTGACGCCTAATGCTTACTACAAGTTTTTCCGCTAGTTAGGGAGGAAAAAATGCGATATTACCAGCCGATTTCCCCTGTCTCGGCATTCTCGCTCGCGTCTCTGGCGCTTAATGCTTATTGCAGGTTTTTTTCCGCTAGTTAGGGAGGAAAAAAATGCGATATTACCAGCAGGTTTCCCCTGTCTCGGCATTCGCGCTCGCGTCTCTGGCGCTTAGTGTTTACCACAGGTTCCTTTCTGCTAGGCAAGGTGGGATTGGGGAGATCAGACCGTTTGAGAGCCCTAACTAGATCTCCCATGTCTGTATAAATCACGTTCTTTTATATGAATTCGCTCCGCCTCCGCGTGGGAACCATGAAAAACAGACATAGTCGTTATGGTTGAAGAGATATCAACTATGTACACAATTATCGACCTAATGCTGCGTACGTGCCACCTTACACGGCCTGATCACATACCCCACACAAGAAAAACTTTATGGATACTGCAATACATTGCAATATGTCCTGTTTTAATTAAAACTTAATTTTACTAATCAATTACTCTATTTATGACAATTATTCTGTGAGTGTACCTGTGCATCACTGCTTTGTTAGTTGCCCTTTTATTGCTATCGGTACATGTACACAAGTTTCATTACTACAGGTACTTGTTAGTTACCAAACAGTAGTGGTAATCTAAATACAATTTATAAATAATACAAAAATATTTATTTGTGCCGAATACCGATATTACGTAAAACATTATATATATTTTTTAAAACAGTGCCGAATTATTCTGGCAATTCCCTTTCAAATTGCATACGAAATATTGTGTGCATCTTTTCCATATCACCAAGGTAATATACCTGCTTGCCACGAACCTGCAAATAAAATGTATTTATGTCTGCCAGTTTAAAAATTCGCATATACAGCTGGCAATTAACTCATAATACCGTTTGTAAGGTGGAAACTTGATTTTTACTTTACAACGTACTAAGTTTACTTAAAATTTCATCAGCCACGATATTCTCTATGCAAAGCGTAGCTAAAACAAAACCCTAGCTAAAACAAAAACGACTGCAGTTAAAATAAGACGAGAATGGGCAAATACATAATTTTTTTGTGCGAGTCGCCTGACATCGATTTCTAATTAATTACCTTACTTCACAAGGAATAGTGTATATAATTATAATATTCATAACTTGCATTGATTATTGCATATTGGTGGCATGAAGGTTTACATTTCATTGGCAATTCCTTATCTCTTTTGTTTTAATGTAACGATGCTCGATCTAGATGACACAGGAATAAGAATTTCTCACGATATTAGGGTGTCTGTTTCTGCTTAATAGTCTAAAACTATTGAGATATAAGTACAAATATATACATCGACACTCCCTTTATCATGTTCTTTTAGGAATAATCAGACCCAGACGAATAAATTATTGTATCTGCAGGAGAGGACCGTGTGACTTAAAGCATGACATTCTCAATATGAGTTTACGTGAAACAACCTCGTGTCATTGCTTTTTATATAAAGCAGTTTGAATTACTTCGTCTAGATCGAGCACCATCTGTAGCTTAATTTCTATTTTATACAGGGCGTAGCAAATACAAAGATATAAACTTTCAATCAGCATTGCACCTGTGGTATGAGAATTATTTATCGAAATAATTTATAAAAAATTTAGATGCCAATGAAATCCAGAAAACTTGCAAAATAAGTGCTGAAGTTTACTGACAAAAAGTTAACTGCTAATATACCAGGACTTTATAATATATATATATATATATATATATATATATATATATATATATATATATATATATATATATATATATATATATATATATATATATATAATATATATATATATATATATATATATATATATATATATATATATATATATATATATATATATATATATATATATATATATATATATATATTGAAACTGACCGATCCCGTGAAAGAAATATCAATGCAAATTATAAATGCGACATTAAGTAAGTTCCGTACAAGAAAATGTCTAGACCGATCAGATATGGGGTATAATGAACATATACCATATGTGCACGAATTTAATAGTAAAGGGATAGTGCTTCGCAAGAAATAGAATAGAAAAACGAAGAAAATTAAACCTCGAATAGAAAACTTAAAATAGACAAACTATAAACTAAGTGTATTGCTAGCTAAAGCTAAATAAAGATAGAATACTCTTCAGTACAGTACCACACAGCTTTGGCGTATACATGTAAGTCCAATCTGAAGAGAAATTGGCAGCATAATTTGAATCCAATAAGGCATTGTACAATTGAAGTACAAACATCATAGGTAGGCATGTAGTAGTTTGAATGACATTATTCCAGTGAAAGGATGAATTCCACGGAACATTTTGAGTACAAGCATTGCAAATGGAGTCTTGAAAAACATCAAACGTGGAAATAAACAATTAACGCAACAGTAATAACAAAAAATCTAAAACATCATGTTTGAATCAATATTCGAACGGTGTTATTTTGTATTGGAAGGAGTTGAAATGAGTTGACCACCCAGCATACGCTCACGAACACGCATATATCTAAAATACACAAGCAAACATTCATAAGAAATGTAAATGTTGAAATAATATAAAAGATCTTACCGAACGGTTGAGGCGATCTGGTATCCAGAAGAATCTCTGAGTTTTTTATTATTCTCACAAATATTCCAGGTTCTTCAATCCAATTAGATTGAGATCTGTGAAGACAAAAGAAAAAGATAAGTTAGAACAAAGTATTCTAGAAATAAAACTAAAGAAGAATTTATCAAATTAATTTGATGAGCGCAGCCTAATAAAGAAACAGTTTAATGTTAAACTGTTATTTAAATACAAAAAAGGTGTTACTCAAGTAAACCATATTAAGAAATATTGTTTTGTAATCTAACAAGTAAACTATAAGCATTTGAACTGATATAAACTGTGTAAAGTGAAAGTGTTAGACAATATTGAAAGAACTAGGTCAAGGTCATAGATAAACTTTCTAAGCCCAAAGCTAAAACCTTGAATGTTTTTTTTTATCACAAATAATGTATTATATCAATATACATAGTTCGAACTGCAAAAGTAATCGCAGTGTTTTATGATTAAGTTTTAATTTAAGCCCCTGTAAATAGTTTTAAGTATTTCAAATGTAACTAAATTTGAAGGTAACATAAATTTGTCCACACACAAGCTTATAAAAAGACTTGGTGTTGTGAAACAATTACTAAAAGCAAGCTCAATTAATTCTCTATATATTTTCAGGCATTTAAAGCAAAAAAAAAATGTAAAAAGTATTTTATGGTATTGAAGTTTTAAAATCATCAGATAAAATCTTATAAAACAGTCCTATGACTATTATTAAAAATTTAACCTGTAATATGTCAAAATGTAACAGATCAGATCAATCGAAAATGCCCGAGCGTGACTCGAAGCGGTACACGAAATTTAAAATCAATGTAATTAACAATATAGAATACTTATTATATTAATTATTTAGCGTCTCAGATGCAAAATAATTTATAACTTTCTTGAAATTTAGCTTCGACGAAGTAAAGACGTTTTGGTAGCGTCATCCCCAAAATATTGCATTTTTCAGGTATTTAAGTAAAAATATAACAGCGAAATGTTCGCTGAAGGTCAATGAACTTTCCGTAAGTGATACTTAATGGAATTTGTATGAGAATTAGTATAAAATATATTAATAAAAAGTGCTTGGAACTTACGTACTTCATGGAAACCAAGATAATTAAAACGGCATAGATATAAGAGAATCCCGTTACTAGGCAGAAACTTTATACAAGAACATCAAGAGGTCAATTTGGAATTTAGCAAGACAAGTTCAATCAACGTCTTTATCATTACTGTCAAAAATAATTATAAAGACAGACAACAGGACTGCCAACTTAACGAAGACATCAACTACCAAAACTTTATAATATTAAACAGTTTTTGAGGAATTTCAAGTGGTTAAAATTGTACTAATTTTTTTTTATATAATTAATAAGATAATATTTTAAAAGGAGAGGCCTCTATAAAACTCATTCAAATTTTTTTAAGGTAAAAGTGTTAATAGGTTGTTTGAATAAAATATATATAAAGGTTTAAAATATTATCGTATATTTGGGTAACCTGTGAAAATTTATAATATCAAATGTCAGTTACTAATAAAAAGATAAATTAATGGGGAGCAACAAATCATAAATAAAAACCCTTAGATTCAAAATCGCCGGTGTAATTTGAACTTAGGTTAGACTGATATATATATATATATATATATATATATATATATATATATATATATATATATATATATATATATATATATATATATATATATATATATGTATGTATATTTGCAATTTAAATTTATATTTTTTTCAGTCAGCTCGCCAAATTGTGAAATAGTTTTAGTTTGCTGTATATTATATGCAATTTTGAATACATAGATTGTAAATCGGGTAACAGAAATAGGATTTTAATTTTATTGAACCGTTTAGATAGGTACTACAATTTGCAATACCTATATTTAACATAAATATAATTAAATAAAACACAGTTTTACGCACAAATAGAACAATATTCATTTATTTAAACCACTTATCGTAATAGCTATACATTTTAAATACTAAAACAACGTATACATAAAAATATTAAATAAAATTACATTAACATAATACATTATATAAAAATATAATATACAGGGCGTTCATAAACTTAAATATCACATACAAATGAATAATATACAGATATATACAATTTCAATTGGTCGCCCAAACGTGGAAGCTGAGAAAAGCTCGACCACAAGTAACGTTGTGTACGCCTATAATTCACAATAACACACACACATATATATATATATATATATATATATATATATATATATATATATATATATATATATATATATATATATATATATATATACTCTTGCATCGATTCCATAGTTTTGCGATCGCTGAGATGAATAGGAACACTCCTGATGCGGCAGAGGTGGTATAGGACATATATAGATATATTTTTCCTGTCTAATAGAAGATTGGGATAAATAAAAATAATCCTCTGGCAACGCCGGCTAGTTATCTAGTATTAATTTCACTATAAGGCATTAATTTAAGACTTTATATGCAGGATCAGGCATATATTTGGAGTTTTCCGAAGAACATAAAAAAAAATAATTAATATCTGAATGTTTTGAATAAAAGGTGAACTATCTTTCTAACATATTTGTGTGACCCTGAATTTTTTCGGCGCCTTAAATTGTCACCTTGCTAACAACCAACTTTTTTTTCAAATGAAAACGTATTTTTTCCATTTACAAATTATTCTAAATATAGTGTTATCAACTTTTAGTGGTGGTTGGATAATAAAAATGCCATCTTACTATTAACAAAATGGAAGGTCCTGGCAAATGTATACATTTCCCTTCGTTAATATTGACAATGGCCGATTCACTCGTTAGCCAACTCAAACAAACAGCTTTTGCGGAAAAACATTTTTTAAACAAATTTGTATTTCTACAACTAATTATTTTGTTATTTTTCGCGATTCAAAATACTTTTATGAAAATTCGCTACCATAACACACTTACTGCTTCCAGACTGCTTCTTCTATAGAGAACTAATTTTTCATAGATATTTTAAGTGCGTCTATAAGCATTGTGTGTAGATCTAGATTTACGTCAGTAGGTGTCTTACGTAATTCAAGGACATAATATACCTTTGGGACATAAAATTAGTGTTGGAATATTTCCATGTTTTGTCCAATTATTGAACAAATTGTTTTTAGATGAGAGACCTTCTGTGGTGTTGCATGGGATGTTATATTCAAAGAAATTGCGGGTAACCATAGAAACTTATTATATAAGCTCTGATTATCGGCTTTTACGTTGACTGTTATCATAAGATATGTTTGAGCCACGTGATTTTGTCACGTTGAACGAAACGTATTTCCAGTCTTATTTATAAAGACACTAATATTGTTCATTTTACTCCACACTGCAGGGCATTTGTTTGCAATAAGTTTGCAAAGAACTACATATATCCAAAATAAGTTTATATATATATATATATATATATATATATATATATATATATATATATATATATATATATATATATATATACATACATATATATATATATATATATATATATATATATATATATATATATATATATATGCATTGAAAATAATAACTCATGTTGTAGATAGATACTATGCCTATGTGTATTCCCGAATGCGACATGGAGTTGAGCCACGTGATTGTGTCAAATTGAACGAAACGTATTTCCAGTCTTATTTATAAATATTTTGCATTTTACACCACACTGCAAGGCGTTTATTCGCAGTAAGTTTGCAAAGAACTACATATAACCAAAATAAGTTCCTATATATATATATATATATATATATATATATATATATATATATATATATATATATATATATATATATATATGATTGGAAAATGATAACTCTTGTGGTAGATAGGACTGCTTGCATTGCCTATGTGTATTCCCAAATGCGATATGAAGTTGTATTTTGGGGCAATTCCAGAGATGCACATCGTGTGCTTGACATACAAAAAAATGTGTGACAGCAATATTTCATTTAAAAAGTAGGGATTCCTGTTAGCAATTTTTTATGGACAACTATATTCTCACCTTTCTATAATATACATACTTGAATGTGTTACTTACACAATTTGAAAGCACACTTAGGCAAATGTTAGTTCAAAAAGCTTACTATACAGGAAAAGAATCTTTGAACAATTTATCAAAACTGTGAAGTTATTCTGTTTTATATATAGGTATATGTACTGATGTATATTTTACGTATTTGAAGTTATTGTTTGATATTGTTTGTAAATTTTAAATGGTATATATGGTAGTTTATGATTATGCGTTTTACAGTATAAATAATGTTTTATACAGTTAGATCTAGGATTTTATATTTTTACTAGATATATATATATATATATATATATATATATATATATATATATATATATATATATATATATATATATATATATATATATATATATATATATATATATATGTATGTTTGTGTGTGTTTAATTCTGTATGTATTTGACGTGTTCTGTGCTCTCCTGAAGCGATTTGAATAAAAGTGGTCTATCTATCTATCGATCTTTGCATTGCTTTAAAATATTTTCAAGTAAGCGCGAATTAGGGCCCCTAGAACCCACATCCTAGGTCTGTTTGAATTTTTATATATTTATTTATATATATATATATATATATATATATATATATATATATATATATATATATATATATATATATATATATATATATATATATCCGAGCGATAACTTAAAAAATACTCAACTGATTTGATCGAAACTTTCGAAATTATCTTCATTTCATTAACACCGTAAATCAGCTCTAGCGGAAATTTTTTTACCCAAAAATATACAAAAATATTGTTGAATACGCTTTATTTTTTTAAGTATTAGAGTAACTTGAATGAGACTTTAGATTTAGCTAGAAATTATGCATATAAACAACTGTTGTGAATTACAAGTAATTTGGTTCACAAAATTTGGATTTTTTCCTAACTAAAAATAAAATCTGAATCGCATGACTTGAAAAGACTTAACTTGATAAAGTCAAATACCTAAGAAAGACGGAGTAGTTAGCTGCCATGCGTAAATGGATAGGTACATACCACATGAGCGAACAATAATACAATGAACAAGTTAAACATACTATCCGAACTACCGTTCGCGAAATCTGGGCCACTAAAACCCCGTAAACCGTTATCAACACCATGTCAATACGACAGTTTTGTGAGAATCGTGGTCAGGTGCGATCGTATAGTTTAGCGATCTCGGTAAAGTTATCAAAAGTGACTGCGATAATAATATTTTAAGTGATAAATATTTTCACGGAGAATATTTAGAGAGGTAAATATCAATATTTACTTGTAAATATATTTGTAAATAAACATTATATTATAGTAACTTAAATAGTTACATACTTATCACCGCATAATGGAATATAATTTATTAAAATTATGACAGACAACAGTCATATGGATACATCCGATCCACTAATTCAGATAAATTATCAGTCAGCAAGAGATATTAAATCTATAATCAGCAATACCAGCGGCGTAGGAATGATGAGTGTAGACACAAATACCAGCAACCAAATAAATAATGACAAAAATGAATGGCAGCAGGCTCAGTCAAGATATAAAAGAAAAAGAATACAAAGACAAGGAAGTCGGTCATCATATGAATCTCCAGATTTAGTTAGCAATAGATTTGCACCCCTAACAACGTTAGCTGATAGCGATCTGAGAGATGCGCAGCCAGTAGTAGAAAAAATTCCCAAACCACCCCCAATATATATACAAGGCGTCATCAAATACCCAGAGATGATTCGATCACTACAAAATATTGTAGAGGAAGAGCAATATACAACTAAAGCTCTTCGGGATAATACTATAAAACTTAATGCTAACATCCCAGATACTTACCGAAAACTTGTAAGATACATGAAGGAGAATAATATTATTTACCACACATATCAAATGAAAGAAGAAAAGCCATACAGAGTAGTGGTACAGCACCTTCATTATACTGTACCCCTAAAAGATATACAAGAAGAGCTAGAAAATAATGGACACAAAGTCAGAAACCTGATTAATGTTAGACACAGAGTCACCAAAGAACCGTTGCCCATTTTCTTTGTTGACCTTGAACCAGCTCCCAATAACAAAGATGTATATAATCTAAGATACCTTAATAATAAGTCAATAGTAATGCAACCACCAAGAAAAAACAAAGTCATAGTCCAATGTACCAGATGCCAGATGTACAACCACACTAAGAAATATTGCAATAGACCATATGCCTGCGTTAGGTGTGGAGGACGTCATGATTCCAAAGTATGCAACAAAACAAGAGCCACGCCAGCTAAGTGCTTTTTGTGTAATGGTCCTCATCCATCCAATTATAAAGGTTGCCAAGTTTATAAAGAACTCCAAGCCAAAAATAAACCAGATCTACGACAGCAACCCTCGCGACATCAGCAAAATTCGCTTCATACCTCAGTACATGACAATAGCCAGCGAAATCACCTTAGTCAGACTAAAGCTCCCGAAAGGTCAGAGATCAATCATTCTTATGCACAAGCGCTCCGTCATGATGAGCACAACAGGCAAAACAACGCTACGTATAATGATATCGAACAGCAAAGTGATATAACACTGGTGCAATTTTTGAACGAATTCAAGGCCATGTTCAGTCAGCTCATGCAACAGAATAACATGATTCTAAACATGTTGTCGACTGTCATTAATAGACTGGCTTAACAATGTCTCAGTTTCTTAGAATAGCATTATGGAACGCCAATGGCCTCCAACCCAAAAAACACGAAGTACAGATTTTCCTAGTTATGCACAAAATAGACATTCTGCTCCTATGAGAAACACATTTTACGGACAGAACACACTTAAAAATACCACACTATAGTATATACCACACTGAACATCCAGACGCCACAGCTCATGGTGGCACTGCAATAATAATTAGAAACTCATTACCACATTATGAGATGCCAAAATTCCAAGCAGATTTTCTACAAGCTACTACGATCCAAGTTAACAAGCTTCCTAGTCCACTCACAGTTTCAGCAGTTTATTGTCCGCCAAGACATAGAATTACAAAAGAAGACTTTCAATCCTTTTTTGTAACCTTAGGTAACGAGTTTATAGCTGGTGGGGATTATAACTCAAAACATACTAGTTGGGGTTCAAGACTAACAACACCGAAAGGTTGGGAACTCTCTAAGCTGATAATAGAAAAGAGGTACAGTACATTATCCACGGGAGAACCAACATATTGGCCTACATATCCAAACAAAATTCCCGACTTATTAGACTTCTTTGTAGTCAATGGGTTATCACAAAACTATCTAGAAGCACAATCTTGTCTGGATCTATCATCTGATCACACGCCAGTCGTAGCAACGGTAAGTGCTACAATTATAAGAAAGAAAGCAAAACCAGTCCTACATAACAAAAAAAACTGGAATATCTTTAGAGAATACATCAACGGCAAACTCCAACCACAAATAAGTATAAAAACACCAGAAGAATTGGAAGAAGCAACAAATCACCTAATATCAACAATACAACATGCTGCATGGTATGCCACACCTATAATAGAGGATGAAGTCAAGGACTTAGGTAGCATTCCAATGCAGGTGACCGAACTGATCACGGAAAAACGAAGAGCTAGGGCTATATGGCATCAAACTCATCACCCGGTAAACAAAACACGCTACAACAATATTGCTAACAGGCTGAAGCGTAAATTACAAAATACTAGAAATGAAACATTCCGTTATTACATACAAAACTTAAATGGCCAAGATCACTCCATATGGAAAGCCACGAGAAGCTATAAGAGTCCTCAAAATCATATACCACCCATTCGGGAAACTGGAGGCACCTGGTCAAGGTCAGATAATGAGAAAGCCGAATTGTTTAGTCAACATTTATCAGAAGTCTTCCAACCTTACTCAGATGAACCTGATTCAGAAATAGAGGAATATCTTGACATATCGCTACAGCTGTCCCCTCCAATCCGTAAATTTGAAGTTAGAGAGGTCAAGGAACAAATAAAGAGGCTAAACAAACGTAAAGCACCTGGACTAGATATTATTACTGGCACGGTACTAAACGAACTACCAGAGCAAGGGCTCAAATTTATAACTATAATCTTCAATGCGATATTACGGTTAGCCTATTGGCCCAAGCAGCTCAAATTTGCTCAAATATTGATGTTTTTGAAACCAGGAAAGCCTCCCACAGAAGTAAAGTCATATCGACCTATAAGTCTGTTGCCAATATTATCAAAAGTACTTGCGAGGCTCATCCTTAATCGCTTACTAAGAGAACTGGACGAAGAGAACTGGATTCCTGAACACCAGTTTGGATTAAGAAAACAGCACTCAACAGTTCAACAATGCCATAGACTCGTGAATATAATATAAAAAAACCTAGAATCAAAAGAATACTGTTCTTCAGTCTTCCTAGATGTAAGTCAAGCCTTTGACAGAGTATGGCATAAGGGACTCCTGTAAAAAATCAAGAAATCCTTCCCTTATCACTATTACCTCATCTTTAAATCGTATCTATCAGATCGATACTTTCAAATTAAACAAGGCGAAGAAGTTTCATCTATCAGACCAATCCAATCAGGGGTACCTCAAGGTAGCGTGCTCGGTCCGATTCTATATCTACTATTCACCTCAGATATACCGACTACCCAAGAAACTGACATGTCCACATTCGCAGATGACACAGCCATACAGTCTGTAAATGAAAACCCTGAACTAGCCAGCTATCATATACAAAATCACCTTTCATTGCTACAAAGATGGTTAGACAAATGGAAGATAAAGATCAATAAAGCAAAGTCATCGCATGTCACATTCACTCTGAACCGCCAGACTTGTCCACCTGTCCACATCAACAACACAGAAATCCCTCAAGCTGATCATGCTAGATATCTGGGACTACATCTAGACAAACGACTCACATGGAGTACCCACATTAAAAAGAAGCGTAAAGAGATGGATCTGAGAATGAAGAAACTGTACTGGCTAATAGGTAGAAAATCTCCAATTGCAATAGAAAACAAAGTCCTGATTTACAAGGCTATAATCAAGCCAATCTGGACCTATGGTCTAGAATTATGGGGTTCCTCCAAAGTATCCAACACTAACCTAGTTCAACGCTTTCAGTCCAAATCCCTCCGCATCATAACAGATGCTCCTTGGTATGTAAGTAACCACACCCTTCACAGAGATCTAAATATACCCTTCGTATCAGAAGAAATCACTAGAAGAGCAAATAAACACCTTCAAAAACTGGAAGCACATCCAAATGATGCCGTTAGACCATTGCTTGAAAACCAAACAAGACGACTGAATAGAAAGTGGCCATCAGATCTATGGAGTCAGGTATGAAATAAAATCACAATTGCCGGATTGCACCAATGGGTGTAATTCCTTCATGTCAATTTCTCGTCAGCAGATTTACTTATAGAACTCAATGTATATACATATTAGTTAATATATATAATATATTAGGTGGTTCTGATTGTAAATATTAGTGAACAATAAAAAAAAAGTCAATACGAGAAAGTGAAAGCACAAAGTACATTACACCCGCTCCCGCACGACGTCAGAATGACAGACGCATGAAATTAAGAATGATGTGATCGTAAAAGTTATTGTTTTTCAATTAAATTTTCAGTTTATAAAGAAATTATGATGTTTGCGCCAAACTATAAATAAATAAATAACACCACAGTAGACAAGATCCGCACCTAGAA